>JAFEMH010000422.1:0-47500 GCA_022495995.1 Adenophora triphylla var. japonica
ATATCTTTACCCTCTCGTATAATGACCTTACGCCACTATTGAAGAGTTTTGGGCATTGACCGGGAGGCTGAAGTCTTTCGTAGATGCAAGCCTTTCCCACGAGATTCACGACCCTTGACTGAGCAGCTGGCCGATTTCTTGGGATTTCACATAGAGTAGGTATCTGATCTGATCCTCGAACTGTCTTTCATTGACCTGGCCCAAATAGCCCGGTTAGCTGTATCCTGTCCAGAGCTGTTTGACCTATCCATGGCCATGGACATTTTCATGCTGATTATGATCTCCCTTTACTGCTTCTGTGAGTATGATGGGGTATGCTCCGGTTTACTGCTAGGGGTTGTCAGGCAGATGCGGGGTTATCGAGGTACCACATTGACTGAGATTCGACCCGGGCAGGGAGAGAGAGACGTAGTACCCATTTTACTGGCAGAGACATATCATGGGATGGACCGACTGACTGGAGGGTTATTATGCATGGGACACGACAGCCCCAGTCTCTTATCATTATGGCTCTTTGAGCGGTTGGGACTTATCTCCCCATTACCCGCAGGCGCATCGCGGACCACAGGTTACACAGCCGAGGCGAGTGGCTCCTGAGGCTGCAGGAGAGGCCGGGCGAGGCGATTGGCCGTATACCACCACGGATATTCGCATTGGGTTCCCTGATGGAGGCTTGAGACCATGAGCGGCAGGCAGGATGACTCTGCTATTGTGAGGCTACCGGGATTACACTTTTCATCATTTAGTGTCCCTTTACTCGTTCTGAGGAAGTATGGATACCCACAGCAGGTTGTCGGCGGGTTCAGAGAGCAGATGGCCCGGGATATCGCTCCTCTTGACATGACCCAGCGGCCGCACTATCGATTTTTTGCAGGGTGGCCTTTTCGTGAGCAGCTTTTCCCACTCACACATTGATACGGAAGACCCGGGGGATCACATATTTGCCCACCTTGTATCTCATTTGGTATGGGGAGCAGATGGGACCGGTTCAGCACACCATTGAGGCATATTGCCAAGGGACCCGAGGAGGAGACCAAACTAGCCGGGAGTTACGTGATGCTGAGGCGCTGACTGACCTAGGCAACGTGATCGACAATTCGGCAGCAGATTTTGAGAGACTCGTAGAGAGGAGGGCCAAGATGAGGGACGACCCTGAGGTTATGGCCCGGAGGACGGCTTTGAGAGAGGAGAGGGCTGCCCAGGCGGCACTGAGAGCTGCCGGATTGGTTGACTCACCGACTCGTATCTTTCCTGAGCCGGGACAATGGGAGACAGATCTGTTTGGGATAGCTAAGCCAAAGACCTCCCGAGGACCGAGGAAAAGGAAGAAGAAGAGTGCTAGTTCGGGAGTGGGAACGAGTGACTAGGATTAGGTAACCGGTCATTGTAACCCTTATTGCACGATACGTACAGTCTAGACGTACTTTTACAAGATGTGCTTTTGCTAATGTTAATGAGTCGAGAGTAGACCGTGCTTGAACTCATCAATGAATGTATTAATGTAGTGAAAGTTGAAATTACTTTAGAATTTAATCAAGACACATCTTGGTAATAACTGTTGACAGGATTTGGTGATTTTTATGGTTTTTAGACCGAACCGCGAACGGCTTCCTACGTTTCCCTTTTACAAAATGGACTAAGGGGATCAGGTCTCCGTAGTTCGACCCAATTAATTTGTGCTTAAGAAAGGGATAGATAGAAGGGGGACAAGTGGTGCAACCCTGTTTTTTACCTGGACCGCCCGTTTTTAGTGTTTTCAGTCTAGTTGGGTATATTCTTTAGCACCTAGCGCGCCCTTTGTTTTGCACGGACTTCCTTTTGAGAGGTTTTCAGTCTCGTCTGGGTACATTACTTTCGCGCTTTTATTATTTTTTTTCTCTTTTTTTTTTCTCTTTTTTTTTTTTTAGAGAGGGGAGACTCGATTTAAATCGTAATGCGCAGCTTTGTCGCCGTTCACCGGGTGCATGAAGGGGTTACCATCCAAATCTGCCAACTTCATTGCTCCACCAGAAAAGATCTCCTTTACCAGATACGGGCCCACCCAGACTGGTGCCCACTTGCCCAAAGGACTGAATTAATTCGGCGGCTTCTCTTTTAAGACCAAATCACCCACCTTAATGTCACGGGGATGCACCTTCTTGTCAAAGGCCCTAGCCATGTGCTTCTGATAAGCCCGGATGTGCTCCATCGCCTTAAGCCTTCGCTCATCTAGAAGAGCTAACTCGTCGTGCCGACTCTGAAGCCAGTTTATCTCATTGACCTCGTCTTCAAGCATAACCCGAAGAGAGGGAATCTCTAGTTCAATGGGTAGACGACATCCATTCCATATGTCAAAGCGAACGGGGTTTCGCCGGTGGTACGATAGCCCCATAATGCGAAGTACAATAGCCAATCTCGGCTTCTTTCGGCCATTTTCTAGATGATCCTCTCCGAGGTTCTTGTTCGCGGCCTCGACAACACCATTGGTTTGAGGGCGATAAGGGGATGATTTATGTCGCTTGATCACGAACTCGCAAGTAGTCGTCGGCGTCTCCCTCAAAATGTGACCCGTTGTCAGAAATAATCTCGTTCGGAACTCCATACCGGCACAAAATATTTTCTTTTATAAAACGGGCCACCTTTTTGGAGTTGAGGACCTTGTAGGATGCTGCTTCGACCCACTAGGTGAAATAGTCAACAGCGACCAAAACGAATTCGTGCCCGTTATTACCGGCAGGAGTTATCTTTCTAATAACATCGATTCCCCAAGTTGCGAACGGCCAAGGAGTGCTCATACAGTAGAGATCACGGGGAGGTATATGGTTGAGATTGGAGAACCACTAACATTTGTCGCAAGTCCGCACGAACTGAATACAATCAGTCTCCATGGAGATCCAATAATAGCCCATCCTGAGTATGCTGAACATCAAAGCTCGGGCGTTCATGTGTGGTCCACATGCACCACCATGGACTTCCTCCATGACCTTCTTTGCTTTAGACCTGCTGATACAGAGCAAAAGTGGTCCTTGGTGTCTTTTCTTCCACAAGTCATCTCCCAGAATAACATACTGTGCAGACAACCTTTTCAAAGCTTGCAAGCTTTTGGCGCGAATACCTTCTTTCAGCTTACCGTCCTCTTCTGTCGGGAACGAGGCTTCGCCATGCTTAAGGTACTGAAAGATCTGGCTATACCATAAATCATCGACCTTTTCCAGTTCAATCTGACAACAGTAGGCAGGGTTCTCAAGCCTCCCAACCCTGAATGGCTTTACTGACTTTCCTTCCGGAATCTCTACTAAAGAGGCTAAGGTGGCCAGGGCATCCGCGAACCTTTTCTTGTCCCGAGTTAGATAATGGAACGTGACCTCCTTAAATTGGTTGATCAGATCCTCCATGTAAGCATAGTACATTTGCAAGTACTGGTCCACAATTTTCCACTTATTGTACAGCTGATTGATGATTAGTTGGGAGTCTCCATATACCTCCAACTCTTTGACATTTCGCTCCAAAGCTGCTTCGAGGCCGGCTATACAAGCTTCGTATTCCGCGGCATTGTTAGTAGCTGGGAAGTTCAACTTGATAGCGATGGGGGTGTGCACATCCTTTGGATCAACCAACACTATGCCGATACCATTGCCCCTCTTATTGGCGGCACCATCGAAGAATTATTACCAATGGTCCGTACCTTCTACCATGAAAATCCCATCATCTGGAAACTGGGGTTCGAATTCACGCGCTTCTGAGCTCGGGAAGTCTGCCAGATGATCTGATAGAGCTTGGCCTTTGATTGCCTTGCAGGTCATAAACTTGATGTCAAACTCGGCTAAGAAGAATGACCACTTCGCTAGCCTTGATGACAGAGAAGACTTATCGAATAGGCATTTGATGGGGTCCATCTTTGACACCAGGTGTACTGTATGCGCCAACAGATAATGCCTCAATTTGCTGACCACCCATACCAAAGCCGCACAGGTTTTCTCTAAAGCTGAATAATTCAATTCACTGCCCTGAAGCTTCCGACTGACGAAGTAGATGGCATTCTCCACTTTTGAATCCTGCTTCTCTTGTGCCAACATGGCTCCGACAGCCGTATCTGTAACTGTCAAATATAGTAACAAAGGCTTGTCCTTATGAGGAGGACAGAGGATCGAGGGATGGACCAAGTAGGCCTTGATTGTCTCAAAGGGGATTTGGCATTGTTCGTTCCATTCGACCTCCTGATTCTTCTTGAGTAGCTTGAAAATCGGCTCGCAAATAGAGGTCAACTGGTGGATGAATCGGCTGATATATTGGAGGCGGCCCATGAAAGCCTTCACCTCTGTGACTGTCTTTGGTGGCTTCATCTCCATGATGGCTTTAATCTTTCTCGGATCGGCTTTGATTCCCCGTTCTGTGACCATATATCCCAGAACTTTTCCTCGGACTATGCCAAAAGTACATTTTGTTGGGTTCAATATCATGTCATGCTCCCGCAACCGATTAAAGAACTTCCTCAAGTCGACCAAGTGTTGACCATCTGATCCCTTAGAGTGGATAATCATATCATCAACGTAGACCTCGATCTCCTTATGGATCATGTCATGGATGAGCGCGGTGACTGCTCGCTGATAAGTGGCGCCGGCATTCTTCAGACCAAAGGGCATAACCGTATAACAAAAGGTTCCCCAAGGGCTGGTGAAGGCAGTCTTTTCCTGATCCTCTTCGGCGACCTTAATCTGATTGTAACCCGCAAATCCATCCACAAATGATTTGACTTCATAACTGGCAGTAGTATCCACTAACAGATCGATATTGGGTAAGGGAAAATCATCCTTCGGGCTAGCCTTGTTTAGATCCCTGAAGTCTACACAAACCCTGACTTTGCCATTCGACTTGGTTACCGTTACTATGTTGGCCAACCACTTCGGGTATTCGACCACTCTAATGAAACCCACTCTGAGCAGCTTCTCTATTTCTTCTTTGACTTGGAGAGACCATTCTGGCTTAATTCGGCGGAGCTTCTGCTTGACAGGTCTGGCTTCTGGGTCCAGGGGTATTCGGTGCTCATCAGTTGAAGTGTCCAACCCGGGCATGTCCTTGTAGGACCAGGCAAACACGTCCACGTATTCCTTGAGCAAATCAATGAGGGCTACCCGCTCTTCCCCGGTGAAGAAACTGCCGATCTGTGTCTCTTTGGGCTCTTCAGTAGTTCCCAAATTCACTGTAGTCAATACCTCATCGGCAGCTTAGGCCCGATTGTCGTCTCGCTCAAAAACCTACTTTATATTATCATTTAAAAAGTTTTCGTCTAAAAAGTCTTTGTCCTCTTCAAATGAATCATTATTAAACACTTTTAAGTCATTAAGATTTGTTTTCGTTAACTTATCATTTGTTAAGGTGGCAATTAAGGGATACGCAGAAAGGTCATCCATTTCATTCAATGCAAAGGGAAGACAGAGTCAAAGACACGGCGATGATCATCAGCCGTGAGAGTATCAGACTTATCTAGAGACTCGAACTCGATAACAAGAGACTCTGAGGACTGACTCAAGATTACAGGGACAGACTTAGACTTAGACACACCAGGACGAGGGGTCAGCCCGAGCTTTTCGATCATAACTTCCCGGCTAGCGATCGGTCCCTTGAAGGAAGTCCAATTCGAGCGGCATCTCTCGAAGTGCTGACAAAGGTGCGCGGATCAATCTCTTTGTCCCCATCAAACTCGATCACTGATACGTAATCATTCCCAGTAAGAAGATCAATCGCAGGTACATAATCATCCCCGGTCAGAAGGTCAATCCTGTCAAAAGAATCCTTAGCAGCGGCCCGGCCATCGCCGGTGCCTCTTCACATAAATCAATCAACGGTGCTTCAATCAGCGGATCATCCCCGGCGGTTTCTGATAAATCTGCCTCCTCGAACAAGGCTGCGACATCTCTACCCATATCGAACTCAGTAGCTTCATCGATTTCCTCAATCATAGGTGTTGTGGGTATTTTCAAAGATGGTGACATCTTCAGTTGATCCTGCATATCAAGATGTCATTCCACTGTAAGTATTGTTTTAATATTTACTTATTTAATATTTACTAAAATCTTTATTCTTATTTTCTAGTGATTAAGAGAGAAATGCGGGATATTCTCCAGCACGTTCAACACACCTTCAACGGCTAGGGCGACTTGGTCTCACGGAGGTTGAAAGGATAAGCCTATATCCCGAGATTGTAGGAACAATATTTGACTCTTTCATACTTAATTATATTTAAGGGGAAATGGAGACGGAACATACACTAAGGCTCATACGCACACACTCTGCACACAAGCTCTTGTAATCTTCTCCATTGTCTTCCAAAGTTGTACTCATAATCATCATAGTGAAACTTTTAAGGTTGGAGACCTAACTCCCGGGGTTTTTTCCAAAGAGGTTATCACCTCCAAGGTTTTCCTCGTTAACAAATCGCGGTGTCATTATTTCATTTTCTTGCTTTTGTTCCATATAGTCGAATTCCATAGTCCCCTCCTTATTGTTCAATCCACACACTAATCAAAGTTAAGATTCAACTAAATTGTTTTTTTCTACCAAAACGATTT
This sequence comes from Adenophora triphylla var. japonica, assembly GCA_022495995.1. Classification (NCBI taxonomy): domain Eukaryota; kingdom Viridiplantae; phylum Streptophyta; class Magnoliopsida; order Asterales; family Campanulaceae; genus Adenophora; species Adenophora triphylla. The sequence continues at coordinate 6,549 of JAFEMH010000422.1, forward strand.
GGCGCCCACCGAGGGGCCTCGTGGTTTATCGGTTATTTGGATCATTTCCTAAGCAAGTTCATTATGTCTGCACCCACCAATGTATCCGCCGCCGGCAAGAGTCCTGCTGTTGCTCCAACATCAGGAGGCAGAACCAGCTTGTTACCACCACCTCCTCAGACCGGACCTCAGCCAACTCAACCTACGAAGACTCCACAAAAGGGAACAACCTCTTCCAATGCAGATGCTGACATCCGGAGTATCCTGACCAGGTTGAATCAAAGGTTGGACCAGCAAGACAGCAATTCGAAGGTGCTGACCAATTCCATGATTAAGATGCAGAAAGATCAACAGCTCATCGCATCTCGGCTTGAGAACATATCACCACTGCGTGCGAGGGTTCTCAACTTCGACAACACCGGAGGATCTACATTTCAGAGTGAATTTATCCCAATGGGTAGTCCGCCTCAAACTCAACAGATGACATCCTTAATGACGTCAACACCTTTGCCCGGGGACACCCTACTGACTCCACCTTCCTCAGGATTCACCCAGTTTATCCCATTCATTGACAACACCACTCATTCTGACTACTACGGATAACTACTGGTTTGCTAAATAATCTTTTTAATAATAATTATTTCAATCGTATTCCTATGGCTGACCCTTTTGCAGGAAACCCACTAGCCAAACAGATGCGGGATCTCGTAGAGCCGATAATGAACGTGCGAGCATAACTCCTCCAATCCAACCTGTGACTCAAAACTGCTACAATCAATCCCGGTTTGTCCCAGCAATTGCAAATGTTGACATCCCAAAGCGTTTCAGTGTACCATCTATGAAGTTGTACGACGGCACCACGGACCCAGAGGAGCATGTTGCACACTATCAAGAAAAGATGGACATAATCCATATTCCGCTTCAATTCCGGGAGGCTTGCTTATGCAGGGGATTCGGATCAACCTTGTCTGGACCAGCTCTCAAATGGCTGATTAGGCAACCCCTAGGTTCAATTGGTTCTTACGCCCAGCTTATCAACATGTTCTATAACCAATTCTCATGCAGTCGACAATTTGAAAGGTTGACAAGTCATCTCTATAATGTGACCCAACAGCCTAATGAAACTCTAAAGGATTATGTCCACCGGTTCAATAAGGAAGTGCTAGAAATTCCCAATCTTGACATGTCGACAGCCACAGAAGCATTCAAAATGGGGCTTAAGAAAGATTCACAGTATTATCAAGATTTGGTGATGACTCCTTGTAAGCGGCTGGAAGAAGTCAGGAGCAGGGTAGTGGGATTCATAAGACTGGAGGAAGACGAGCTGCGAAGATCGAAGTCCTCATAAAAAATGTCGACATATGATAACCCCGACAGAAAGACTGAATCGTCCCATCGCAGGAACAACCGTTCCAATCCTTATCCGAGAATTGACACTAGCAAAATTAATTCAATGGACGGTGAGGATGAAGATAATGATAATGTGCCTAACATTTCTGATTATTGTTTTTCTGTTGACATTTCAGGTATACTCTGTGCAATGGGCAACCTGGGGGACAAAGCCAGATGGCCAAAGAAGACGGATAAAGCCACGGGATGGCGTGACAAATCAAAATGGTGCGCTTACCATGAAGACTTTGGACATGTTACTGAAGATTGCATCGCCCTAAGAAAGGAGATCAGTTACTTGCTCTCAAAAGGACATCTCAAGGAGCTACTGGGTTCCAGAAAGAAGAAGGCCGAAAGTGCGGAAGCTCCTCATGAAGCTGAAAGACCAGTTTCTCCCCCGGCATCAACAAAGGTGATCAATTTCATTAGTGGAGGTTCAGAAATATGTGGTACATCCTATTCTGCCGCAAAACGACATGCTAAGGAGTCAAAAGATGAGAAGCCAGAAAGACAGCCCAGGATGTCGACACCCTGCCAGGATCCAATCACCTTTGATGAAAGTGATCGAGATAACCTGCTGGAACCCCATCACGACGGTCTAGTTATTTCCTTGCAGATCGCCAACTGTACAATCCGACGAATCCTGGTTGATGGGGGTAGCTCTGTCAATCTTATTATGTTGGGGACCCTTAAGGAAATGAACATCCCAGAATCGGAGATCATTAAGAAGTCCTCAGTGCTGGTAGGCTTCAGTGGTGAAGTCAAAGAAACGGTGGGAGAGATAAAGCTTCCAATATACTCAAAGGGCCTCAACACCATGGAACGGTTCTGCGTAATTGATTGTGCAACATCCTACAATGTCATCCTGGGAAGACCGTGGATTCATGGAATGAAGGCTGTACCCTCCACATACCATCAGTGTGTGAAGTTTCCAACACCTTGGGGTGTCGCTAAGATTTACAGTGATCAACAGGTGGCCAAGGAATGTTATAAAACATCAATGAAGGCGTCAACATCTCCAAAACAAGCATAGCAATTACCGAGCAAAGTACGTGAAGTCCTGGAAGCTAGGGAGGATGATGTGAAAGAAGTATTGCTAGACTCTTCCAACCCGGACATCAAGGTACTTATTGGCACTGACATCCCGGCAGATATAGAAGAGAAGCTGGTGGAGCTATTAAGAAGAAGAATAAAGAGTTTTGCTTGGAAACACGATGATATGACAGGCATTAGCAAAGATGTCATCACTCACAAACTTAACGTAGATCCTAGCTTCAAACCAGTACACCAGAAACGTAGGAAGTTTGCGAAACCGAAACCGGATCATCAAGGAAGAGGTAGAGTGCCTACTCAAAGCCAACATGATACGAGAGGTCGATTATCCAAGGTGGTTAGCAAACGTGGTTGTGGTAGAAAAGAGAAATGGGAAATGGCGAGTTTGTGTCGACTTCACCGACCTGAATAAAGCCTGTCCAAAAGATCCCTTCCCTTTGCCACATATAGATTCGTTAGTTGATGCCACCTCCGGACATGAACTCCTCACATTCATGGATGCATCCTCAGGATTTCAACAAATTCAGATGGAACCATCTGACCAAGAGGACACCGCCTTCATAACACCCACAGGTATTTATTGTTATATTGCCATACCTTTTGGACTAAAAAATGCAGGTGCAACGTATCAAAGGCTCGTCAACAAGATGTTTAAAGATCAGATTGGGGAAACAATGGAGGTATACATCGATGACATGGTGGTAAAGTCCAAGAAAGCCGAAGATCACATAAGCAACCTCTCTCAAGCCTTTGACATCTTGGACTGTTTCAATATGAAACTAAATCCAGCTAAATGCAACTTTGGAATGAAGGCCGGGAAGTTCTTGGGTTACATGGTTACTAAAAGAGGCATTGAAGCTGCCCCAGAATAGATACGTGCTATTATCAACCTGTCATCACCTCAATCTGTCAAGGACGTCCAAAGGTTGACGGGAAAGATTGCTGCACTTACCAGATTCATTTCAAAATCCTCAGATCGATGCAAACCTTTCTACGACATCTTGAGGAAGAACAATAAGTTCCAATGGGAGGACCAACATGAAGAAGCCTTTCAGGAGCTCAAAACTTACCTGTCAACACCTCCATTATTGGCCAAACCTCAAGAGGAGGAACATCTTTACATCTACCTGGCAGTATCCGAAGGTGCTGTAAGTGCAGTCTTGGTGACAGAACGAGATGGTAATCAGCAACCCATCTACTATATAAGTAAGACACTCCTAGATGCGGAGACCAGGTATTCTCATTTACAAAAATTAATTCTAGCTTTGATAACTGCTTCTATTAAATTAAGGCACTACTTTGAAACACATACTATAATTGTACGCACTAACTATCCTATTAAGAATGTTATGAGAAAACCAGAGATGTCAGGTCGAATGGCGAAATGGTCTGTACAATTAAGCACATACGACATCAAATATGAGCCCAGAACTGCAATAAAATCCCAAGCCCTAGCTGATTTTGTGGCTGATTTCAGTCCAACCCTGCAACAAGAAGTGGAATTGGAAGTACAGCAACTTCAAGATGATGACATCCTAAAAATTTGGACTCTCTACACAGACGGTGCTTCTAACATGAGAGGTACAGGTCTTGGAGTTGTACTAAAATCGCCACAAGGGGACATAATACCACAATCCATCAGTTGCAGTTTCAAGGCTACCAACAATGAAGCAGAATATGAGGCACTAATTGCAGGTTTATCAGCGGCCTGGGACTTAGATGTCAAGCATATCCGGTGTTCATGGATTCCTTGCTAATTGTTAACCACTACAACGGACCCTACGTAGCGAAAAATGCTAAGATGACGACATATTTGGAAATCGTAAAATTCTTTCGGCCAAATTCAAATCATTTTCCTTAGAACAAATCCCACGAGAAGAAAATTCTCAAGCAGATGCTCCAGCAAACTTGGGTTCAGCCTTCAAAAGCATTTCACAAACCAAGATCCCAATTGTGCATATTGACATCCCAAAGCAATTGATCATCTTGAGATGTTCGCTCTAGATGTTGACATACCTTCCCCTCCAAAGAATAACTTCTTGGACAGCTCCTATTATCAAGTATCTCTTAGATGATACGATCCCAGCTGAGGAGAAAAATGCTAGAGCATTCAGGGTAAGAGTATCTAAATATTTACTTATTGATAACCTCTTGTTTAGAAAATCTGCTGCAGGTCACTACTTAAGATGTCTAGAAGCAGATAGAGCCCATCAGGTTCTCAAGGAGCTGCACGAAGGAGAATGTGGAAATCATACTGGGGGCAGGAGTCTACATACCAAGGCTCTTAGAATGGGCTATTTTTGGCCCACAATGAGAAAAGACGCTATTGACTACGCAAAGAAATGTGATTCTTGTCAACGACATGGGGACATCCTGCACCAACCGGCTGAGCTACTACATCCTATCCTGTCACCATGGCCGTTTATGGTTTGGGAAATGGACATAGTAGGAAAATTGCCCATGGCACCAGGTGGAAGAGTATTTCTATTGGCTATGACAGACTACTTTTCTAAATGGGTAGAAGCTGAGGCATATGTACAAGTTCGTGACAAAGAAGTTATATCTTTTATCAAAAGAAACATATTCAGCCGATTTGGAATACCATCAGAAATAATTTGTGACAACGGCTCTCAATTCATTAGTAAGAGAACCCAAGATTTCTTGACATCTTGGGGAGTCAAGATGGTGACATCTTCACTTGTTCACCCTCAAGCCAATGGACGAGCAGAATCTAGCAACAAAATAATCATAAGCAACTTAAAAAAGAGACTAAACCAGAAGAAAGGACGATGGGCAGAAGAATTACCAATGGTTCTATGGGCTGACTGAACGACATCTAAGAACGCTACTGGTCAAACCCCCTATTCACTTGTATTTGGAACCGAATCAGTTATCCCAGCAGAAGTCCTTGTACCTACTGCCAGATACAGTTTGTTGACGTATGAACATAACAAAGATATCTTGATACATGACTTAGATATCGTGGACGAACTGAGGGACATGGCCAAAGTTCGTATGGCAGCATATCAACAAAGGGTAGCCAGATCTTATAACAAAAACGTAAGGATTAGAAGGTTTCAAGTAGGAGACTTAGTCCTACGAAAGGCATTCCAAAATACAAAGGAGCCCAATGCAGGCAAGCTTGCCCCAAAATGGGAAGGACCCTACCTAATAGATGCACAAGCCGGGAAAGGAGCATATTGCCTGGCAACCTTGGATGGCCAAATGATACCGTGAAGTTGGAACGCCATTCATCTTAAAAGGTATTACATTTAAACAAAATTCCCCATGAACTCATCCTTTCCAGGTATGGATCGTCTTTTAATTTTTTGCAACCTTTCTTTTTTCCTATGTACCTTTTTAATTCTTTACAAATCAAGATGTCGCTAACGTACTTTCTGGAGAGGCGTCAACATTAGTTGGCATCCTTTATTAACATGTTTCTGTTTTATGAGGTGTTAACATGTTTACATGGGGACATGTCGAAAGCACGCAAAGAACAACGAATTCTCCTCCGTTAGAGACTGGCCATCTCTTCTTAAGTAAAGGTACACAATCCCTTCTAAGGTTTAAAGAGTTAATTACCTCTTTCTTGAGATGTTAGGCTACCACACCTTCGCCTGGAGCGCAAGCTATCTCTTTAATTGAGGTGTGGGGTGGGCCTATATGGGTAAACTCATATAGCTTACCCATTCCCACTCAGTTAAATGATTGATCTTACGCATTATTCTTATGGTTATGACATATACGTGTCATCTAAAGTATCTACGGGTTATGGCATATACATGTCATCTTAAGTATCCACAGTTTTGACATACTAACATGTCACCTTACGAACGTAACAAATAACCGTACAAAGAAAAATTTCATCCAAAAGAAAACAAGCCCTGACATGCTTGAAAACGACTAAAATTTAACTAGATTAAACTAACCATAAAAATATCCAAGCTACCAACGTTAAAGTGCAAAAGTGTTGGACCAACCCAACACGTAAAAAAGATTGTCTTTGGTCCTTATGGACCCATTACATAACCAAACTAAAATTAAAATTGTTTTAAGGGATTCCACCCCAGTAACGTCATCAAAAAACCAAGAATAAAGTTATTTTACCTTCTTTTTTAGGTGGCTTCTGCCGCAGGTGTTGCATTTGGGGTAACTTCTCCATCTACTGGTGTATCCTTAACGATCACTTCATAAGGGCTTGACGACACTTTGCCTTCGTCCACTGGTTCACCTGTCAACCTGGAAAAGTGGGCACATTCCTTGTTGAGATCCCAGCTCTCAGCCTTCCCTTCTTGAAACTCCCTCATCATCTTTATTTTACACTGAGAAACAGTTTTAGCGGCAGCCAACTTGCATGAACCTTTCACCTCAGCAATCTCCTTAATGTGATCCTCCTCGCTTTTCGCCAGACTATTCAGTAAGTCCTTCACCGTTTGCTCTTGCTCTCCCAATGACTTGCTTTGTTGCTCCAAAGTCTTCTCATGTACCTTCACCTTGTTTTCTAACGCTATCTTCTCCTTCCTAACCAAAGCAATGTCAGCTTTGGACTTCTTCTTTAGCGTCTCAATTTCTTTTACCAACTCCTCCACATACCCTACAAACCAAAATAATAACTCGACATCACTAGATGTTATAAAAACTTTTGAGTTAGTGAATATCTAATTAAACAACTTCTTACCCCCTCGCTGCAAAACTCATGTATTTTCTCTTGAAATCCCCTACTTGCATTCCATCAAAAGGATCTTCAACCTCAACTACCTCCTCTTGATTAGCCTTTCGCTTCTTTACTCTAGAACCAATACCTGCACTATCATCCAAAGTTGGGGTCTTCTTAGGAACGGGCAGAGGCTTCATCTCTATCTTCACAGTAGAGCCTGTAAACATGGCTTCAATTTCATCGAGGTCAAAGTCCGATCCTGAGATGACTGGTTTGGAAACTGCATTGACATATGAAAGATTGTCAATAAGTATAGTGCATCAGTTTGACAAACTAAACTGAGAGGATAACACGCTTACCTGTGGACATAATAACGGAGGTGGAGGCCTTTTGGTCTTCCGGGATAGTCAAAGATGCCTCCAATAAACCCTTAGGAGATCTCTTGTCTAGAGGGAGCTTGAAGAATTCTTTAATCTTGGTTAAAGTGTCTTCAGCAGGTGGGAACAGTTCTCCCCAGTCGATATCTGCATAAAGGCAAGAACAATTACAATTCAGTTTGTCTCAAGAACAGGAAATCACAAAAGTAAGAATTTAAGTACCTCCCTTGTTCCACTCGCTTGAAACCTCATTCCCTTCTCCAATAGATGCCCTATCAACAAAGAAAAATCTATTTTTCCATCCCCTATCACTAGAAGATGTGGTGCTCATTAAGGAACTTCTACCTGACCTCTTCCTAAAAAGGTATCTTTTGGAACCAAAGGGTTGAAGATCGTATGAATATGCAATTTCATGGAGCCCTAGGTTTAATCCATTTTCTCGGTTCACTTTAATGACAAAAGCAAAAACTTGCCAGGCCATTGGCATCAGTTGAGCATAAGCAAGTTGGATCTTTTGAAAGAACTCAGAAACCAACAATGGGAAAGGGTAGCTAAACCCTAGAAGAAAGGGATACTCGAGAAAACAGATCCATTTGTGGGAAACGTAGTCAGACCTAAGATTTACGAAAAAAGGGTGAAAAATTGCACTTTTTGGGAAGTAGCATTGTTGTTTCATGGATTCTATTTGGGAATCACTGAACAAGCAAGTCTCTTCGTCTGGTTTCGCAAGCAGGTTTTCGCAAACGAAATCATCGAGACTAATTTCTATGGGACCTTGTGGGGATGGGACACTCTTAGTTTTGGTTGAGGACCACCTGGTCCTACCCATGGTTGACAAAGGAAAGAAAAGAGGTAAACAATGGAAGAAGATGAGAAACGAAGAAGTATTACCTGGAAGAGGAACGGCGCCGTAAGCTAACAGGGGTGAAAAAGAAGCTTTGAGAAGCTTATTTATCCAAGCGGTTATTAAAGAGAAAAAGGACTCTTTTTTCAAAAAATTATTACTTTTCCAAAAACTACTCCCCAACCGTCCATTGACGCCACGTATCCCTAAAACCGTCCCATCAAGCAGAGCTGGCGGTTGGACATTTAATGGGACAGAAAAACATTTTGCCTCTTCAGTTGCCTACATAGTCAAATGTTTTTGGGGACAAATTGTTGTGGGTATTTTTCAGCATGGTGACATCTTCAGTTGATCCTGCATATCAAGATGTCATTCCACTGTAAGTATTGTTTTAATATTTACTTATTTAATATTTACTAAAATCTTTATTCTTATTTTCCAGTGATTAAGAGAGAAATGCGGGATATTCTCCAGCACGTTCAACACACCTTCAACGGCTAGGGCGACTTGGTCTCACGGAGGTTGAAAGGATAAGCCTATATCCCGAGATTGTAGGAACAATATTTGACTCTTTCATACTTAATTATATTTAAGGGGAAATGGAGACGGAACATATACTAAGGCTCATACGCACACACTCTGCACACAAGCTCTTGTAATCTTCTCCATTGTCTTCCAAAGTTGTACTCATAATCATCATAGTGAAACTTTTAAAGTTGGAGACCTAACTCCCGGGGTTTTTTCCAAAGAGGTTATCACCTCCAAGGTTTTCCTCGTTAACAAATCGCGGTGTCATTATTTCATTTTCTTGCTTTTGTTCCATAGAGTCGAATTCCATAGTCCCCTCCTTATTGTTCAATCCACACACTAATCAAAGTTAAGATTCAACTAAATTGTTTTTTTCTACCAAAACAATAGGCTCAACCATAGACAACTTCTTGAACTGGTCAATGAGATCAGGACTTCCCCAGAAATGATACTGGCTCTCAATAGTGGTAACAGCCCCTGGGATGTTAGGCTTGTTGATAATAAAATCCTTGACAGGGTTGTTCTTCAAAGTAAGACCTTTCATCTTCTCGAGCTGGCCTTTGGGGCACACAAAGCCATCGCCCTTTTCTTTAACAAAGTACTTCTCCAAGGAGGGGTGGTAAGGACGGAGATTAGGTTTGACATAAGGCTTTCCAGCAGCACTAGCCTTTCTCTTTTCTACGGCTTCAATCCTGTCGGCCTCTTTGTCCTTGGGGGTCTTCTCAACATATCCCAAACCTTCCTTATCTCTCTTCGGCTTTAACTCCTCAAACTTGTGGGTACCTTGCTGTCGTCTACCCAGACCAAGCCCTGGAATGTAGTTCATGGGCCTCTTCATCACCATAACTAGAGGAATCTTATCAAGGGAGGTTGTTAAGTCAATCGTGCAGATCTGGGATTTTGGGCTATCGACCCTGAAACCGCTCAACATCAAGTTGGCTTCATCATGCTTAATTTCCATTACCGGCCTCCCCTCATTTTCGGTGCCCTCGATGGTAACACTATCCCCATAAATTATGGTCAAATCGCCGTCTTGGACAAACTTGACACACTGGTGCAAGGTTGAAGCGACCCCTCCGTTTGGTGAAGCCATGGCCTTCCTAGCAAGGCAGAGAAACTGACCGGGATGTCTATCACCTGAAATTCAACTACCATGGGCTTCTTGCCGAACCACAGAGTCAATGGTATCACACCCAAGACCTTCCTAGACGTGGAGTCGTACGCCTTTATAGTTTGATTGGATGGTTTTAAATCAGTGGCCTTGATGTCCAACAAACTCATCATTCTGGTAGGCAATACATTCATAGCTGAGCCGTTGTCCACCATCACGTGGGGAAGCCGACGTCCATCTAACTTAACGGTGATGTGCAATGACTCGTTGTGACCGGTTCCGAACTTTGGCAAATCCAGTTCTGTAAAGGTGATGATATTTCCATATTGGGCAGTACCTATCAATTGGCACGCTTTATCAGGGGTGGAATTTACAGACACCATTGTCTTAGATAGGGCTTCCTCCAATTTCAACTTGTGAGGATAAGAAGAAGTCAAGAGAGACCAGAGAGAAATGTTGGCCTGGGTTCGCTTCAACTGTACGAGAATTGGATCGTCCCTTGTCAAATCCTCTTCGACTACCCCTTTGGCGTACGGACCTTTACTAGCTCCAACCTCCGGAACAGCTGCTTCTTTGTCTTTTCCTGATGATCCAGCAACATCAGTTCCCAATATTTTACCTGACCTGGTAAGCAAATTTACCTCAGCTTCTCGGTCCTTGTCATGATCTGCACCAGCCGCCTTTAACTCTGACCAACTCAATGGAGGTCCCTGCGTAGCGTATGGCCAAGCCGCCTGTCTTAATTGATTAACAGTGATTACCGAGCTTGAATTAGCGGTGCGCTTAATCTCTTCCCAAGTGAGGGGAGTGGATCGAGAATCGGGAGAAGTACTATTATGCTGGACATCATTCGCCGATCTTGCTGCGGCTCGAACATCATCCCAAGACAACATATAGCAGAAATAAGCGTTTATTTCATCGTCAACATTGGTTACATCATTGTTCATGAGCACGGTCGCCTCAAATTCATTCACAAATTCATGGAGACTAGCCTTACCTACAACAAACTTATTCTCGTCACAGACTTCCTTACCAAATTCTATGATATTGACGAAATCGTTCTTCCCAAATTTGATCATGTTAACCCTGTTATTGTTGTTGGGAAGAGGATTGGTGACGATGTTTGGTTTCTCAATCTTGCGCCGGTCGATCAAATCCTGAATGACCTTCTTGAGTGTGAAGCAATTGTTGGTAGTATGACCCGAGTTCTGGTGGTAACGGCACTTCAAGCTACGATCCAATCCCGGGATGTTAGGAGTAGGGTAGTTCTCCAAAGGCTTGATCATTCCTGTCCTCATCAAACCATCAAGTACCTCTTCGAGTGGCATCCCCAAATCATCAAATTTCGGCCTCTGAGGCCATCCTCCACCGCGGCCGGGTGACTGATTCTTCTCCCCTTGAATGTAGTTGACGGTGTTAGAGACATCAGTTTCCTTGCCTTTCGAAACAACAGGGGCAGAGCTTGGAACTCGATAGCGAGGAGCTGGAGCATTACCAGGAACAGGAGTTGGAACGATGGAGTAGGTAGCATTCTCGCTTTCGGCCCCTGCACTCACCATTTCTCGCAGATTCGGGTAGTACCCCCGGCCAATGGCTTCCCTGACAGCTGGCTTAACACATGAAAGGAAGATGGACTTCTCGTCAGAGAGGGGAATTGGGTGAACCAACTCATTAAGCTTCTTGTTCCACCTCTTATAAAAGTCTGTTATGGACTCATCGTGCCTCTGGATGGTGCTGATCAAGTCACTACGAGTGGTGTACCACTCGACACTTCCTTTGTATTTGTCCAAAAAGGCATCACTGATCTGGGACCACGTAGCCCTCGCTTCCGGTTTAAGGCCTAGAAACCATCTCAAAGGAGAGTCATCGAGGGACAAGTGAAAGTAAAGGGCTAGCATCTCCTCGGTGGCCCCTTTGGCACCCATAGACATGATGTAGCTGTTCATGTGAGTTTTAGGGCATGTGGAGCCTTCAAACTTAGTTATGGGGGGCATCTTGAAGTTCTTCGGGAGGGCCTTGGAGTCCTTGAGCTCTACGGAGTTGACCACGCTGGACCCAAAAGTCATCTTGTGCAATTGTTCTTTCACATACTTCAGCTCTTCTTTCAAACTTGAAACCTCGGAAGATGGGGTTTGCCCTACAGTTGGAGCTACCGTCGAGGATGGCACTGGAAATTCTGGCATGGATCTGATGGGCAAGGCAGCTGGAGGAAGACCAAAAGTGTTGGGCACGCTAACATTGCTGTCCACTAAGCCAACCGAGCTGGGGATTCTGTTCCCGTACATGTCGTAACCATTAAATTGAACGTCGGGATTCCGGGGCCCAAACTGCACTGATTGACTTCCAACCTGACCATGGGCAGGAGACCTGATACTGATGCATGGAGCTGAATACGGGGTGGAACCATACAGATGCTGGGTGAGAGGAGAACAAACTGCAGGCTGAGGGAAGTTGTTTTGGAATTGGGACTGTGGATACTGCGGGAGCTGATCCTGACAAATCTGGCTTCCTGACAGACGATACCCGCTCTGCTGCTGATTGGACCAATCATGAGGAGCAACAAACTGGCCATCAAAGGCTGGGTTGGAAGGTTGACCCGCGCTGCTATACGGACTTTGACCTTGAGCCCCAAACTGATTCTGAACATACCCAAACTGCTCCTGGTTGACACCACTAGGCTGCTGACTCTGCCCAAACTGATTCTGGGGATAAAACACAAACTGGTCCTGAGCACTATTCTTCGGGAAAGAGCTTGACTCGCCTCTCAGTCCGTATTGCCCGCCATAAGTAGACACTGGGATGGGGGGAGGTCTTGACACACTCCCATGGGTCGGTATCGGAAAAGAGCTTGGCGCACCATAGGAGATTGGCGGGGGCACATTGTGGAAGCCTTGCCTAGGTGAGGACGGTGGAACAAAACCAGTGCCGGTGATAGTAACATCGGGCTCCTCCCTAATTTCTTCATAGGATCCATCGGGGCAACGGATTACGACAATGCCTTGAATACGCATTACTTCGACTTACGGGCCCAACCGGCCTCCTCACGGGCACGAGAGGCTTCGAGAGCAGCACGGAGAGAAGCCTCTTGAGAGAAATTAAAACCTGGGTGAGGGTTAATGAACGGACTTCCCAGGGGTGTCATATGAGGACCCATGCCATGACCACTACTAGGAGAGACATTCAAACCGACATTCGGCCCCATGTTCTGACCCTGATCTAGCCCCAAACCCTGACTGGCATTCTAACTCTGAGCTGGATCAACACCCGCATTCGGACCCAAACCCGCTGAAACTTGTGAATATGTCATCTCTGAGACTGCTGGAAACGAATCCCTGACCGGAGAGAAACTGATTAACCGACCACCCGGAACTCTGACCCAATACTTGCTCGCTGAAAGGGGGAGAGAACGGTTTTAGGTAGGGGAGAGGATAGGCTTAGGACGGACTCATGCATATGCTCTTTTTTTTTTTTAAGATTTAAATAAAAATGATTTTTATTAATCCTAGGAATGGTTGGAAAAGGGGGACACCTTCTTTTTCGCAGTCTACACTATTTCTGGATTAGTTGGTTCCATCACTACGTCTATAGACCCCCTGTATTTCACCTGTATTGCACCTCCGGGACGGACAATCCCGGCAGAGGTCCTATAGGGAACGTGGAACCCACCAATCAAAAGGGAAAACGGACCTATGGGCATACAAGTCAGAACAAGTCAAACTTGAGATTTTCAAAATCAAGTCCAAGTCAACATCTAGACTCGGGAGGAGAGAGGATCGAAAGTACGTTTGAATGTACGAGACCGCAATTTGCAGGTAAAATCTTGAGAAAAAATCGGCATGACCTCTCCTCTTTTCGAGTCGAAAATTCATCATGTCCTCCCGTCGCTTCGTGGCGAAATTTCTACATAACTTCTCGTTGGTACGTGTCAAGAATTCGACATGGTCTCGCGTTAGCACATGTCGAAAACGCGTTATGACCTCTTGCGAAGCCAAGTCGAGAAATCGACATGTACTCACGTCGAGACATGTCAAAGCTTTGACATGTACTCACGTTGAGTTACGTCGTAATTTTGTCATGAAGAAGGGGAGTATGCCAAGATTTTGGAGACGAAGTATGACTCGGACTTTGTGAGAAAATTTTGAAAACCGAGTTTGAAAAATGTTTTGAAAAGTATTTTGTCAAAAACCAACCAGTCACGGTAGAAAGTGTGTCACAGACAAGTGTTGGCTCCTACTCTAATGGCTAGGAGGACTTTAGGCGCTCAAGCGTAAGCGAAACACGTCACTGTCCGCGATGCCGTCCGTACACTCCCGGGTTCTAACTCTATGTGCGGGTAGCATGCGAGTAGTGTGAAGGCATATTCTAGGAAAATATTTTTTTTTTTTTTTTTTTTTTGTAAAAAAGATTTTTTTCGTTTTTTTTATGCAATATGTAAAAAAGGAAAGACAAAAGGATGAGTCCAAAGCACGACAAAAGGGGACTGCCCCAAATGTCAAGAGATCACCAGCAGCTGTGTTCCAGAATCATCCTACCCTGTTCATCTGATCAGCTGAACCTGCTTCTGCACTGCATTCCTATGTCATCCGACACAGGACTTCCCAGGAAGGGGGTGTCGTCCGACACAGGGATGCTCACCAACAGAAGCAAGCAAACTGCAAAGGGGGAAGCCCCTCCATCCAAAATACCAGATACCAAAGCATATAAAGCATATAGGCATAGAATCATGGCAAGGCACATAGGAGCACACATAATGACACAAATCGCACACAAGGAGAATGAAGAAATTGTCCAAGTTGATTTTAAAGAAAGTTAGACCCTCTTAAGAAAAACTTTTCCCTTTTCAAAAAAAAGAAGAATGATACCGGTACATGGGATTGTTAGACCACAATTTATCCCAAGCCCCGGGTTAGGGAGCGATACAGGAAGGTTAATGGTTTCCACCTATATACCAAGTATCATTTTCATTTTTTCCAAAAACAAAAGTTTTAATATGTGATTCCCCAGCGGAGTCGCCACTGAAATGAACGCCCTCCGAAAAAACAACAATCGTTTGCTTGTTTATCTTTTAAAATTTTGAGTTTTGGGAGTCGCCACTCCGTTTTTAAAGGAAAAAATTGAAAAACCTTTTTTTAAAGAGAATTTGGGTTCGGGAGTCAGGTTACGTGTTGGGAAGAACTTGGGAGTTCACCCAACACGCCTCTTTCGAGACTTTCAATCAAACAATGGACAATTATGATCATTCAAAAGTGTGTGCGATTTGTGTCAATAAACAGGGCATGCAAACTTGGATTTCACTGATGGTATTCAGAATGGATACAACTTGTGAGCCATGACAGGGGGCCACACCCTTTACAAATGATGACTTGCATTACAAGGCAGAGGATGAGACAGTCTTCTCAGGAAGCTTGGATGTCGTCCGACACAGGACTTCCTCAGAGAGGGATGTCGGACGACAGGAAGCCTCCTGGTCAGATTGCCTCTTACAACACCAAAGCTACTCTGGAATTGGAACAAGATTATTTTAACTAAGAGAAGACACTATTCAGGGTCTAAGCTCAGTTTGGGGTTGATTGGAGTGAGCAAAGTCAAGATTGACTTTTAATGATACGGATGTCATATGACATAGGACACCCAAGGCTATCCATGTCATATGGCAAACCACCTCCACCAATGGATCACACCCAAAGGGATCTTAGGTTCCCCAAATAGTGTTAAATGAACTAAAACTACTATTTAAACATAGCTTTGAGTCACAAAGGGAACCGATCTGAGTGGATCTGAAGTCCTAGAAAGCCAGACAGCTTTTTGGGAACTCTGTGTCGTATGAAACAGGATCCTTTGAGAGGTCCTGTGTCGTCCAACACAAGCGGCCTGTTTCAGTGCCCTTCAGCCAGATTGATCCTACCTTGTTCTCAATGCAAAACTAAGCTATATTCTTAACTGAAAGCAGTAGAATAGTAATACTACGTGAGTATTATGGGAGGATCATATGGATTTAATGGCCAAATGTGATAAATCACATATCTATGGCCATTATCATGTAGCCATCTCCTCCTAACTCAAAGAAAGCTAACCAAGATGCAAACTTTAATGGTTCTAAGGCCACCAAATGTTCAGATCTGAGGTGGGGAGAAGTGAATATGGAAGATTCACCTCTCCACCACCTTTATCATGCAAAATCCTAAATATTTCACATAATATCAAAACATGTAAGCATGCAAGACAATATGGATGAATATGCAAGTGGTAATCAGAGAGAGAGAGAGAGGGTTTAGTGGCTACCTATTGTAGTCCACAAGGTAAAGGCACCAATAGTATGGTGTTTACCCCTTCAAAACACCAACAAAGGAAGTCTTTCTTTGGATCTTGGCTTGAATGTGTGTGTGTGTGAGGAGGGAGGTGAGTGTGTGTGTATGAGAGAGAGAGTGAGTGTTGATTTTAGCAGAGTGCCTTTACTTGCCAAAGTCCCCCTTAAAATGATCAGCCATGCCCTTTATTTATAGGCATGCTGATGGGAGGTCCCATGTCGGACGATAGAGAGTTTCCACCGCCTTGGGGTCGTCCTGTGTCGGACGACACCGTACATCTTTGTGACAACTTGGGCCGCAGGAAGGCAGGCCCAATAGATCAAGGAATGATGGATTATTTTGGGTTCAAAATGCTTTTTAGCAAATAATATGAGCCCAAAATTAATGCAAATCATGGAGAGCGGACCCAAAACACGAGTTCGGGTCGGGGTACTCACAACGAGATACCTCCTTAAGACTAGTCAGGCATGAAACCTCTGTTTTTGAAAATAACCGTGAATGATAGGGGTTGGAAATCGAAATACTTTTTTTGTTGAGAAGAATTCCTTGGAGGAAGGAGATTTCTTGGCGACTGAATGGAATAGGGAAGGTATCCCTCTTTCAAACTTCAATTTTCCCTTATTTCCCGCACTTTCTTGTTGTAATTTTCCTTGTTTTGTTTTTGCAGCTTTTGATTGGGCTAAGCTTTTCCCTCCATCTGCCGAGACAATTGGGAAGGTGAGAAGATTGTTGGAGTTCTCAGAGGGGGAGCGATCTTTCCAACCTTTTGAATCCATAGAAATCTCTGAGGATAAGGAGATACCACCGTCTACCGAAATATCTACTGGTAAGATCTTTAAATTTTTTCTATGAAAATCTTTTCTTTGTGTATCTGGATTCTGCTTTCTTCTGACAGCGCGCTTTCTTGACAGTTTCAAAGTCCACTACTGCTTTTCTCTAAAGGATCTTCAAGATTTTGTTGGACAAACTCAGGCAAGCAATCAGTTGCTGGTGCCTAAGAGGGAGATGGAATGTTGAACAACAACGTTCCCTCTTGAAGACCTTGGATGCTAAGGGAGAGGAGGTAGGAGAAGGATCTTCAGCGGCTAAGGATGATGACATCTTTGAAGAAGGAGCAGCAACAACATCAGCGGCAGTAGCCACCCCATGAAGGAGAAAAAAGAAGATGATTTTTTGGTTAAAAACTTTTGGTTTTAAAAAACTTTGAAATACTTTGGTTTTTGAATTGGGCTGCGTCCCAAAGATAATTTTTTGGTTTGTAATCGGCCCATAAGGGCCAAGACAATTTGTTTTACAAGTGTTTGGGTTGGTCCAACACTTTTATGCTTTCAATAGGTAAAAACTTTTGCTTGGGTTTTGGTGAAAAACTTTCCCCAAGTATCTTTGTGAAAAATGAATTTAGGAGGTTGATATGCTAACCTCTTCGTAGATGGTAACAACTTGCGAGTGGATGTAGAAATTCTTTGCAATTACTTAGATTGACATGTAAATGTCAATAACCATTTGTTCTTAGATGACACGTATGTGTCATAACCAATTGTAAAAATCTTAGGGTATAACACATTGATTGAGTGGAAATGGGTAATTCGTATATATTAAACATACGGGTCCACCACACACCTCAACTAAGGTTGACATCGTGCGCTCCAAGCGAGGTGTTTAAACCTTAATGCGGTGAAAGAAAGTAATTTCTTTAAACCTTTGAAGGGATTAAGTACCTTAAACAGAGGTGAGATGGCCAGTCTCAAAACGGTTGTTTTCACGAGGATTTGGAATGAGTTGGAGACTTCTGGTTTAAGATATCAACTTCTTGCAAAATAACAAGTTAATGAGAGATTTCGACATCTTTTTTGATGTCACATTTTATTTGATAAAAGAAAGTAAAAAAGTGCTAGAAAAAATACTTTTTAAACGGAAAAATAAGAAAAAGGTCGTATCTGATTTAAGATGTTAACTTCTTGGAAGGATACTAACATCTTAGTTTACCAATGAGTTTTATTCAAATGCTTCTTGTTTCCTTGCAAAACAGAAACATGTTAGGGGTGGGCGTTAGCTTAGCTAACGCCCCTCCGATGCTTAAGTCAGTAATCATTCCAAAAAATAAACAAAAAACGGAAACAAATATTTTTATTAAAAATAGAATGGTAAAGATCGTACCTTAGTTTTATTTGCACTGTAAAGTAGTCATGGAAACTTACATAAAGTAGGTCTTGAGATGAATGGCATTCCAGCTTCTGGGAATCCTTGCTCCCTCTAGGGTTGACAGCCAATAGGAGTCTTTACCTGCTTCAGCATCAACTAGGTAGGGCCCTTCCCATTTGGGAGCCATCTTTCCAGGATTGGGCTCTCTTGTATTCTGAAACACCTTTCGGAGGACTAGATCACCAACTTGAAATTTTCGTAATCTAACATTTTTGTTGTAGGATCTAGCAATCTTTTGCTGATATGCTGCTATTCTGATTTTGGCTAAGTCCCTCATCTCGTCAATGGTATCTAGATCATGACTCAGGTTGGTATCATTCTGCTCAGGTGTTAACATCTTGAATCTGGCAGTAGGGACGACGACTTCTGTCTGGATGACTGCTTCTGCTCCAAATACTAAGGAGTAAGGGATTTGACATGTCGCGTTCTTTGGTGTGGTTCTATCTGCCCAAAGGACAAATGGAAGCTCTTTCGCCCATCTTCCCTTCTTTTGGTCTAACCTCTTTTTTAGGTTATTGATGATTATTTTGTTACTTGATTCTGCCTGGCCATTAGCTTGAGGATGCACTGGTGAGGCTGTCACCATCTTAACCCCCCACCTAGCAAGAAAATTCTACGTCTTCTTGCTGATGAACTGGGAGCCGTTGTCACATATTATTTCAGAGGGGATGCCAAATCCACTAAATATATTTTTCTTAATGAAGGATATGACTTCTTTATCACGAACTTGCACGTAGGATTCAGCTTCAACCCACTTAGAGAAGTAATCCGTCATTTCTAGCAAACATACTTTTCCTCTGGGAGCTTTAGGCAATTTTCCCACTATATCCATTCCCCACCTCATAAATGGCCAAGGGGAGAGGATTGGATGAAGCAATTATGCAGGCTGGTGCAAGATGTCGCTATGCCTCCGGCGGGAATCACATTTCTTGGCAAAGATGGCGGCATCTTGACGCATTGTTGGCCAGTAGTAACCCATTCTTAGAGCTTTCGTATATAAGCTTCTGCCTCCAGAATGGTTACCACATGATCCTTCATGCAATTCTCTTAGCACATTATCTATTAATATGAATCTTGAAATCCTTACCCTAAATGCTCTTGCATTCTTTTTCTCATCAGGGATGGTGCCATCTTGAAGATATTTAATTATTGGCGTGGTCCAAGATGTCTCAATCTGTTTATCTGGGATGTCGTCATCTGTGCAGAAAAGTTCTAACCTTTCCACTGTAGGGATGTCAACATGTATGATTGGTATATTGGTCTGAGATAAGATTTTGAAAGCTGATCCAAGATTGGTCAATGCATCTGCTTGAGAGTTCTCCTCTCGGGGTATTTGTTCAAAGGAGAATATTTGAAATTTGCTTGCCAGAATTTTCATAATGCCCAAATAAGCTGTCATCTTGGCATTTTTTGCTGCAAAGGAACCATTAAAATGATTGACAAGTAACAATGAATCACTATATACATGTATTGCTTTAATATTCATGTCTAGATCCACGATTAGGCCCACGATTAAGGCTTCGTATTCTGCTTTATTATTGGTAGCTTTAAAATCACAACTAATGGCCTGGGGTATGATGTCCCCTTGTGGTGACTTTAGGACAACACCTAGCCCTGTGCCCCTCATATTAGAAGCACCATCTGTGAATAGAGTCCACTTTCGCAGGATTTCCCCATCTTGGAGTTGTTGGACTTCAAGTTCTACTTTCAGTTGCATGCTTGGACTAAAGTCTGCCACAAAGTCTTCAAGTTCTTGGGATTTTATTGCTGTTCTAGGCTCATACTTGATGTCATAAGTGCTTAGTTGAACGGACCATTTGGCCATCCTTCCTGACATTTCTGGTTTTCTCATTACACTTTTTATCGGATAGTTAGTACGAATGACAATGATATGAGTTTCAAAATAATGCCTTAACTTAATTGAAGCAGAAATTAAAGCTAAGATTAATTTTTCAAGGTGTGAATACCTGGTTTTCGCATCGAGCAGTGTTTTACTTACATAATATATCGGTTGCTGGACGCCATCTTGATCACGGACCAGGACGGCACTAACTGCAGTTTCGGAGACAGCTAAGTAAACGCATAATGGCTCACCTTCTTGAGGTTTCGAGAGTAGGGGAGGTGTTGACATGTACAGCTTTAAATCTTGAAAGGCTTGTTCGTGCTTTTCAGTCCACTCGAATCTGGAATTTTTCTTTAAGATGTCATAGAATGGCTTGCATCTGTCTGAGGATTTTGAGATGAATCGATTCAATGTTGCCACTTTCCCCATCAATCTTTAAACATCTTTGATGGATTTAGGTGACGTTAGATTGATGATGGCTTTTATTTGCTCTGGGCTTGCCTCTATCCCTCTTTGCGTCACCATGTAGCCCAAGAATTTACCGGACTTTATGCCAAAATTGCACTTTGCTGGGTTCAACTTCATGTTGAATTTGTCCAGGATGTCAAATGCTTGAATAAGATCCCGAACATGATCTTCAGCTTTCTTTGAATTTATCACCATATCGTCGATGTATACTTCCACGGTGTCCCCAATCTGCTCTTTGAACATCATATTGACCAGCCTTTGGTATGTAGCACCTGCATTTCTTAGTCCAAAAGGCATTGCAATATAACAATAAATACATGTGGGAGTAATGAAGGCGGTGTCCTCTTGGTCGGATGGCTCCATCTGGATTTGTTGGAATCCTGAAGAGGCATCTAAGAAAGTCAGCACTTCATGCCCAGAAGTAGCATCTACCAAAGTATCAATGTGTGGCAAGGGGAAAGGATCTTTGGGACAGGCATTGTTTAAGTCTGTGAAGTCGATACAAACTCTCCACTTGCCGTTCTTCTTCTCTACCACCACCACATTTACTAATCATCTTGGGTATTCGACCACTCTGATCATCTTAGCCTTGAGCAATCTGTCCACTTCTTCCTGAATGATTAGATTCCTTTCTTGTGCGAACTTTCGTCTCTTTTGGTGGATTAGCTTGAAGGATGGGTCAATGTTGATTTTGTGGGTGATGACGTCTTTGCTGATGCCTGTCATGTCTTCATGCTTCCAGGCGAAGATTTTAATCCTGCTCTTAAAGAGGTTGACAAGATCTTCTTCAATTTCTGTCAGAACATCTTGACCAATCAGCACCTTGAGATCTTGAGGGGTCTAAGAGTATCTCTTTCATGTCATGCTCCTTCGCCTCCAGAACCTCACGGGCCTTTCTCTGTAATTGCTATGCCATCTTGGGAGATGTTGACGCCTTCATGGAGTTCATATAGCATTCTTTAGCTGACTGCTGATCACTGTAGACCTTAACAACTCCCCAAGGTGTCGGCATCTTGACACATTGGTGACAGGTGGATGGCACTGCCTTCATTCCATGGATCCAGGGTCTTCCCAAAATTACATTGTAACATGTAGCACTATCAATCATGCAGAATCTCCCCATGGAGTTGATACCTTCAACATAAACTGGAAGTGTAATCTCTCCCACTGTGCTTTTGGTTTCTCCACTGAAGCCCACGAGCACTGAGGTTCTTTTTACGATGCTTTCTTCAGGAATCTTCATTTCTTTAAAGGCATCTAGCATGATGAGGTTTATAGAACTTCCTCCATCTACTAGGATACGTCTGACTTTGCAATTGGCGATCTGGAGTGCAATGACCAAGGCGTCATGATTAGGATCCATAACATTGTCCCTGTTGCTTTCTTCGAAGGAGATGACATCTTGGAATGTGAGCTGCGACATCTTTGAGAGTCTCTCGGGCTTCTTATCCTTAGCTTGCTTGGCAAATCTCTTAGCTGGATAATAAGAAGTACCACAAATATCAGAACCACCACTAATAACATTAACTACCTTCGTTACCGGTGGAGGAGATGGCGGTCTGGTTGCAATGGGCTCTTTGTTCTCCGTCTTGGTCTTGCGGTTCCCAAGGAGTTCTTTAAGATGTCCCTTAGACAACAGGTAACTAATCTCTTTCCTCAAAGCGATGCAATCTTCGATAAGATGTCCAAAATCCTCGTGGTAAGCACACCACTTGGATTTATCCCTCCAGCCGGACGGCTTGTCAGTCTTTCGAGGCCACCTTGCTTTATCTCCAAGATTATTCATTGCACACAGGATACCTGAAACATCAACAGAGAAACAATAATCAGAAATTTTAGGAGATTCAAAATCATCATCATCTCCATCATCTTCCACACAATTGACTTTGTTATGGTCATTTCTGTGGTAAGGTCTGGATCTGCTCTGCCTTTGGTGAGGCGACTCTATCTTCCTGCCAGGATGGTCATATGATGAACCCTTGTCAGGATGCTTGAATTGCTGCACCGTATCCTCTTCTAGCCTGATGAACCTTAAAGCTCGGTTTCGGATATCCTCCATCTTTTTGCACGGGTTCATCACCAATCTTCATAGTAAGGGGAATCTTTCTTCAAGCCCATTTTGAAGGCTTCTACAGCTGTCGCCATGTCCAGGTTGGGGATCTCCAGGACTTCTTTATTAAATCAATTAACATAGTCTTTTAAGGCTTCGGTGGGCTGCTGGGTGATACGGTAAAGATCACTGGTGAGCTTCTCAAACTTTCGACTGCAAGAGAATTGATTGTTGAACAGGTTGACAAGTTGAGCAAATGAGCCAATAGAACCAGGAGGTTGACGGATCAGCCACTTCAATGCTGGTCCTACCAACGTCGAACCGAACCCTCGACACAAACAAGCCTCACGAAACTGGAGCGGGATGCGAACGATCTCCATCTTTTCTTGGTAATGGGCGACATGCTCCTCAGGATCATAACTTCCATCATATAACTTCATAGCTGGAACGCTAAATCCTTTCGGGATGTCGACATGCGCAATTGCTGGAGTAAAGCGAGACTGATTGTAACATGTTGGGGGGACCTGCTGGATAGATGGGGTGACGCCTGACACATTCATGATCATGTCCCTCAACTCCTGAAGCTCATTTGCAATGTAGGTACCTGCAAAAGGTTTAGTAGCACGAGCAGTATTATCCAAGGTAGCACGAGCAGTATTATCCAAGGCAGAACTAGTATTGAAATTAACAAAAGGATTAGCATTATCTGCAGAGGACGTCATGACGGTGCTATTAGTGAAGATGGATCCTTCTGAAAAAGTCATCCTGTAGGCACTGGTGGCTAAGGGTGTCGACATCGCTACAGAGGTCGTCAACGGGGGAGAAGACGTCAGGGTTGGTGATGACGACATCCTTACAGATGAAGCCATTGAAAGGAATTCATTGAAGGTTTGAGAGCTGTCCCCAATGTTGAAGTCAAGGACTCTAGGGCGGTAAGGAGAGACATCATCCATTCTTTTGGAGAGCAACTCTTGTTCTTTTTGCACCTTTACCAAGCTTTCGGCTATCAAGGAGGTGCTATTATGTTGGCGATCCAGCTGATTCTTCATCTGAACGAGCATGCTTTTGATCTCAATATCAGGAGATGGAGACATCTGCTTCTTGCCAGAATTCACAGGCGGAGGAGGAGGCAATGACTCCTTGCCTCCGGTTGCTGGCCTGCTACTGGTTTGGGGATTCATACTGCTAGGTACAGAAATGGTTTTGCTGGCGGCGAAAGTCATAGGTTGGGTAGACATGATAGAAATGTAAGGATTTTAAACCGATTAAAAAACCAATGGCCCCTCGGTGGGCGCCAAACTGTTTTGGTAAAAAACAATCAAATGTAAAATAATTCGAAACAAAATTGAGGAAGGTGCAATGGAATATAATCGGTGTAACAATGAAATTAAGATGACTCGATCATGTAACGAGGAAAGCCCTTGAGACAACTATCTCGCCGGCACAAAACCTCGGAAGGTGTTTATGGTCACCTTCGTCCCAAACGGTAGTATTGATCTTGATGAGTTACAAATGTTGGTGCTATGGCGGATTACAATGTGTTTTTGAACTGTGTGTGAATAATGCGTGCCTAGTGTTCCAGCCATAAGCCTTTAAATAAATAAAAATAACTAAAGATAACAAAATCCTAACAAACTTTCCTAGAATCTCGGCCTTGTTATCTCGATCTTGACTTGGTCTCTCAACCGTTGAAATGAGTCCACGAAATAGGTTTTTCTCACGTTCTTTTTACCTGTAATTAAAGATATAACAAAAATAATTAAATAATGATTTAATTATCTAAGTGAATTTTACCTTGTCCACGGATTTGAAGATGACGACATGCTGGCAACTTTTCAAGATGTGGCGATCCTGAATTTACCCACAACAATAAGTATATTAATTTGAGTGATTTCGTCGGAACTGCGATTAATTCACTAACGTGCTTTTGCGATCAATAAAATTTGATCGGTAAACTTTTTTTAATATATATTTATTGAGATTTAATTTGTAATATGCGGGACATATTAAACACTTTTGGTGTAACTGATAAATCACCACTGATGCTTATCTTAAAAATATATTGTGGGAAAATCTTCATAGATCGTAAGAGAACTACAGAAAATCAGTTGCATAAACAATTTCCTGGTCTTATATGTATTTGAGTTTTGGAAAAGCACTTCTCAAATATTTAAGTTGCAAACTTGTGAATTGATTTGTCATTCAATTAGTGTTTAAATTTTCACATTCCCATATTAATATGCCCCCAAGTAATGCAAACGGAGGCTAGAGATTAGAATGACCGAACGATAGAACAAGAATCAATTTACGAAAGCCTCAAGCTTTTCTTTTCTATTTCATATAATCAAAGTCTGCCTAAAAACAAAACCCTAACATTGTTTAAATACTAATTTTAAGAACATTCTAGAACCCTATCATACCCTAATACAACTTTCCAAAGAAAAGACCAAAATATCCTAACTTAATAATTCATAAAACAAACACTTAAAACCCTAAACCCATTAACTCTGAAGCCCATTGAAAGTTCTCGGTCGCAGGCCTGTTTGTTGAAGTTTCGCCTGGCTGTAACCCAGGTGCCCGCCTGGCTATTGGTGAGGCTGGTGCCTCGCTTCCAGCAGCCTCTGTTTCTGTTCCTGTTGCTGCCTCTATTTCTGTTACCAACCTGCATCATCCTCCCCTCCTTAGAAAAGACTCGTCCTCGTGTCAATATCCTCAAAAGGAACACTACGATAACCCAGAAAATCCGAACTCTATCTGCAAACGGAACTCTATGTCCTTGACGAACTCTAAACTTCATTGCCTTCGTGACAACATCCATCCAATCACTCCATTGTGTTGAGACGAAATATTCAATAATCAATCTTTTGACAAACCAAGAAGCCGAAAAATTTGCACAATCAACATCAAAGGGGTCTTTATAAGGATGACTAATCTCAAAATCCTTAATAAGGGCTTGAATCCAAGTATCCGTTTCTTTTGACGAATACATAAAGCTGAAATCCATCTTTGCACGGAGAAGCTTCTCAGCATGTAAGGACCCATCAAGGGTTGACTTACTAGTGTCATAGAACGTGAACTCTGGAGACACCACCTGGGCTTCAAAACTGAAACTTTGCATCTGAATCTGTTCAATCTGATTAGCATCAGAAATAACTTCAACTCCATCATAAACGGAGACTGAGAAACCGCTATCATTACTCAACAGTATCACTTGACAACAGTCACAATGACACATCAAACATAGATAGTTTTGACCAATCAACAAGATTTTCTTGACTTAAAGATTCGACAGCAAACCCCTCTTTAAACTCAACAGTATCAATCCAAGAATCAAAGAAATCATCAGGATTTGCCTTACCTTCGTTCTCCGGAATTTCGATCCTCACATCGACATCCCAAGAAGGGTCAACCGCACACCTGTCATGATGTTCATGACTTTGGGCGAAGGAATCCATCCCCTCTCGATACTCCATATCCTCAGCTGGAACAACCGGATCTAAACTCATCTTCGCTGGAAGCACCACGCGATCCATGCAGTTCGGAAGTATTTGAATCTATCTTCGTATCTCATCTATCTCGATATTGCGACGGCTTCATTTGCGATGATGGTCATCTTCTTGGGGCTCTGCTGCACGGCTGCTCCATCGACCACCTCGTCCACCACGACTAACGCGTCCTCGTTCAGCCATTGATATACGCGCCAGGCGCTCTGATACCAAATAATGCAAACGGAGGCTAGAGATTAGAATGACCGAACAATAGAACAAGAATCAATTTACGAAAGCTTCAAGCTTTTCTTTTCTATTTCATATAATCAAAGTCTTCCTAAAAACAAAACCCTAACAATGTTTAAATACTATTTCTAATAACATTCTAGAACCCTACCATACCCTAATACAACTTTCCAAAGAAAAGACAAAAATACCCTAACTTAATAATTCATAAAACAAACACTTAAAACCCTAAACCCATTAACTCTGAAGCCCATTGAAAGTTCCCAGCCGCAGGCCTGTTTGCTGAAGTTCCGCCTGGCTGTAACCCAGGCGCCCGCTTGTCTATTGGTGAGGCTGGCGCCTCGCTTCCAGCAACCTCTGTTTCTGTTTCTGTTTTTGTTGCTGCCTCTGTTTCTGTTACCAACCTGCATCAAATTGGTTTAGTTTTAATATTATAGAATAGAGAGAGAAAATTGTTTTGAGCTTATTATAAGGAAAAAGACATTTAAGAAGGTGAATTGAAATCTGAAAATCACAAACAAATCACGAACACAGAGGAATTGCCAAGGAAGAAGAAGATAGCCTAGAAGAGGTGGGTTTAAATGTGTTGGGTTTAATTGCGAGTCTATTTAATTTGTATTTAATGGGGGTATATTTGGGATGAATGTTTAATCCAAGACGTGGGATAAATTATACCACATTCTACACCGGATTATTAGTGAAGGGATAAATATCTAATCCCCTTAATGCGGATTATTTATACCTACGCCAAATAGTCTTCCAAATGATACTTAACTCGTATTAATAATCCTTTTTAAATTTATCTGGTGTTAAAACGGCTACCAAACTGCCCCTAAGTGTTTTATAAGGGCTGGAGGGTTTCCATAAATCTGTCTTTTATTTTTTAAATAGCCGTTATTGGGTTTCTTGACTTGTTTGACATGTTCTAAAACTCAAGACGCAAAGAGAAAAGAAAGAAAATTTGCTCATTGGATGTAATAGAGCATGTCCAAAATAGAGAATGGTTGAGCTTCTATGAAGCTCTAAATTTCTTTGAATATACTCTTTCCATCCCACATGAGTGGACAACAAAAAATTGGGAACAATAATTAAGGAAAAGTAGGAGAGAAAATTAATGGGAGGGAGTGTTTGTGAGTATGAAAAATAAAATATGACAAAGAATAAGTGGAATAAATAGTAAATTGATTGGTGTTGTTGTAAGTGCTCCAATTTGAGCCGTTAGTATTTTCGTTAGAAAACTAACAAAAGCCTCCACAAACTCCACCAAACCCTAACATCCCTAACAAACCCTAACTTTTCTAACTAGTTAAGGGTACTTTGGGGATTACTATTTGAGGATGGACAAATGAAGGAATCTCACAAATGGTGAATTTCCGGAACTGGAAGCTGCTCGAACTGCAGCCTGCTTGCTTTTAAAGGAAAATTATTCCCCCTGTCCCAAGCCTGCACTGCATTAAATGAACAGTGCACGCTTGCATTTGGATCCGCGCGGACAGGATTGTAATCCGCGCGGACAGGATTGCTTCCTCCAGTCCCCTATAAATAGACCCCTTCAGCTCCATTTTCAGCACAACATTTTCACACACTGAAGCTATACTCTGGCGAAAACAGAGAGAAAACAGTGGGAATTTGAGTATTGCCACCATTTTCTCTTGAGTATTTCCCAAATCTCACTCACTAAACACTCTCAAAACACTCTTAAACACACAAGCTCAAGCTTAAATCACCCCTAAAGAGGAGGATTAGAGAGAAAACATAGAGGACTTAAGTGTTATCTACTTGTTTTCTTCTAACCAACTCTAATCACAAACACTAAACACATTCAAGCCTTGAATCCATTCAAACACAAACACAAACACAAGAAGATAGGGTTAAACCATCATTGGTAAACCCTCCTACTTTAAGCCCTAAAACTCTCTTTTAATTTCTTGTTCATCTTGCTCAATTTACATCTTTACTTTACTTGTCTAGTTAATCTTGTTTTTCTTACTTTAATTTACTTTATGTCTAGTTTAACTTATGTTTTGACCTAATATGGTCATTTTGGAGTTCATCTCCATGAATGACCATCTCAAATGGTCCACACTTTAAACTTCTAGTTAATTTTTCTCTTTAATTTCATCTTTACAAAATCCCCCTTCCCATTTGCAAAGGACATGATTTAAACCCCATAAATCCCTCAAGGATGACTTGATATGATAAACACTTGACACAAAGTAGTGTAATCAAGTCTAGGGATGAGAATGGGGTGAACATAGATGCAAATCCCCCAAAAATCACATTTTCCTTCAAGAATATGTTGCTGTCCAGTAGCATTTCTCTAAGACCTCTGTCAATTGTCTAATTTTTGGACATAGAGAAATTTGGAATTTGGTGTTGACTACAAAATACTTTTTGTAACCAACATCCATAGGATTCCATAAATATTTTTAATTTATTTTTTACGTGAGTCTAACTGCCTTTTCCAAATTATTTTCCAAATGTCAGTTTAGCAGTCTCTGGAAATCCAGATTTCACATCTGTGATTTACAGAGGGTTTTGGTCCATCAAATCATCTCCAATTATAAAAATATTTTTCAGTAACCTTATTTAAGATGTTTTGAACAACTTTCATTCTCTGACTTTCCCCAGATTATGAATTCTTAAAACCCTTAAATCCATTTTAAAATCAAGTGTCCACTGTCTTTTTCATTCTGGCAGAATTGACTTTCAACTTCAAGGAGTCTTTTGAGTACCAAAACTCAACCCTAAAATCATACTAAAAATCATGGAATTTTTTTAATGTCTTACAAAGAGTTCTCAATTTTTAGTTTTCTCAGTTTGCATTTATTTTAACCAAAGGAACACACACACACACACACAAATGGTTTTAAATTAGGAAGACTGGTTTTACGAGGCATTCCGGGTGAACCCTAACGTTCTTTCTGGAATGTAACGTGACCTCCGGACTCAAATCTCTCAATTTTGGGCATTTTTCAAAGTTTTGGCCCTTAAAATGAAAAACGGCGTGGCGACTCCGTTTGATTTTTCAAAATTGAAAATCGGGTACATCACAGTGGCGACTCCGCTGGGGAAAAAAATAAGCTTTATCTTTTTTTAAAAAAAAAATAATAAAAAAATGGTATTTGGTATATAGGTGGAAACCATTAAGTTTCCTGTACCGCTCCCTAACCCGGGGCTTGGGATAAACTATGGTCTAACAAAGCCACGTACCGGTATCATTGTTTAAAAAAAAAAAAAAAAAAACCTTTAGTGGGTCAAACTTCCGTCCCGGCATTTGAAACCATTTGTACTGTGTGTGTGTTGGTTTTGCACATTTCATGTTGTTTTGACTGTCCCGAAAGAATCGATATCTTGACTGTCGGACTCGTTTCTTTAACTGTTTGAATTTTGTGCTTATGTGCTTATTTGTTCATTTGCTTTCAAAAAAAAAATTCAAAAAAAAAAATTTCAAAAAAAAATTTATAAAAAAAAAATTTCAAAAAAAAATTTCAAAAAAAAAATTCAAAAAAAAAGATTTTCAAAATAAAATCATTTTCAAAATTTTTTGCATGCATCATACTTTTTAAGACACATGTGAAAATTTCTATTTTACTCAGAAAAAGAAGATAGATTGCTTGCACACTACGCGCACTTGGCCTTACACTGCACGCTACGTCCCTAACCCGGGGAAATCCCAGTAGCAGCCCGTTTGGCCTTATTACGCCTCTCGGTGCGAGCACGGGACTACCCAAACATCCCTTGGAGCCTCGTGTTGACCATGCACTTGTCTGTGACACACTTTGTCCGAGACCCGATTGGTTTTTAGTCTGGTCCGTGTCGTGCCCTGTTTGTGTATACACCTTTCCTGTCAAGCCTTAGTCGGCATACCAAGTCAATATCTTTCGGGGACCCTAATCACTCGAAGTCATGCCGGTTTTCCGCCGCAAACTTTGACTAGATATTGACTGGCGCCTTGACTTTGACTTTGACTGGCACAACTTATGCACCGACCCCGGCATTTACACTGAGTCATCAAGGATTAACGATTATTCCATGTCTAATTACGACTTAACTGACGACGGGTCAAGATCAGTTATGGAAATTTATCAGTCAAAACCATGCCGACTTTTCGTCGAGCCCTCGGACAGGATCTTGACCTTTGACGTCAGCTTTGTCCGTAATTTACATCGAATACTCGTTAAGACTCGATTACCCGCCAGACTTTAGGATCGTTTTCTTTTCGGTCGGTGGGACCTGCTTGCCCTACGGAACCCTTGTTCGAGGTTACAGGTTGAGGGTCCGCAGGCGTAGTGATGGGTCCCACTGATCCAGGAATCAGAGTAGTTTGCGAAAAAGAAGAGCGATCTTTTCCAACCGCTTAGGTTTAATAAAACACGTTTTAAGTAAATTTAAACGAATAATCGCATGTTACATGAGCCCTAAGCCCAAACACCAACCTGTTTCGCTTTCCCGAGTCTGAACCACACCCTTTTGTGCCTTCCACAGTAAGCAAAGTTTGGATCAAGACCCCGGGTCATCGTTTGTTCAGCTCAGTCATTACGGAGTCAGATACTTCATCGGTTTCCTCCTTCGCTTCAGCTCAAAGTTTCAGAATGGCCAACTCAGAGGAGAACGGTGGGGGACGTACAACTCCGCACCCCGAGAATCCGCAAAGTGCCGAACAGTGGAATCAGATGTTGGGACAGATAAGACAACATCAAGAGGCTCGATCAGCCGCTATTGGAA
The DNA here is from genome assembly GCA_022495995.1 of Adenophora triphylla var. japonica. Classification (NCBI taxonomy): domain Eukaryota; kingdom Viridiplantae; phylum Streptophyta; class Magnoliopsida; order Asterales; family Campanulaceae; genus Adenophora; species Adenophora triphylla. The sequence goes on from JAFEMH010000422.1 coordinate 37,823, forward strand.
AGTATCGTAACCTGTGGGCTAGCAATTGTTCGCAACCCTAATGGAACCTTTACGGTTGATGCGGAGATTGGAGCTAATTACCCTCCCGGGCATGCCAACTACCGTCAAATGCCCTGTTCCCTTTCATGTGGAACTACTAATGGGCCAAGCATCCCCTAGCCTATCACTCAGCCTGTCTCTCGGCCTCATCGTATCGATACTCCTCAACAGTCCGATCTAGGTCAACCTGCCCCCGGTGCCTCTCAGGTCTCACCACCAGGATTGAATCAGTTTGCTTTCGCCCCACAGCTTGGAAGGGGTCAGTTTACTACTTCACAACATCAGTCTGGTTCGGGTCATCAGCTTGGAAGGGGTCGACATTACTTCACAACATCGCCTGTTCGGGTCATCATCTCGGAAGGGGCCGCTTTACTACTTCACAACATCAGTCTGGTTCGGGTCATCATCTCGGAATGGGTCAGTTCGCGACTTCTCAAGCCCAGCAGTTTGACATGGCTCCATAAGCCATTTTGGGTCAGTTCGCTTCTCAGGCTCCATGGTTCAGAGGGGGCCAGCTTGCTTCCTCCAATTCTCGATGCACACTTGCCCCTATGATACTGCAAGATCACATGGGCCACCAGGCTTTTATCACCACTTCATCAGGCACACCGTATTCACAATATCCTCCAAGCTCTACCCCGCCCCTCCGGTTGGGAAATCCGACAAGGTCAAATGCTCCTCATCAAATTCTCCACCCAGCTGTTACGCAAGCTGCTCTTGCTCATCAAGTACAGTATACACATTACCCTTGTAGTCACGTTCCTCGGTGTGGTCAAGACACATTCAATCCTACTGTTACGATGCCTCAAACCTCATGTCTTCAGCAGCCTTTTGGATCCGCACTCACTGCTCCCTGGTATCCTCCCATTACGAGCCATATATCCTCATCTTCGGCAATTGCCAGGCCTTATGAGGCCCCTTATAAGTCTCACCACCCCCGATCCTGCGGTCCATATTCTTGTGCTTCAGGTCTGACTTATGAGGAGGGTTACGGTCACGCTTTTAATGCTCAGACTGTCATCCCTCCCACCAGAGTACTTCCTACTGTGGTTTCGTTTGCTAATGCCAATCTTGTGGCAGGGTCGTGCAGTCCTAGCGTTCCTATTGACTCGTCCAATGGATTATTGGTAGAACCAATTAAGAAGATACAAGAAAAGCCTAGCAACGAGAGTATCGACGATCGCTCGACTCGGGCCATCTCACCATACCAATCTTGTGTATCTGACACGAATGAGTTTTACCAAAAGTCAAATCTCGACGCTTACATCGATGGTTACATCAAAAGGGTTCATGCACGGGGAAGCACTACGGGTCTGAACATGTCTCACCGCTATAAACCTTACCCTTCCAACACGGCTGCAACATCCATTAAAGGAAAGAAGGCATTGTGTACAATTAACGGCATCCAAAAGCAACCAAGAAATGGTGGTCCTCTAAGGCAACGAGAACATTTTGATGATTTTGGGATGCCCATGGGCTTAATTTTCAAGGGTTTAGTAAAGGAAGGCCTTTTGGAGCCTCTCAGGGACTACCATACAAGGAGCTCAAATGCACCCCTCGACATGAGTTAGCACTGCGCCTTCCATAATCATTATGGCCACACAACCAACGACTGCACAGTCTTGAAGAGAGCGGTTCAAGGGTTAATCGAAGTGGGCAAGCTTGAGCGCCCCAATGGACCAAAACCGGCAAACCCTGTTCAGAATGGTGACCAAGTCAATGACCAAATCTCGAATCAAAGAGCACTAAGAGTTTATTCTCCCCCAAAGGAGAAACCACATCCCGAGGATTTGGGTGTTCCCTTAAGCAAAGTTTTAAATAGCTTGCTAAAGCAGGGTCTCCTCGAACCCATAAGAAACTATCAACCCAAGGATCACAAAATCCCTTTGGACACCACTAAGCATTGTGCTTTCCACCAGTATCACGGTCATATAACCGATAATTGTACAGCTTTGAGAAAGGCAATTCGGGGGTTAATTAAGAAGGGCAAACTCGAGCGCCTCAGTGATCTCAACCCTGCCAATGATCATTTCCCAAACAACACGAGTGTAAACATGATTGAGTTTTATGATTCAAGCTCCAAGCCAGATGATTTAGTCGCAACAAGTGTGGAGAATGGCTGGTTTGACTGCAACAAGCATGTGACCATGGCAAAGCCGGATTTGATGAAATGCTTTGAACTCTCGCCCTCCGATAAGCTCACGACTGACGCCAAGATGATAACAATCTAATGGCAGATAAGGCAACCGTCAGGGCCGGTGAGCGGGGAATTCCTGAAGTTACCAAAGGCGAGCATAGTCTGTCATAGCTTCATGAGGAATTTGCTTCCAATGCTGAAGGGTAGAGACGTGGTCCAACAACAAAGAGTAGCTAGACTAGTGGCTACCCATCCTTTAATATTAAAACAGTCTTTTAGTCAACCTTTGTAGGTTCTAGTACTTTCTTCGTTCAATCAAGTCCTCCTTGGACATTGTAGTTAATCTTAAATTTTCTATAAAAGAGTCTTTTTCTTTTCTTGCTAGACTTGAGACATTATTTGCACACCTACATTATATTTAATGAAATGGTTTTATTTTAAATGATCACTTGCATTGCTCAACAAATAATCTCTGAAAATGATTAAGATTTTAATTAATTGGTGCGAGAAAGTCAACTAATGCCCTCCTCCCCATACACTTTCCTTACCTCACAAAGGCCTCCATCAAGCCATACACTTTCCAAAACATGTCCCCATCATCACCTTGACCAAGTCAACGACGGCGACAGCATCGAAGAACAACAAAAGGTCACTGAGCATCGGAAGATTGACCCCATGTCGACAAAAAAAAAACATGGGCTTGCCTTCGCCTCACTTGCATCAAGAAAGTTCAAGCAGAGGCTTGCCTTCGTCCTCAACTCAAGCAAAAGCTTCAAAAAAAAAGAAGGCAAAAGCTTCAAAAAAAAAAAAAAAGAAGAAGGCAAAAGCTTCAAAAAAAAAAATCAGGCCAAGGATCCAGCACCGCCAATCAGAAACTTGACAGATGGGCAAATTTAAAGCTCGAAGAACGGAAGTTGTCGACTACAAGGGAACAGTCAAACCAAAGGCAGAAGCATACCATAAGCCCTTAAGCTGTATTCAAATTCTTTCTCCCCCAATGAAAGATGATGATCAAGAAGCAATGAAATCACGGAAGAAGCCGTCAAAAAACGACTTGTCAAGGAACATCTCAAGGCCCGTACCTTATCATCCAAACTTCCCATCCGAGCCTTTTTCACCAAATGGACCACAAATGTTCATACCCTTTCCCAAAGCCAAACACAGTTCAAGCCCGAACTACGGCGACCTGAGCTCCTTATAATAAGGGGAACGTAGGCAACCAGAAATGGTCCGGTCATAAACACATCCAAATTCGGTCTCATCAATGGCCTCTCCTATACACAATCTTTCTTCACAATTCGCCAACTTTACCCTTGGTATTGGTCGACTTTCTCCTCATGATTAATCAAAGTGTTTGTTCATATCGAGATTAGGGGTTTGAATAACCTGAACATTAATAAAGGGTTTTAAGCAATCTTGTGATCATTTTGAATAAAACATGTTTTCAGATGTCTCGACAAGTCTTCTTTTTCTACATTATAGGAAAAATAGAGCTAAACACTAATTTTCTGTCAGCAGGGGCTTCCATACACTTTTACAAACTTTTCTACACTTACGCTCTCTCAAAAGAGTCAAACCCAAAGCGAGTTCTTTTGTGCCTTCATCAAATGAGGCTATCAAATAATACAAATCTGGGATTCGTCCCCACTTTTTGAAAATATGCCCCTGCAGGTATACATTTCTAAATTGTCTTTCTTTTACATTTTCCTCCGGTTGACTAATTGACTAAAGAAAATAATAAAGTAAATATAGAAGGATGGGTTGCCTCTTTTGCTACATGACAACTCAATTTTCATTAGAGTTGCACGGGACGCTTTAAGGTGGGACTTTTGTCAAGCCATTTCTTTAGAGTGGGGCTTCTCTGGTCATGCCGGATCCACGCTGGTTCTTCATTTCGCTACAAGGTAGGTCGGGACTTTGTTTAGACTCATTTTAGGATCAGTTTGCAATGCCTATCAGGTTGAAGCCTCACTAATTATGTCAAATTCACAATCATGAGACTGAGGCTTTATCAAGTCACTTCTTCAAAACCAAGACTTTGCCAACACATCTCTTCAGACCAAGGCTTCGCCAAGCAAAGGAAGATTTGATCGCCATATTGGCCATGGGCTTGTCAAGTGCAGTTCTTTGATGTCCAAGGTTGAGGACGGAATTTTAATCAGAACCAGGGATTCATCATAATTCTATGGCTAATATTGAAATTCGAGTCCATAAAACTCCTTGTACCAATCAGAATGAGGTGTTGATGATCAATTTTGGAAGGTGTCAGGAATTTTAGTTTAATGATTTCCCTCAACACCGACGAGACTTTCACGGTAGAGGAGGAAGAGGATCCCCATCCCTCTCTTGGTCAGATAAACTACCGCCGGATGCCACCACCTTCCTCATATGGAACCTCCACCGGGCCACACTCATCTCAACCTGTGAATCAGCCATCCTTTCGGCCTCAGTCTGGTGCACATTCACAATTCGGTCCGGGATAATCGTTTGGGGAAACAAATTGAATTCAGTCCGATTTGGGCCAGTATGGTGTGCCTCAATGCACTGTCATGTAGCTTTGGTATGTCTCAACAGTTCGGTACAAATCGATCGCCGGGCTTCTCAGTTACATCAGTTTGGTATGATTTCTCAGTTGGGTTTGGGACGGCGGTCAACTATGGATCAGTTTGAACTTCTCAGCCCCAGCAGTTTGGAATGCCTCAATAGCAACCCAGTTCAAGACAGCCAGTCCCCAGCATCGAACAAGTCTCACAAAATCCCTTCATGACTGCCTCCACGGGACAAAGAAACCCCTAATCCCACTCTCGCCGCCCGTACTACACCAGAATGCCACCACTAGCCTCCTATGATACCACTACCAGAGACCCTGCTCCTCAATCTATGGGTCAGCCAGCTCCTCAGCCACCGCCCAGTGGCCCCGTACAGTCCGACGGGACAAGCCAGTTTGTCCTCCCTCAGTGGGGACAAAGTCAGCATAAAATGTCCTCCCATGGTTGGGGACACCTCAGAATACCACAACAAGTTGGGATCCCATCACAGTCTGGCACAGATCAGTATGGGCCTTCACAACAACAGTTCAGGGTGCCGCATCAACAGTTTGGAATGCCGCCACCACAGTTTGGTTTAGGACAACAATCAGGTGTCCCTCCTCAAGACAGTACTGGCCCGACAACTCAGTGCCTCACCAGCCTCCACAAAACCATTCCTCACTCAAGGCCCTATAGGCCAGCAAGCCCCCATCCCCGTCTCATCAGAATCACTGGGACCACAGTATCCTCCCGATTATACAGGCAGGAAGTTCAACAACTAAGGGCCACGACCCACATTTAAGTTTCCCTATGAGTCTCACCCTGGGAAACCAAGCTACCCGACCACTTCTGGTCTGCCACCACCCTCCTTACCCATTGGGAATCAGCAACAGGCCGCTGGATTCTGTCCTTATGCCCAGGCCCATACTTACACTCCCCAGGGTAATTTAGGCCAAGGGCAGGCTTACACCTATGCCCCAGGACCGGCCATCCTTTCCACCAGTGTGCCGCCAATGGTAACCTCTCTCTCCAGCACGATCACCGGCTTGAACACTCCGGCTTCGCCACTAGACCCTCATTTGGCCTGGTTCATGGAACAACACAAGGAAATGAAAGCGCAGGTCGCCTAGCTGACAGGAAAGAAGGCCGCCCTCCGGCCCGCAGATCCCGATTCCATTATGCCTCTACCGCACAAGTTCGTGATGCCTAACTGTTTGATGGGGCTGCCTGTCCCAAGATCCACCTTGACACCTACAAAGCCAAAGGATGCACAAACCAGCAGTCGGCTGACTACTTCTCCTTAAAACTAGGGGCTTCTAAAGTGGTTCTTTCGGTTGAAACCCAAGTTCGGGGCTACTTCGGAACAGATCACCAACGCTTTCACTAAGAAATACAAAGCTAGTCTAGAATAGAATGGGAGACAAATAGAGTTGACCTGCAGACAAAAGTACAGCGTTTCGAGGAGAATATCGGTGACTTTTACAAGTGTTGAAAGCTCAAGTTGAGCAAAATGGCCAGCCCTCCTTCTAATGAGGAACAATTGGACATCTTTCAATCATGCCTGGAAGCCTCATTTGAGAAAGTCCCCTATCCAGATCTGCGTGCGACGGTCAGTTCTGGGGCTAAAGTTTGACCAACAGCAAGCCACTGCTCCTACTTATCGGTACCAAGCTTCTGCCTCTAATCCAGTTCCTGTCCTACCCAAAAGGCAAGGAAGCAATTAACTATGCGGGCCAGGATTGCAACAATGCCAATCCTTTCGTGCCAAGGAAAGGTGATGTGCCCAAACCGCGGAGCCTTAAGCTTGAAGATTTCGGAATGCCTCTCAGCGACGTCTTTCAGGGACTTATGAAGGAAGGTTTGACCAGACCTTTGGACAACCATCAGCCCATGGATCCCGATGTCACTTTGGACACAACTAAACTCTGTGCTTCCCACTAGTATGCTCCTGAAAAAGGGCGGTGTAAGAACTGATCGAAAAGGATACCTTAAGAGCCCAATACAGTCAACAATCCATTCCCTAGGAAAAACCATAGGGTGAATATGATTGAAGCCATGAACAAGCCAAGCGCCACTATGACTAACAGTTCCCATATGGAAGACACCTTTCGAAGGGAGGATTCTAGTTGCATAATTGTTATCAAAGATGGGTTTCTCACTTCATGACGTAATGCTGCAATGAATCTGGGGTCACATCAACTTCACCTCGAGGTCTCTCACGTTGATCGATCGGCTTGGTACTTCATCAGTATGTCAGTTTTACAGTCAAACCTTTAACTGGACCTCTGTAGTGACACTTTGTCGAACCTGGGGCTTCATCAAATCATTCATAGAAAGCTTATGTGGCTTTCGCCATGTCTCTTCCACGGAATGGGGCTTTATTAAGTCACACCTATCTTCAGAAGAAAGGCCTAGTCACCTCAACAACTATCTTGGAGTTTCAGCTTTAGAACTTGGAATATGGCAACTCCCTGCATCATCAAAGGTTGAGAACTGGGAATCTCCTCATGTCAGCATTTCGCCAAGTCATCCTCCGAATTTATATCAAGTCACAACTAACCCAAGCGAGAGAGGGTTCATTCATATCAACATACTTTGATTCTAGAGCCTGTTAGCATCAGCTTCAAATGTCCGAGACTGAAAAGAAATTTCAATCGAGACCCGGGGGTGGTTCAAATCCAACTTCATCCCAAGATCAAAATTGAGGTCCGCATGATACTGCTGACCTACAACAAGACCTCATCAATGACATGCAATTCAGTCCGCGACCAAAGGTTATCACCCCACCTGCACAAAGCTTGTCCCAAACAGTCCACAACACATACAAACCCTCTCACCATATGCATCCCCACAAAAATCTCCCCAGGGCTCATGTAGCATGCAAAACATGAATCAATAAAAAAAAAAAAAACCTAAGCGATTGCGAATCATTTTAGTTCCATGCATGCATCCATCATCATGAATGTCATATGTGCATTTGTCCCTCTACTAACAAATGTAGCAATTCAAGCACGAAAGACCAGTTTTCCATCACTACCTGAAGCCTCTCCGTAGCAAGGATGGTCTCCACCGACGCGCAATTCCAATGACTTCAACGGAACTACCCAAATGACTGATACCTCAAGTCAACACCCTCTTGGTTCAAACCTCTCAAGCCCACGTCAGCTTGTGCTCGGACACCTAAAGTCGACATCAGCGTGATTCAGACACCTCAACCCTGCACCATTTTTGCCTCAGACACATTAGGTCAACACCACCTTGGCTCCAGATCTACAGTGCATCAAATGGATGAAGACAGCCTCCAGCATCTACAGTTTGGCAAAGATAGTCCCCATGTCTATAGCTTGGCAAAGACAAGCTCCGGCGTCTGCAACTTGGTAAAGACAACCTCCAACGTCCACAAATGGATGAAGACAGCCTCCAGTATCTCCAGTTTTGTAAAAACGACATCATCTCTTCTAGAACCATCACCACCAGCAAAATGCTTCCCAACACATCACGCTGTTAAAATTGCCAACTCGACCAGAGTGCCTTCGAGTCCCTCTCTACCAAATTAACACCTTTCCTCTGGTTACCCTCTTACCAAGTGTTAGATGCTTTTTTGATAAGGACCCTCTCATCTCAAACCTGGTTCTTGCATTTTTCGAACCCAAAGCCTTCCACAGTGAGAAGTCCCAAGGTGACTACAAGTTCAACAACCTCTACAAGGTCGATGATCACCAGCAAGATGCCGACTAAACCAAGCTTCTCCTTCAAGTCAAAATGCCTCCAGACTTGTCCCTATTAGGCTGATCACCCTTCGCACATCAGCACAACCCGAAGGAACTACTTCCGTCTTGTGAGATATTTCTCTGCGCCCACTTCCGTTTTGTGGGATAATTCTTCAGGTCTCCCTCGATACGCACGCGGGATCATCCGCCATCCCTCTATCCATTTTACCGCAACCGCCTATTTCGTCCAAAGCCCACGCCTTCGACTCGACCTTCAACAAACCTTAACGGAAGCCGACTCCCTTCCTCATTTTCAACCCTAGCCTTCAACATAAGCCCATCTCCTCCAACAAAACTTAACTGAAGCCCATTCCCTTCCTCATTTTCAACCCAGCAAAAACCGTCCTCAAACAACCTAACAAGTCCACGGCATTGAAGCACGACATAGTGCGCCCTCAGTAAAGAAGACCATCCCCAGCAGTTTTCGAACTACGACCGGCTTGATTCCTCAAAAGGATACGTAGGTAGCCTATCGAATAGGTTCAGCCATCCGACCACTTTGGTCACCCCTTACCAAATGTGGAGCCTTACTCTTATCGACGACCCCGCTTCCTTCGAAAGCGCCGTCGCCGAGGGGCTACTGTAAGTGCTCCAATTTGAGCCGTTAGTATTTTCGTTAGAAAACTAACAAAAGCCTCCACAAACTCTACCAAACCCTAACATCCCTAGCAAACCCTAACTTTTCTAACTAGTTAAGGGTACTTTGGGGATTACTATTTGAGGATGGACAAATGAAGGAATCTCACAAATGGTGAATTTCCGGAACTGGAGCTGCTTGGGAAAACTACGGCTGCTTGCTTGTAGGGAAAATTATTCCCCACAAGCTTTGCACTGCATTAAATGAACAGTGCACGCTTGCATTTGATCCGCGCGGACAGATTGTAATCCGCGCGACAGATTGTAATCCACGCGGACAGATTGCTTCCTCCGCCCCCTATAAATTGACCCTTCACTCCATTTTCTAGCACAACATTTTCACACACCGAAGCTATACTGGCGAAGAGAGAAAACAGTGGGAATTTGAGTATTGCCACCATTTTCTCTTGAGTATTTCCCAAATCTCACTCACTAAACACTCTCAAAACACTCTTAAACACACAAGCTCAAGCTTAAATCACCCCTAAAGAGGAGGATTAGAGAGAAAACATAGAGGACTTAAGTGTTATCTACTTGTTTTCTTCTAACCAACTCTAATCACAAACAC
>JAFEMH010000423.1:600000-786477 GCA_022495995.1 Adenophora triphylla var. japonica
CAGTCCAGATTGGATGAACGACGCCTCCCTCGGGTCCTGGTTGATAATGGGTCCGGAATGAACATTCTTCCGGCAAAGATCATGAGCTGCTTGATATCAAGACTACGAGACTTGAAGCCTTCCTCCTCACGGTCAAAGCTTACGACTCAACATCTCGAGCAGGTCCTTGGAGTCGCTACCTTGGACCTCTGGTTTGGACAGTAAATTGATACTGTGGAATTCCGGGTTATTGACATCCCGATTACTTTTAATGCCTTATTGGGAAGACCTTGGCTGCACCAGGTCAAGGGGGTCGCCTCAATCCTCCACCAGTGTGTGAAATTTGTCTCGAATGGGGATCTGACAACCATTTACGGGGATTTAGTCACTTTGGAGGGCACAGATACGGGCGGAATACCTATTCTGGAAATCAAACATGATGAGGACGGCCTCATGCCGACAAAGCTTCACGGTCGAGCCTCCTAAGGCCCAAGTGTGCAACGTTGATCGACGGTCACCGGGACAAAATCCCTCCTGGTCTGAAAATGATGAGAAGGATGAGCTATCTATCGGCCTCGATGCGGGAAACACCAACAAGGAACTCACAAACTCATCGAGGTGAAAGGACAGAATACTCGCCACGGCACAGGATATGAGGCCTCCTCAGTGGACACTGCAAAAGGAAAAAGATTTGAAGCTGCCACAGGAAGGGTCCCGATCGACGACCCTAAATCTCTCCCCTTCAGTCCTAATTTGGCTGACTACTTTGTAAAGGGTCCCACACAACCCGGTAACATCACAGAGCCCACTTCTACAGAAGAATGGCTAAAGCTACAGGATAGCCTCAACAAGTTCGGGAGCCAAAGCCACCCGGTCCGTTGCATGTTCTGGACCTACCCAAGATGCCAGGGCTACCACTACCATGAAGAGTGAGTACACCTTCAAAGGCGTGCCAAGCCTAGTGGAACAGTTCGAGAAACTCACAACCACAATTCCTACTACCCATGAAGGTCCGAAACCTGAATTCGAATTAACCGTGCCAAAAGCCAAAGCCACAGAAGTCTTTTCAGATGATTGGGATGGCCCAATCATGCAGCAGTTGTTCGGGGAAGAGATCCAGGTGCCAGATCTGATTGATTTCAGCTCAGTCAAAGAAATGGTAGCAATGATCGAGGGAGACAGCTCCCGAGTCATGAGGCCACTGACAGCAATGCCGCTAAAGAATCGGGAAACTCTCTCAGGCCCGTCCGCAACCAAAGAAGAAATGATCACCAAGCCTGGATTGGTCCCCCATCCCTTTGTGTCAACCTAGGAAAAGTCCTCAGAGTCTTTCATTGTTAAGGTCGAGTCTCTAGAGTCGTCCGACGGCCTTACGCCTGAAGACTACGAGTCTGTAGCAAGCGTTGTATTCCTTTTCGTTTTCAATGAAATGACGAACCTTTCTGAGTATCCCTTGATTGCCACTTTAACTAATGATGAATTAATTAATAAAAAAATTTTTAATAATAATTCATTAGATAAAGAAGCAGACACATTAAACAACAAAAAAAAATCAAACAAAAAAAAAGAGGATCTTTAAGCAGGTTGTCCGGAAAGAGGAAAATCGAGCCCAAGCTGCCGAAGAGATTTTGACGAGTGTGAATCTGGGAACTGCGGAAGAGCCTAAAGAGACACAGATTGGTGATTTCTTCAAAGGAACTGGAAAGGATGCTCTGCAAAATCCTACAAGATCCTCAACTCAAAGAAAGTTGCCCTCTTCATCAAAGAAAACATCATATGCAGATACGGGTTGCCAGCCGAAATCATCTCAGATAATGGATCCCACTTCGAAGGGGAATGTGACAGTTCTTTGGCGTAATTCCGAATAACCCGTCACAAGCCATCTCCTTACGGTACCCCAAACCAACGGGAGCCGTCGAGGTAGCAAACAAGACTTTGGAAAACATTATCCGGAAAATGGCCGTCCGAGGCAAAGATTGGCCCGAAAAGTTGCACTGGCACTCGGGGCTACGGAGACATCCGTCGAACGGCAACCGGGGAAACACCGTTTGCTCCTCACATACGGAATGGAAGCCATGCTCCCAGTCGAATTGGAAATCCCCTCGCTCCGCGTACTGCTGGAAAGCCAGATCAACGAGGTCGAATGGCTCCAGAGTCGCCATGACGAATTGGCCCCGCTAGATGAACGCCGATTGAAAGCAATGGAACACATCCGAGCCTACCAAGGAAGAATGGCCGTGAGCCTTTGACAAGAAAGTAAAGCATCGGGAGATCCGAGAAGGGGATCTCGTTTTGAAAGAAAAGCCCCGGTCCGTATCAACCCGCTTGGCAAATGGGAGCCCGTTTGGGTCGGGCCATATGTCAGTCCAAAAGATCTTCTCGGAGGAGCCATGCAACTTGCGGACCTCGACGGAAATCCCTTTGTACACCCGGTGAATGGTGACAAGGCTGCGCAGATACTACGCGTAAAAAAAAAAAAGAAAAAAAAAGAAGGAGTGCTAAAAAGTAATACCCAACTAGGTTGAAAACCCGAAAAGGGCGGCCTAGGTAAAAAACAGGGTTGCACCAAAAAAAAAAAAAAAAAAAACAAACAAAAAAAACAAAACAAAAAAAAAACAAAAAAAATCGGGTTGAACTACGAAGACCCGAGCTCCTCAAAATGAGGGGAACGTAGGCGGCGGAAACGGTTCGGTCTAAAACACAAATAAAAGTCATACTTTGACATCAATACAACCGATCGAGACCATGAAAGCGTCTCGAAAAACTCTAAAGCAATTCAAATATTCATTACAAGTTAAAAGCTTTTTGATGAGTCTAAGCCCGATTCATTCCTACAACCGGAAACCTGCTAAAGGAAATTAAGATACATAATCAAACTAATGTGTACGCCATGACAAGAAAGGGATACTCGGAAACCTCGTAGTCACTCCATGCCACTCGAACCGGCCTCTCCCCTCTTCTTCCCCCTTCGAGTCTTCTTCTTCGAACCGGAAAAATGTCGGTTTTCCTCCTACCAAGCTCGTATAGGAATAGGATCTATCAAACCAGCCTCTGTCGGGGCCTTAGTAGCCACTAGCGTCATCTCTCATCTCCGTAGCCTAGCCGGTAGCATAGGAGCCCTCCTCTCCTGTCTCTTGACGTAAGCCTCGCTAGTCGGTCACGAGCGTCTCCGCTCTGTCGCGAGGTTGGCCCTCGCCTCGGCCCTCCTCCTCTCGGAAACTGTCGGGTCCTCCGCACCCACAATGGCCTCACGCCGCCTCAAAATAGCCATCTCGAGTCTCTCCTAAATGCCTCTCGTACCAATCCAGTACCAAGTGGTCGAGGAACACGGGTCTCGGATGCTCGAGAATAACCCGAGGAGGAAAGGCGTCATACCTCCATGCTCGGGAAAGAAATGGAAACACCGAGGGATCATCCATAGAAACAGGAGCCACCACCCCGATGGCTATATCATCAAAGTTCTCCAAAGGAACTGCTCCGTGCCGAAACTGTCTCGTAACCAAGGACGGAATATAGAAGCCGGACCGAGAAAAGCCCCAAGCACGACCACACGAGACCCGTCCCCTGAAGCACTCTCGCGAGTCTCCACCCGCCAACAAGGCACTCGACCATCTCGATATCTTCTGTCCGGCGACCAGCCATCCAACGCTCCCATGAGCCCCGATCATCAAAATCCACAAAGAACCCCCTCCGGCAAATGTCCGAGGCTTGATCATGTCGGGAGTTTCCCGAAGAATCCCCAAACGCTCCATCGCCCACGGGGTCAAGAGGAACGGGCGCCCCCGTGCATATACCGCTTCCGTAGCCGCCTATCGAGAGCATGGAAAGTCTCCCCCAGATCGAGGTACAACATCTCGCCCAAGCGACAATGAACGACTACATCCAGCAGAGACCGATGGCGGATCCCAAAAGAATAGACCATAAACAGGGGTCCCGAACATGCAAAGTGCAAAGGCATCCCAATAGGCATCGTCGAGCAATCCTAATCCCCTAAATCTATCAGGGAGACTGGAAATATCAAAATTATCGGGACCACGGATCATACCTTGCGCTTCCTCCAGGGGGAAAGATGAAGGAGGTTGCACAATCTGTCAACGAAAGAAGCCCCTCAGGGCAAAGGAACCGCTATCTCTTCCACCTCCGGACCACCAAGCAAGGCCCGAAATTCTTCGACGGTCGGAACAATCTCGTTGAAGGAAAGGCAAAAGACATGCCTCCTAGTATCCCAAAATGAGGAAGAAGCCCTCAGAAGATCGTAGTCCGGAATCAATTCTTTGAGAGACCATAAGCACTTCTCCTTGTACCTTTCTTCAAAGAAGGACCTCCTCTCATGCATAATCTCCCGGGACCAATCCTTGAACTTGTTGAAGAATGACATTTGGGATTCTTGGGACAATTTTGATGGAGCTTTTCTAAGGTTTTCCATGGTTTTTCTCTCTTTCTCCCCGAAAATGGCTGTTTGGACTGGAAGTTGAAGAAGATATTTGAATTTGAAATAAAGCAAAACCAGATCTGTAGCAAAATTAAAGGACAATGTCGGATGCGAGTCCCTATCCGCGCGGATATGTTTGCTTTCCATCGAAAAAATCTGCACCTTGATCCAAGCCGTTACACACCAAAAGAGGAATATTCCGTCCCGGTTGCTCGGAACCCGTGCAAAAACCTCCCCAAACCAGTCCATATACCAAACACTAACACCCTTGCCAAAAAACCAAGGCTCATGCAACACTGCATTCATACTGCATTGCATTCATAAAATAAAATCCTAAATTATTACATTCCAAAAAAAAGAGAAAAAAAAAAGAGTGTGCATAAAAAAAAAAACAAACAAACATCAATAATCCTAAATTATTACATCCCAAAAAAAAGAAAAGAGAAAAGAGCAAAAAAAATGTGTGCATAAGCTGTACAAATCTCAATCCCAGTCTCAAATCTCAATCTCAAATCTCAAAAAATCAATCGGAGTCTCTAGCGCCCGATGTACGCCCGATCCCTCTTGCGGCTCGGCCCGCTCCTCAGAGCCCCGAAGATCTCGGGCTCGCAATCGTCCTCGTCTCCGAAAAGAGGCTCGTCAGACCAACCGGCACGCCCGATAGGGCAAGCCAAGATCTCGCGAAAAATCATATCCGAAGGTGAAGGCGTCGGATTCTCGGACGTACGAAGACGACCCACCATGCCGCCAAACGTGTCCCTGTCCGTGTGGATCCCCGAGAATGACGTGATCCGAAGGCAGCACCGCGTGGGGATCAATGAGAGGAGACAGAGGAGTCTCGAAGAAGTCTCGAACGAATAGGGAAGCCTCCCGCCCGAGTGCGCGGCCGTGGTCGCCTCGCTCTAGCTCGAGGAGCCCCGCAAGCGACCATCCTCCCGATGAATCTCTTAGCTCCGATCACTTGCTTCGTCGCCTTCTCGACGACCACCTCCGAAAACCGCACAAAAGCAAAAGCGTCGAAACAGCTTGATTGAAGGGAAAAAAGGATGACAGGAAAGAAAAGAAAAGCCAAAAGCAAAAAAAAAAAAAAAAGGGAAAAGGTGAAGCCATACCTTCATACCCGGACGAGGTCGGAAAGCTCGTGGAAGCCGCTCAGCCGAGGGATTCGCACCTCAATCGGACCCCATCCTGGACATACGAAAAGTCCGTCCGAGGGTATCGCGGACCCCCAACCCTCTCTATCCGTAACCCGGGGCATCCTCAAAGCCTCCTCAAAACAAATACCGGATATGGCTCGGCCGCCACAAATGCCGAGAAGTGTCGGCCGGCTCGGTAATCATCCTGTGTCGCAGATCCGTCACTCTGTGCATCATATCGGCGGGAGGCTCCACCGGTGTCATCAAAGGCGACCACGCCGGGCGCGTCACCCTCTCTCCTGCATAATAGGCATCGCAGTCGGGCCTCTCGTAATCCTCCGCCGCACGGCCCAAATCTCGGCGCCCTTCACCGCCCCCACCTCAAAACGATCCTGTGGATAGAATATCATCCTCTCACCCGTCTCGGCCTCCGTCAAAGGAAGGCAATCCGCGTATCTGAGAGTCGTACGCCCCCGGAGCTTATCTTCTCCCGGGCATGCTTGGACCAAGAGCGCATGGCCGGATACGCCCGATGTACTCCGCCGGCCGCCACATCGTGACATGGAAAAACTCCAACGCCCATACCGGCGAAAGGTAAAAATCAAATCAATCCAGTGCAAAAGAAAAGTGTGTGCCCAAAAAAAAAAAAGGGAAAGCAAAGAGAGAGCTTATACCTCCAGTGGCAAACTCAAAGCAAGATAAGGAGCTCACAGCCCTTCCGACCGTACCTATCAAGAGCAAAGTAAAGCTCGCTGCCGGCTTCTCCCCAGAGACGTCTCCACCATCTCCATGTCCTCCAAGGACCTCAAGAAGGCAAAGATCGCCGTCCTCAAGCATGTCCGAAGAGGGTGCTCGAAAAAGCAAACCACAAGAAGGCTCCTAGCAATCTGATCGGCGTCTATCCTCTCCTCCCCAGCCTCATAGCTCACAATGGTCTCCACAATCTTCCCGTAGACCACGACATACTCCATCCCCATCCCCTTTTGGGAATAGGGGAAAATCCCGTAAGAGCTCGCAGATCCGCATCGCCGTAGCCGTCCCGCCACTCAATGCCGCGTCCATTAAAGGACAAACCCGTGATCGCAAAGATAGTCGAAGGCGTAACCGTAGCCTCGCCCCGAAGAAGTGAAACGTGTGGGTCGTATCCCACCGTTGCCGCGCTAAAGCAAACATCGTGCCCTTGCTCTTAGGGAACTTGACCAATCCCCTCAAGCACTCAACAAACTCCCAAAGCCCGGCCTCAACGACAATCTGTCTCGGACTCGGCAAAGCTCCTCGGCCCGCATTCGGAAGCCGGTCCCACAAGTCAAATACAGACTCCACCGATCCTCGAGTCTTCATCTTGTTCAGCTGCTCCGTAACGTAGTTTTTTCCACCCTGCAATAAAATAAAATAAAGAAAATGTCAAAAAAAAAATTTGCATTTGCACGAAAAAAAGAGCATACATATGCATCATGAAATTTCAAAGAAAAGTCGACAAAGATAACAAAGATACAATGAGCATAGCCCCATTTTTCTCGCACAAAAAAAGAACAAGCTCAAAGCAAATCCCAATCAACATTCATACAAGGAGTCAACGGAAGAAAAAACTCCGTCCCGTTTTCACAAAATAATATGCATTCAATCAACGGGAGGAAAAATCCGTCCCACTTTTCAAAAAAAAAAAATCAATCAAAAATCATACATTCATATCATCATCTCATGTTGGCAAAATGCCAATTCTTTTCTCAAGCAAAATGCACATTTTGGAACACCAACAATTCATTGCAACATGCATATCATCAAAAATCAATATTCAAATTTCAAAAAAAAAATCACAATTTTCATCCATAATTTTCGGATACTAAAAAAAAAAAATGGCGAAAATGCCAATTCTTTTTCCCAAGCAAAATGCACATTTTGGGTTACTCATATACTCATAACATGCAAAGCATCAAAATCAAGATTCAAAGCCAAGAACATCAATCATTCCAATTTTCAAAAAAAAAAAAAAAAAAAAAAATTCAAAAATCACCCAAAATTCAATTTCAAGCAAGAAATCAACAAAGGGAATGAAAAGATTCAAGTATACCGTTCGGAGACTCGGATCGTAAGCCCAATGTTGCCAAGCATCGGGTATGGCTCCTCCGCAATCGATTGCGAAAGAGTATAGTGTCTCCTCATTCTGACAAGCTCCAATCGTCTCTCCGCTACCGGCCACGCCCTTGGCCTTGAAAACACCTTCCCGTGTTCCATTGCTTGAAAATCGAAGAAAACGGAAGAATTTTCAAGCTTTTTGGCCTTCAATGGCTTCCTCCCTGCCTCTCTTTCTCTCTCTCGTAATTGCGTAAATTTTGAAAAAACTGAATGGGGAAGAGGAAGGGCGTCGCCCTCATTAAAACCCTCTCGATTACGCTCCTATCCACGCGGATAGGATTGTCGTGGTCAAATGACCCTTTTGCCCTTTAAAATTCCAGGACTCTCGCAATTCGCCCCCAACTTGACAGAGTTAACCAAAGTTAACCAAAGTCAACCCCTTTCAAGGAAATTACCAACGGCAGTCAAACGTAAGACCGATTTCCCGAGAAAGATAACTAATCCCGTATCTTTCATCAAAATTACCCACTAGCCAAACGTAAGTCCGATCTTCCCGAGAAAGATAACGAATTCCGTATCTTTCATCAAAATCATCAAACGGCAAGCCAAACGTAAGTCCGATCTTCCCGAGAAAGATAACGGAATTCCGTATCTTTCATCAAAATCATCAAACGGCAAGCCAAACGTAAGTCCGATCTCTCCGAGAAAGATAACGAGATCCCGTATCTTTCATCAAAATCTTCCCACTAGCCAAACGTAAGACCAATTTCCCGAGAAAGATAACGAGATCCCGTATCTTTCATCAAAATTACCCCTATAGCCAAACGTAAGACCGATTTCCCGAGAAAGATAACGAGATCCCGTATCTTTCATCAAAATTACCCCGGCAGCCAAACGTAAGACCGATTTCCTGCACGAATACGTTCGATTTTCCTCAAAGAAAGGCTAACAAAATCCCCAAAGAAAGTTAACGGAATCCCAAAAGCCAATGAAATCTCTAGAAGATCTCGAACTACGAAAGGGCTTGATTCCCACTAGGGATACGTAGGTAGCCTATCACTAGGTCCAGCCCCTCGACCAAAATGGTCACCCTCTCCTTCGGCAGCAGACAAAGTCCACCGAAAGGCCATTTCAAATCAAAGTTCGAGGCACCTAAAAAGCCATCATCTCCAAGGTTCGAGGCACCTAAAAATGCCATCATCAAGGTCCGAGGCACCTAAAAGGCCATCATCTCCAAGGTTCGAGGCACCTAAAACGCCATCATCAAGGTCCGAGGCACCTAAAACGCCATCTCCAAGGTTCGAGGCACCTAAAACGCCATCTCCAAGGTTCGAGGCACCTAAAACGCCATCTCCAAGGTTCGAGGCGCCTAAAACGCCATCTCCAAGGTTCGAGGCACCTAAGACGCTATCACACACAAACACTAGGAAAACGATAAATCACAATCATCCCCAGCAGAGCGGATAGCCATCAGACCGAAAATGGTCATTCCTATCCCCAAAGAGAGCGGATAGCCATCAAACCGAAAATGGTCATCTCTTATCCTCAAAGAAATTTTCTCTCCAAAGAACCGACCGTGTAACTCGCTCATCGTGTTCGAGGCACCTAAAACGCCATCATCTCCAGGGTCGAAGACCCGAACTACGACTGGCTTGATTCCCATCCGGGATACGTAGGTAGCCTATCGCTAGGTTCAGCCACTCGATCACTCGATCATCCTGCCAAATATGGAGCCTTACTCTTATCCACGACCCCGCTTCCTTCGAAAGCGCCATCGCCGAGGGGCTACTGTAAGTGCTCCAATTTGAGCTTGTTAGTATTTTCGTTAGAAAATTAACGAAAGTTATAACATTCCTAACAATTACTAACAATTACTAACATTTCCTAACAATCCTAACATTTCTAACAAAGTGAGGGCAAAATGGGCATTGTTATTTAAGGATAAACCAAGGAAAAGAATCAAAAAAGTGAAAGAAATGGTCAAAAACCAAAAATAGAAATGGCCGGAACATAATCCCCGTTTAATTTGAATTTTAAAAAGATTATTCCTCGTGTCCAAAGCCCGAAGCAAAGATTTAATGAACAAAGGCACGCGATCGATCCTATCCGCGTGATGACTTTGTATTTTTCAGAGGGCTATAAATTGAGCCCTCCAAATACAAAAATAAAGAGGAACAAGAGCACAATTCACGCATTTGGCGAAAATACTCGAGAAAACAGTGAGAATTCTCTAAGAATTGTCACCTTTTTCTCTTGAATCTTCCCAACTTTCACTCACTCAAATCAAACTCACTCACCATCATATTCAAAGCCTCAAACACTCATACATTCAAGCCAAAGCCCCAAAATACAAAGAAGATAGGTATAACCTCCCTCTTCTTACCCTAAATCTCTCATCCATGCATGCATCTTCAAACTACAAAATGTAGTTTGTTCATTTTCTTACTCTAGATCCAAGAGGATCACCATGGAAGTTCATCTCCATGGATGATTCTCTACAAGGATCAACATTTTCTTCAATGTGTTCTTATTTTCTTGCAAATGCATCTTCAAAACCCTAAAAACCATTTTCAAGCATTAAATCTCATTTTCAAAGAATAAAATTCCCCTTCCCAAGCAAATGAAGTGCTTAGTCCTAATGTACCCCAAGGATGGTTTGGTATAGTTGATTCACCACTAAAATGTCAAGTGATCACTAACCAAAACCTAGGGAAATGGGGACAAGCATGGATGCAAAACCCCCCTTTAAATCATATTTTCTTTCTTGAGAAGTTGCTGTCCAGTAGCAATTTTCCAGGATCCCAGTCCATTGTCTTAATTTTTGGACACAGATAAACTTGGAATTTGGTGTTTACTACAAAACACTTTTTGTAGCCAACATCTAGAGCTTTCCATACATATTTTTACTTTATTTTTTGGGTGAGTAAAACTCCTCTTTTCAAATTTTCTTTTAGAGGCCAGTTCATCAGCTTCTGGAAATCCAGATCTCATATCTGAGATTTCCAGAAGGTTTTGACCCCTCAAATCTTCTCCAAAATGGAAAATTACTTCGTACAAATCTTACTTAAGGTGTCTGGAACAACTTTCATTCTCTGAGTTTATCCAGATTATGAAGTTTTAAGACCCTTGAATCCATTTCAAAATCAAGGGTCCACTGCCTTTTTCATTCTGGCAGAAGTGACTCTCAACTTCAAAAGGTCTTTTGAGTACCAAATCTCAACCCAAAAATCTTCCAAAAAATCATGGGATCGGTTTAAAGTCTTAAAAAGATATCCCAATTTTTACTTTTCTGATTTTCAACTTATTTTGGCCAACACACACACACACACACACAAATGATTTTCAGCTTGGAAGACTCGTTTTACGAGGCATTCCGGGTGCACACTAACGTCCTTCCCGGCGTGTAACATGACCTCCGAATCCAAATCTCTAATCTCGGGCATTTTTCAAAGTTTTGGCCCTTAAAATAAAAATGGCGTGGCGACTCCGGTCTTTTTTTCGATTGGTTTTCAAAGAAACAAAAATTTCAAAGCAAACCCTTTCGGAAAAATTTTGGTGGCACATCATCACAATCCCCACAAAAATCTCCCAAGGGCTCATGTAGCATGCACAAAACTTGAATCAATAGGAACAATCCTAAGTGATTGAAGATCATAAATCATTATTTCCCTGCCAAAAGCTTAGGCTAAGTGCATCTCCAAAAGCAAGTAAATGCATCATCTCGCGAACATATGCAGTGATACTCTCATAATCATTTTGGTTCTATGCATGCATCTGTCATCATGAATGTCATACATGCATCTTCGTCTCTACTAACAAATGCAGCAATTCAAACATGAAATACCAGTTTTCCGTTACGACCTGAAGCCTCTTCGCAGCAAGGATGGTCTCCATCGAAGCGTAATGACAATGACTTCAACAGAATTGCCCAAATAACTGGCAAGACCCTCAAGTCCGCACCAGCTTGACTCAGACGCCTCAAGTCACCACCATCTTAGATTCAGATATCTAAATCCCGGTAGTTATAGTAAGCTCGAATCTTCCCCAGCGAGAACACCTTCAAATAGTCTCCCTCAGGTACAAAACCTCAACTTAGGTTCATACTCCTGAACTAAGTCCACACTTAGGTTCATACTCCTGAACTAAGTCCCCATTTAGGTTCATACTCCTGAACTAAACCTCAACTTAGGTTCATCCCCGACGAAAGATAAAGGAATCCCGTTTCTTTCTACGACAGCAAACGTAAGTTTGATCCCTTCAAACGAAGTCCACCAAAAGACTGTCTATCCCCACAGAGTCCGTCCTCAACGTAAGGATACGAACCGTCAAAAGAGACCATTTCAAAATGGTAAATCCTCATTAGGCAGATACCTTCGGATCATCATTCACTAAGGCTTGAGGCATCTAAACGCTATCACTTCGGTTTAAAACAGCCACACGTTATGAAGACCGTTCCTATACGGTGAAACACGAAAGAAGACTGTCCCGATACAGCAAATCATCAAAATAAGACAGTTTCGACACAAAAGATCGCACACGAAATATGGGGAAAGCAATAAACCGCAATCACCTTTCGATTCGATAAACCGCAATCGTCTTCTGATTCGATAAACCGCAATCGTCTTCTGATTCGATAAACCGCAATCGCCTTTCAATTCGATAAACCGCAATCGTCTCTTGATTCGATAAACCGCAATCACCTTTCAATTCGACAAACCGCAATCGTCTTCTGATTCAATAAACCGCAATCGTCTTCTGATTCGATAAACCGCAATCACCTTTCGATTCGATAAACCGCAATCACCCTTCAATTCGATAAACCGTAATCACCTTTCGATTCGATTAACTGCAATCGTCTTCTGATTCAATAAACTGCAATCACCGATAAACCACAATCGTCTTCTGATTCGATAAACCGCAATCGCCTTTCGATTCAATAAACCGCAATCGTCTTCTAATTCGATAAACCTCAATCGCCTTTCAATTTGATAAACCGCAATCACCTTTCGATTCGACAAACCGCAATCGTCTTCTGATTCGATGAACCGCAATCAACTTCTGATTCGATAAACCGCAATCATCTTCTGATTCGATAAACCGCAATCGTCTCCTGATTCGATAAACCGCAATCGCCTTCCGATTCGACAAATCGAAATCAACACTAGGTTGGCACCCCAAAATAGTCACTCTAGGGTCGACGTCTGAAGATAGTCGAAAGACCTGAGCTACGACCGGCTTGATTCCTCTTAAGGATACGTAGGTAGCCTACCAAAGGTTCAGCCATCAGACCAAAATGGTCATTCCTTTCCCCAGCAGGGTGGATATACAACTCTAGCCATCTGACCAAAATGGTCATCCTCTTCTCCCCAGCAGATTGGGACCTCACTTTTATCGACGACCCCACTTCCCCTGAAAGTACCATCGCCGAGGGGCTACTGTAAGTGTCCCAATCTGAACCGCCAATGTTCCTTCAGCCCAATTTAACGTTTTCCACATCAAATAAACATTTAGGGGCATTTTGGTCACTTCCCAAGGCAAATTAAGCAAGGAAGGACCTTAAGGGAACAACAAATTTGGATTGGATCTCGCTGAAAAGAGTAATTTCCAAGAAATTGACCAATTTGAATTTATTACAAACAGCCAAAACTGCTTTTCTCTAAAGTCAGGCACGCCGTCATTCCAATCCGCGCAGACAGGAATGAGACTCAGTCTCATCCGCGCGGACGAGAAAGAACCCTAATTCAGCCTATAAATAAAATCCTTCTCTCTCAGTTTAGAGGATCCCCTTTTTGAGTTCTACTGTTACATTGCCAAAACCCCTCCATAAAACAGCCTTCAAACACAAATCCAAACACTAAATCTTGATACCCCTCAAGTCAAACTCTAATCAAAGAAGATAGGGTGTCACCATTGGTAAAACCCTCCTTCTTTTGCACTAAACTTATCTTTGTTCAAGCATTATTTTCATTAAATCTTGTTAATCTCTCTATATTTGTCTAGATCTTGTTTATCTACTTGTTGAATCTTCATTATCTTGTGCTTTACTTACTAATTGTTGATCTTCTTGCATATTATCCTTGGATCTAGGAAGATCTCCATGGAGTTCATCTCCATGGATGATCTTCCATTGAAATCTATATCTTTTATTTATGGTCATCCCCATGTCCCTTTTTCTTTTTAAGTACTAGTATTATTTGGCCTAAAGAGGGTTATCTTGGAGCTAATCTCCATGGTGATCAACTTAAAATGGTCATTACCATTTACTTTTATGATGATGCTCTTTCATTATAGTGCTTAATTCTTGTTCTTGACCTAAGAGTGGTCACCTTGGAGCTAATCTCCATGGATGACCACCTTAATGGTCAACATGTTATTTTCTTATAAATTGTCTTTTCTTGAAGCCTAAGATCTTCACCTTGGAATTCTTTCCATGGATGAAGAACATCAAGGCTAATATTTTGGTCATCACAAGATGTAGTTGATACACTTGAGTCTAGACCTCAAGGATGACATCTTAATGATCACCTTAGAGACCTACTCTAAAAGTTGATACATCTTTGACCCAAATTTGTTTATGTGATAATCCTTGCATTTACTTCCTATGTTTATTTGCTTACATATTAATCTCCCCTTCCCCTTGCAAATGAAATGTTTTAAAGTCCTAATATACCTTAATGATGGTTTGATTTAGTGATCACCACAAAACAAATTAAGTGGGACACTAATCAAAGCCTAAGGATGGGGACAAAGCATAGATGCCATAAAACACAAGATTTCTTTCTTTTTTTGTATTTCTGATGCAATTCCAGTTTGATTCTGTAAATCCAGTTAACTTTCTGGAAATTACAGAATCAGACTGGAAAGCTGCCAAAAATGAACCCTACTGCCTTATCCACGCGGTCAGGATTGAGCCTCGTCCTGATCCGCGCGGACATGAATGACACTGGCAGATATTTTTGTTTCCAGTCCTTTTTCACTCACAGAAGCACACTGTTTTGGTTAATTCCAGTCTTGTCCAGTCAAACTATTTATTTTCCAGAAAATCCCTTTTGCAAAACACACGCACACTCACACACCCACACACACATACAAATGGTTTCAAGTTTGGAAGACTCGTCTACGAGGCATTCCGGGTGAACGTGCTAATCGTTCTTCCCGGAGTGTAACGTGACCTCCGAACCCTTTTTCTCTCATTTTGGGCATTTTTCAAAGTTTTGATCTTAAACTAAAAACGGCGTGGCGACTCCGTTGATTTTCAAAAATCGGGTATATCACAAGTATATAGGGTATAGAGTGTAGGGTATAGGGTATATGGTATAGTATATAGGGTATAAGGTATAGTATAAAGGGCATAGTATATATGGTATAAGGTACAGGGTATAGTATATATGATATAATATATAGAGTATAGTATATAGGGTATATAGTATAGGGTATACGGTATAGTATATAGGATAACTAGTATAGGGCATAGTATATATGATATAGTATATACGGTATATTATATAGGGTAGAGTATAGTATATATGATATAGTATATAGGATATAGTATATATGGTATAGTATATAGGGTATAGAGTATAGGGTATAGAATATAGTATAAAGGGCATATTATATATGGTACAAGGTATAGGGGATAGTATATATGATATATTATATAGGGTACAAGGTATAGGGTATAGTATATAGGGTACAAGGTATAAAGTATAGTGTATAGGGTAAGTATAATCTTTTTAATGTTTTTTTTATATAAAAAACTATTTGAGACTTTTTTTAGTACTGAATATTTTTTTAAAAAGTTATATAAAAAATTTATTAATAATTATTATTGATAATTACTTGTTTTTATTACTAATTACTATCATTATCACTATTGTTATTATTAAATATTATTACTTATTATATGCTCATTATTATGAAATTATATTATATATTAAATTATTATAGTTATTAGTAATTATTTTTATTAATTATTAAATTATTATAGCTATTAGGGTATAAGATTTATGGTGTAATTTATTTAGGGTATAGAGTGGGGTTTAGGGGTTCAAATATATTACTAAGCAATACTCCTATATTTTTAATTTTTTTTGCATATAAATAAATATTTGAGAAATTTTTTACTACTGAAATTTTTCACAAAAAGTTATAAAAAAAAAAAATTAAACAAATGAAAGTATAAAAAATGCTTATTAATAATAAGCATTATTAACTATTTGACATTTATTTTATTAAATTTTTAGCTTTGACATGGATCACCATCTTAGCCATCTATAATAACACATTTGACTTGGATCCAATGGCTCACATTTTAACAAACTATTTCACTTGAATCATCATCTCAACCATCCATTCACTTTAAATCAATGGCCAAGATTCTTTCTCGCACTCTTTCACTAAATAAAACCCTACTCACATCTTTTTTTTTCCTTCTTATCCGCCTCCCTCATCTTCTCTCTCTCTCTCTCTCTTCACGTTCCATCCCTCGTCCTCTCTCTCTCTCTCTCTCTCTCTCTCTCTCTCTCTCTCTCTCTCTCTCTCTCTCTCTCTCTCTCTCTTCACGCACGCTCACTGCAATGGCAACCGTCTCCCTCTTGATCTTCTCCCTCTCGATCTCCTCCCACCTTACTCCGTCCCTTGCCCCTTTCCCTCATCTTCTTTCTCTATCTCTGTTCAAACAACGGAATTCCACCCCTCACCTTCCCCCACTCAATTCGACATCTCCACTTCAAAATTCTCAATCACTTCACCACCATTCTCACCGCCATCCTCCCACCTTCTCCCCGTCATCCTTCCACCCTCTACCCACCACAATTTTTCGTTCCCAAAGCCCCTTCCCACTTCTTCTTTTCCATTGCTTCTCCTCGGTGGCCGCCATTGTCGCCGACCTTGCCATAGTCGCCTTCAATTTCCGGTAAGTTTCTCTCTATTTCTATCTATTTCTTGCTCAAATCTGATTTTTTATTACAAATCTATGTATATCTAGCTTTTTTTTCCGTATTTTTGTGTATGTGTGCGTTCAGATCCATCAAAAAATGGGGGTTTGTTTTGTTTTTGAAAATATAGTTCTATTAGTAATTTGCATTAATTTTTTGTTTTGGCTTTTATTTACAAGTGTTTGTGATGGTTTTGGATTTATTTGATTGTCAAGACATCTTTCATAGATGTATATGAAACACACAACACTGTGAAGCACAGTAACGGCTTATGGGTGTATGTCACATTATCACACTATAAATAGCTCCCAAGTCACAACGCTTGTTCACAATTTCTCCCTCTCACATTTTTACTTAAACTCCAACAAAAATGGGCTTAAATACTTTTCCTCTTCTCCTTGCAACTATTCTTTCTCTAACATTTCTGTTCAATTTTTCGTCCAGGCTTGTTGTTGGAGATCCGGGTGATCTGACAATAATCACGAACCTGAACGACCCCAAGGTGGTGAGTATTGCGTAATTTGCGGTGATGTACTTATAACATCGGGTCCCAAAAAGGCCTGAGTATTGTGAAGGTGGTTAGGGGTGAGAAAGAAGAAATGATTGGGTCGAATTATTGGCTAGTTATAGCAGCAAAAGATGGCACTGTTACAAATAACTACGACGCAGTTGTTTTCGTCAATACACTGACAGGTTGGCATCTCGGTTCATTTGATGTCATTCCAGATGAAGAGTAAGAAAGAACTTGCAATATTAGATATGGGCTTTGTATGCAGATCTTCCGATGGTTGCTTGATGGTTGTTGGTGGTAGAGGATTGTAGAAGATTTTTAGGACTTTAACTGTATTTTTGGAAGCTTAGGGATCAAAGTAAAAAAAAATTGATATGTAAGGACTGTTTTGAGTATAATAGAAGTTAAGGGCAGCAAAGTGTAATTGTTAAAATATCAAGGACTGATTTGAGAATAATAAAAGTTAAGTGATTGGGTAAATTGATTTTGAAGTTGAGGGGAGCAAAGTGTAACTGTTGAAATATATAGATATATATATATATATATATATATATATATATATATATATATATATATATATATATATAATTTTTTTTTTAATAAAAAATATCAAATTAGCGAAGGAAATATCCGTCGGTAATTTGGTATATCAAAAATAAAAAATATTGAAAAATTTAATTTAATTATAGCGACGGAATTATTTGTCGATAAATCCCTCGTTAATTTGGTCGTGAAGTAGGAATTACACATTACCGACGAAAATTTATGTCGCTAAACTGTCGCTAAAACAATCAATTTGTTGGCTTTTTTCAACATTAGTGACGGAAATTTTAAGATAGCGACGGAATAACCCGTACGGCCCGTTAAATCTGTCGTTACCATTTAACGACAAGGGTTTAACGACGGAAACTTTCTGTCGCTAATCCGTCGGTAAATGCCTTTAGCGACGGATTTTTTCCTCTTTAGCGATAGAATTTTTCGTCGCTAAAACATGATTTTCTTGTAGTGAGATTGTGTATAGAAGCATGATAGGTAGTTTGTTATACCTCACATCTAGTAGACCTGACATTATGTATATTGTATGTCTTTGTGCTAGATATCAAGCAGACCCAAAGGTTTCCCATCTTAAAGCATTGAAGAGGATTATCAGTTATGTGAATGGGACTGCAAACCTGGGATTACATTATTTCAAAGAGACAAACACTAATTTGGCTGGGTATAGTGACTTAGATTGGGCTGGCAACTGTGATGACAGAAAAAGTACTACTGGGGCTGTTTCTACCTAGGGAACAACATTGTTTCTTGGTATAGTAGAAAGAATTTTTTTGTGTCCCTATCTACAGCAGAGGCTGAATATGTTGCCCTTGGTAGCTCTTGCACACAACTGCTATGGATGAATCAAAATGCTTAAAGACTATGGGTTGAATAGAAAAATTCTCACAGCCTTTTGTGATAACAAGAGTGCTTTAGACATATCCAAGAACCCTGTCCAACATTCCAGAACTAAGCATATTGATTTAGACACCATTTCATAAGGGATATTGTTGAACAAAAAACTGTGTGTCTGAAATTTGTTGGGACTGAAAATCAACTTGCTGATATGTTTACAAAGGCATTAGATCTTGAGAGATTTTCCTCCTTGAGGAAGTCTCTTGGCTTGTGTGACTGTATATATACTAACTCAAAAAAAATGCATTTGCACGAAATATTCAGTGTGGTCACTTGTTTGTATTACATT
Source organism: Adenophora triphylla var. japonica (assembly GCA_022495995.1). Taxonomy (NCBI): domain Eukaryota; kingdom Viridiplantae; phylum Streptophyta; class Magnoliopsida; order Asterales; family Campanulaceae; genus Adenophora; species Adenophora triphylla. Next base: position 618,809 of record JAFEMH010000423.1, read on the forward strand.
ATTGACATGTCTGATTACTTAATTGTGGGCATTTCTTGTTCATGTTGTTTTTGATAACTTGATACAATCTTCCTAGATATCTCATAGTGGGTGCCTTAATCAAAGAGAAACAACTGCTTCACCCATTTGTATGAAGCCTAGTCCAGTGTGATCAAGTGATCCTCAAGATAATAGTTTGAAATCAAACTTGAAAAGATCACTGGATAAAAGGGCTATCATTGGGTAATAAGAAAAGTGAAAGCTACTCATTATGCAATTTATCCACAATAAAAAATGGGTGGATGCATCCTAGAGGCTGTGCAGAGGAGATTATTGACCATTGACTTTCTGTGATCTAGATGTGTCCCCAAATGTGACTCACATCCTATGACACATCTAAAACTGAGATTTTTTCCTTCACCTGTGTGATGCATCATTCTAGTCATTTAGTATATTAGGTCATTGTTGTAGGTAAATTCAGGATCGCTACATCTTGAAAAGTTGCCAGCATGTCATCATCTTCGAACCCGTGGTCAAGGTAAAAATCACTTAGATAATTAAATCATTATTTAATTATTTTTATTGTATCTTTAATTACAGGTAAATAGAACGTGAAAAAAACCTTTTTCATGGACTCACTTAAACGGTTGAAAGACCAAGTCAAGATCAAGATAACATGGCCGAGATTTTAGGAAAGTTTGTTAGGGTTTTGTTATCTTCAGTTATCTTTTTTCTATTTAAAGGACTAAATGGCCGGAACACTAACATACACAGTTCACGCATACATTCTTGTAATCCGCCATAGCTCTAATAATTGTAACTCATCAAAAAGATCAATACTACCATTTGGGACGAAGGTGAACATAAACACCTTCCGAGGTTTTGTGTCGGCGAGATAGTTGTCTCAAGAACTTTCCTCGTTACATGATCGTGTCATCTTATATTCATTGTTACACCGATTTTACTCCATTGTGCCCTTCTAATCTCATAATTTGATCTTTATTTTGATCCATTATTTTTTCACCAAAACAATTTGGCGCCCACCGTGGGGCCCTTGGTTTTTTAATCCGTTTAAAATCCTTACATTTCTACCATGTCTACTCAACCTATGACTTCCGTCGCCAGTAAAACCATTGCTATCCCTAGCAGCGTGAATCCCCAAACCAGTAACAGGCCAGCAACCGGAGGCCAAGATTCATTGCCTCCTCCTCCGCCTTTGAATCCTGGCAAGAAGCAGATGTCTCCATCTCCTGATCCCGAGATCAAGAGTATGCTCATTCAGATGAAGAATCAGCTGGATCGCCAATAGAATAACACCTCCTTGATAGCCGAAAGCTTGATAAAGGTGCAAAAGGAACAAGAGTTGCTCTCCAAAAGAATGGATGCTGTCTCCCCTATCCGTCCTAGAGTCCTTGACTTCAACATTGGGGACATCTCTCATACCTTCAATGAATTTCTTCCAATGGCTTCATCTGTAAGGATGCCGTCATCACCAACCCTGACATCTTCTCCTCTACTGATGACTTCTGTGGTGATGTCGACACCCTTAGCCACCAGTGCCTACAGGATGACTTTTCCAGAAGGACCCATCTTCACTAATAGCACCATCATGACGTCTTTTGCAGATAATGCTAATCCTTTTGTTAATATGAATACTAGTTCTGCTTTGGATAATACTGCTCATACTACTAACCCTTTTGCAGGTACCTACATTACAAATCAGCTTTAGGAGTTAAGGGATATGATCATAAATGTACCAGGCGTCACCCCGCCTATCCAGCAGGTCTCCCCAACATGTTACAATCAGTCTCGCTTTACTCCAGCAATTGCGCATGTCGACATCCCTAAAGGATTTAGCGTGCCAGCCATAAAGTTGTATGATGGAAGCTCGGATCCTGAGGAGCATGTCGCCCACTACCAAGAAAAGATGGAGATCATTCGCATCCCACTCCAGTTTCGTGAGGCTTGTTTGTGTCGAGGGTTCGGTTCGACGTTGGTGGGACCAGCATTGAAATGGCTGATTCGTCAACCTCCTGGTTCTATTGGGTCATTTGCTCAGCTTGTCAACCTGTTCAACAATCAATTCTCTTGCAGCCGGCAGTTCGAAAAGCTCACCAGTGATCTTAACCGCGTCACCCAGCAGCCCGCCGAGGCCTTGAAAGACTATGTTAATAGGTTTAATAAAGAAGTCATGGAGATCCCCAACCTGGACATGGCGACAGCTGCAGAAGCCTTCAAAATGGGCTTGAAGAAATATTCCCCTTACTATGAATATTTGGTGATGAACCCATGCAAGAAGAAGGAGGATATCTGAAACCGAGCTTTAAGGTTCATCAGGCTAGAAGAGGACAAGGTGCAGCAGTCCAAGCAACCTGACAAGGCTTCATCATATGACCATCCTGACAGAAAGATAGATTTGTCTCACCAAAGGCAGAGCAAATCCAGAACTTACCATAGAAATGACCATAACAAAGTCAATTGTGTGGAAGATGATGGAGAATATGATGATTTTGAGTCTCCTAAAATTTCTGATTATTGTTTCTCTGTTGATGTTTTAGGTATCTTGTGTGCAATGAGCAATCTTGGAGATAAAGCAAGGTGGCCTCGAAAAGGTGACAAGCCGTCCGGTTGGAAGGATAAATCCAAGTGGTGTGCCTACCACGAGGATTTTGGACATCTTACCGAAGATTGCATCGCCTTGAGAAAGGAGATTAGTTACTTGTTATCTAAGGGACATCTTAAAGAACTCCTTGGAAACCGCAAGACCAAGACGGAGAACAAAGAGCCCGTTGCAACCAGACCACCATCTCCTCCACCGGTAACAAAGGTAGTTAATGTTATTAGTGGTGGTTCTGATATTTGTGGTACTTCTTATTCTGCAGCTAAAAGATTCGCCAAGCAAGCTAAGGATGAGAAGCCCGAGAGACTCTCAAAGATGTCGCAGCTCACATCCCAAGATGTCATCTCCTTCGAAGAAAGCGACAGGGACAATGTTATGGACCCTCATCATGACGCCTTGGTCATTGCACTCCAGATCGCCAATTGCAAAGTCAGACGTATCCTAGTAGATGGAGGCAGTTCTGTAAACCTCATTATGCTAGATGCCTTGAAAGAAATGAAGATCCCTGAAGAAAGCATTGTAAAGAGAACCTCGGTGCTCGTGGGCTTCAGTGGAGAAACCAAAAGCACAGTGGGAGAAATCACACTTCCAGTTTATGTTGAAGGTATCAACTCCATGGAGAGATTCTGCGTGATTGATAGTGCCACATGTTACAATGTAATCTTGGAAAGACCATGGATCCATGGAATGAAAGAAGTGCCATCCACTTATCATCAATGTGTGAAGATGCCGACACCCTGGGGAGTTGTCAAGGTTTACAGTGATAAGCAGTCAGCTAAAGAATGCTACATGACATCCATGAAGGCGTCGACATCTCCCAAGATGGCATAGCAATTACAGAGAAAGGCCCGTGAGGTTGAAATTACCCGGGATTTTGCGCGGGCGCGAAACGCGGTTGTCTTTCGCGGAGGGTTGGTGTCTGAGACCTCGCTTCATGGGAAGGAAAAAATGAGGAGTCGCCACGCGGTTTTTGTATTTTGAGCCCAAACGTTGAGAAACGGCTTTTGTGAAAATGGTGTCGTTTTTATTGGTAGCAAAAACTTAGGAAAAGGCTTTGAAAACGGGGGTCATTTTTATTGGTAGCAAAAACGAGTAAAAAGATTTTTAGTACCAGAGATTGTTAGGTTCGGAGGTCACGTTACGTTTCGGGAAGAGTATTACGAGATCACCCGAAACGCCTCGCATGACGAGTCTTTCTACCTTTCTCGAAATTGTGTGTGTGTGTATGTGTGTGTGTTTTGAAATGGGGGCTTGAATGACAAGCTTAATCTTGGTTTGAATGTCAAACGTTGATTAGGTGACTTTTTTGAAAAAGAGATCATTTGAATGACAAACGTCGATTTTGAGACGGAAATGAGCGTTTGCGTGGCAAATGTCGATTTGAGTTGGAAAAGGAGTTCGAATGACGAACTTTTGGTTTTGAACCGGGCGAGTCATTGTTAACGATTTTTACGGGAAAAAACGTATTAAATGATTTTGAATGTCAAACAACGGCTTTTAGTTTGAAAGATGAGCGTTCGGATGCCAAACGTCATTTCGCGCGTTTTGAAAGAGAGATCGAAGGACGAACTCCGGTTTTGAACCGGGCATTACGTCATTGTTAACGATTTTTACGGGAAAAATGCGTTTTAAATGATATGCAATCAACGAATCGGGTTGCGACTCGGACTTTGAAAAGTAAATACTATCACGATCCAAACGGGTCGGACTTTGTAAATGACAGTATTTAAAGCAGTATCAACGGAATCAAACGATCCGGAATCGTAAATGACGATCGACGAGCCAAACGGCTCGGAGTTGTAAATGACGATCAACGAGCCAAAACGGCTCGGAATTGTAAATGACAGAAAATAAATGACGATCAACGGATCGATCGATCCGGAATGGTAAATGACAGAAAAAGTAAACGGAACGGGGTCGGAACGCCGTTTTAACCCGTGATTACTTCTCTTACGGAAAGAGAAGAGGATCGAGGGGCTAAAACGTATCGGACCCCGTTAGACGGAGGCGTCTACATTTCAGTAACGGTGTTCGGAACGATTATAGCGACTGGCGCATAAACCGAGACAAAACAAGAGATCAGAGAGAGGGAGTTATACCTATGGCTAGGGTCGACTCCTTTGGCTCGGAAGGTGTGTATGGGACACGGAAAGAGGTTTGAAACGGTGTTTCGTAGTGGTGAGGGACGTATTTGATCGAAATATGGAGGTTTCACGCGAATCGAGGCAAAACGGGAGCTCGGGAGGGGTGAAACTGGTTTGTGCCGTGGGCTGTGGTGAAATTTTGGGGTAAAATGTTGTTATGAAATGGCTTTGACAGCCCTCCTATTTATAGGTGAAAAATGCAGTCGGAGTTCGACCGGACTTAGACTGATTTTTAGGGGTTTTGTGGTATTTTGGAATTTTGAGGGGCTTGCTGGCAATTTCAGAAAATGTGCACAGGGAGTCCGGCCGGACTTTGACTGTATACCAGGAGTATTTTAGTCTTTTCCCTTTGATTTCTGATTTAAAGGTGATGTGTGGGCTGTGGCATGGCTGCCACGTGTCCCATGACTCACCAAATGCGTGGGAGTTCGTTCCCCGGTCCCGGTTTTGTCCATTTTTTAAAATAACAGTCCGGAAAATGTCCTAAATGCCTTCGAAAAGTGCCGGAAAGTGCGTTTTTCAGGGAAAGCCGTACTTTTACGTGAGATGACACGTGTTAAGTATGCTTCGACGTCGAAATGTACGGGGCAGTCCCGGGACGTCTCGTTGGCATGGCAACGGGGAGTTTAATGAGTTCAACCTAGAGCGGGCCAGTTAACGGATTTCGGTTAACTTTCTGACGGATTTTGACGATCCGGATTTGGGTACTTACAGTTAGCCCCTCAGCGACGTCTCCTCCGAAGGAGGTGGGGTCGTTGAAAAAGATAAGGATCCAAATCGGGATGCCTTACTTTGAAAGACCTGGGCGGTCAGTTGGCTGGACCCTTAGCAAAAGGATTCCTACGTATCCCGAGCGGGAATCAAGCCGATCGTAGTTCGTAGGTGCAAGGGCCGCGCGTGGGGACCTTGACCTGAGTGAGACTGTTCGGAGGCGTCTGAACCTGGGACTTCTGTAACCTTCGAGGGCGTGTGGCGCCTCAAACCGGAGTTGATGATGCTGACGAGGGCGTGTGTTGCCTCAAACCGGAGTTGCTGATACTGACGAGGGCGTGTGGCGCCTCAAACCGGAGTTGTTGATACTGACGAGGGCGTGTGGTGCCTCAAACCGGAGTTGCTGATACTGACGAGGGCGTGTGGCACCTCAAACCGAAGTTGCGAGGGTACGCTTATCCTGGGACGAAGGCGTTCATGCCTTGAGTACTGGGCTTATTGCGAGATTTGCCCGAGTTTATCCCGCCGGGGATAGGGTGGTAATGATGAGAACGGTTGTGTTAAACTGGCGTTATTAACAACTCGGAAGAATCGACGTTTCTTCTTTAGAATCCTGCTGGGGATGAGCATTCGGGCTTACCTTGATGGCCGAAGAGGGATTGTTGTGCGGGCTTACCATGATGGCCGCTGAGGTGGAACGGTCGGGCTTACGACTGGCAGCCGGGGAGATGAATGCTCACTTGCTGTAGTGACAAGGTGTTCGGGCTTACGAGGATGGCCAAAGAGGGATTGTTGCAAGGCGTTCGTGCCTTGGGGTTCGGGCTTATTGCAGCTGCCGGGGGATATATGATGGTGAAAACCATTAGAAAATTTAACGTCGGGAGACGGAATCATAACTGGAATGTCCGGAGACATGATTGAGCGTTTGAACGTCAAACGTCAACTGGGATTGAATTTAACGTCTGGAGACGGAATTGTAGCTGGAATGTCCGGAGACATGATTGAGCGTTTGAACGTCAAACGTCAACTGGGATTGAATTTTAATGTCTGGAGACGGGCGTTAGTGAAAACTAACTGGGAATTTAACGTCTGGAGACGGAATTGTATCTGGAATGTCCGGAGACATGATTGAGCGTTTGAACGTCAAACGTCAACTGGGATTGAATTTAACGTCTGGAGACGGGCGTTAGTGAAAACTAATTGAGATTTTATCCTCGGGGGATGGGGTGTTAGAAAGGTCTAACTGGGGGAAATTTTACACTTTTGGGGGCCAAAAGTGATAAAATTGAAACTGCGAAAAACTGAGGGGCCAAAGTGGCAAAAATTTTTCTGGTGCAACAAGAGTCCGGCCGGACTTTGATTGAAATTGGCCATGTCCTTTTCAGCGCCGAGGCCGAGGAAGGAGAAGTCAATTTTCTCCATTAATTCCGATGAGAGGGAGAGAGAGGAGGAGAGAAAATCCACCCCAAATTGCAAGATTTGCTCGGATTTGCGAAGGAAAATCGATATGGAAGGTGATTGGGACCCAATGGCTCATCATGGAAGGACCGATGACGAAAGAACGCGGTTGGTTCGGACCATTCAAACCATCATTCATCCATTGAATCCGGCGGAGTTCTACCCGGCTAGGGAGAGACACAACTCCAAAGGAGGGATCGAGAGACAAGTAAGCTTCCTACAAATTCCATTAATTTTAAGAATGTGCATTCTTTAAATGTTAGAAATTTGATTAGGAATGAACTTAGGGATTTTGGTGCTTGAATTGGGGCTTTTGACTTTGCCATGAACCTTTGTCGAAATTGACTAGGATGTAGTTCAATTGACACCATGGGTGGATGACATAAAAATTTTGGTTTCAAAATTCCATGTCTAGATGCATTTTCCAAAATTAAAGTAGCTATAATTCGGGACGGAGTAAATTTTCGAAATGTTCGAAAGAATTTGAAAGTTCTGGTTTCGACGGAGTTTTCGAAATGTTTTGAAAGTTCCGGATTCGACGGAGTTTTCGAAAGATTTTGAAAGTTCCGGATTCGACGGAGTTTTCGAAATGTTTTGAAAGTTCCGGATTCGACGGAGTTTTCGAAATGTTTTGAAAGTTCCGGATTCGACGGAGTTTTCGAAAGATTTTTGAAAGTTTCGGATTCGACGGAGTTTTCGAATGTTTTGAAAGTTCCGGATTCGACGGAGTTTTCGAAATGATTTTTGAAAGTTATGTAAGAAATGAATGAGAACTGTCATTGCATTTGCATCATTTGGACATGCGTTCATGCACTCTGTTGATGTTGCTCTTGTCTTGTTCACCTGCAGGGGAAAGGGATGGTTGACGTCGACAATCAGAAAAGTCGGGGAGCCTTTGAGGCAGTGAGAGCATTGTGGGAGATTCTCCCGAATGTGGCTCGAGAGGGAGAGAGGAGTCCACGGCAGCTGGTGGTTGACTCCGGACTGGCTGGGTTCATCAGTGCGGTAGCTGCGATCGCTATGACGCCGAGGGCCAGGTCCATGTATGTCGCCCTGAGCGAGTATTGGTGGGATACGACCCACACTTTCCATTTTAGATGGGGGGAGGCAACGGTGACTCCCACGGATTTTGCCGCTATCACTGGGTTGCCGACCTATGGCAACACGCTGGTGTGGGTTGACGGTTATACTCCGGAGCAGTTGTCTGAGCTGCTGGGTTTTGATATCAACGATGCACAGGGCTTGGGCATTCGGTACAGGCCGATGGAGAGGCATGCGGGCGGGTATCGCCGATTATTTGGCTGGATCACGAGGATGACCGCGGGCTCTGGCTCGAGGTTCATTTGGTTTGCGCTGTCGGCGACTTTGTTCCCGACTTCGACACATCCTGTCATTTTCCTTTGCTCGGGTCGGCGACGGATGCTTGGATGCGCGTGAGGGGATTCGCATGGGGGAGAGGCTGGGCGCGAGCTCTATCATTCCACAGACGGAGTTCTTGCGGGGAGAGGAGAGTTCCTTGGTACGCTTCACACCTGTCTTAGATGTAAGTTCATGTCTTTTTCTCTTCCTTGCCTCTTTTATGTACTCGTATGTATCTGCTTTGTAGCTGACATAACTTTCCATTTGCTTGGCAGGTCTGGTGCTACGAGGTGTTCAGTCCGCAGGAGTGGGACATTAAGGATGCGTATCGACCCTTGTACCCCACCCTTCTGGTTTGGCAGAAGAAGGCGAAGAAGCCGGTCTCGTCGAGAGTGGGAACGTGGCTGACGTACGAGGAGGTGTCCCAGGCCCTGAGCCGAGAGTTCTCCGAGAGGATCCAGTTGACCTGGTGGGGTAGGTTCGATGCTGTCGCCGTTCAGATTGCTAGCGAGACTACACGGCGGCGGAAGCTCCTGGTGGGACTTCATTGCGATGCTATGTATTTGGGGGAGAGGGTGACTCGTCAGCATAGGCCGGGGTCCCTTCCATTGGTGCCGATGGATCCTCCTATGCACATGCAGCATCCTCGGGAGATGCCGATGGAGGAGCTGGAGGGGTATAGACAGGGCGTGTACTATACCGAGTACGTCATAGCGGGAGCCGACTATGATACTTTCTTGAGGATGAGGTTGAGGAGCCCGCGAGAGTGCGGCATAGGGAAGGCGAGGTCCACTGGAGGTCCCGAGATCTTCCGATCCCACGCGCTAGGGCGGCGTACGAGGGCTGGATGGCTCACGCGGACGGCGGTGATCCCACTCCGGATGAGTCGAGACCACGATAAGGGGCGACCCCAATGCTTCGGTGAGCACTCTTTGATTTTACGCTTTTGATAGTAGTATTACTGCAAATGTTGCATACAGTACTTTACATTCGTCTTTTGATGACCTTCTGGTTCGCGAGTGTCGGCCGTACGTACAACGGCGCTAGAGAGGTGGTGGACGGGTGGGCCGCCTACGCTAGGAGGCTCGTGGAGTTCATGCGGTGCGGTTCTGGAGGAGCGTTGATGTCCGTGAGCCGAGGCCGTCTAGGCGAGAGGTTCGCCTGCTCCCACAGCTGGTGGGGAGGACTTTGCACAGGGATTTGGCCAGTTCGCGGGCGGAACGGCTGGGTTTGGAGCTCCTTCTTATTCGCACTCGGGGCACGAGAGGAGAGAGTCCTCGAGTTCGCATACGCCGAGGAGGCCTTTTGCATATTCCCGCCTGGAGGAATTTGGCGACTTCTTGTTTGCGACGGATCTGGCAGCGGCGGAGCAGTACGTCGAGTGCTCGGATGACGAGCAGGACTCGGAGTAGTCCTTTTTTTTACTGCTTTGTTTAGACAAAATGCATGTATTGTCAGGAACAATTTGATTTGAACTGTATTCGAAGAAGGCGCCCGTGGGGCGGAACCTGTATTTTGCACTTTCGTTTAGTGATTACCTTCTTTTATTTTCGACAAATAAGCAAGTAGGTTAATCAAAAATAAATAAAAATGAAACATGCATTAAAAATTGAACGGGTCAAAATTTAAGCCTATATGCACTAATATTTAATTAACTGCACTGTTACACAAGCCCGGGGCGGAAGGGATATTGATATTGATTGAATGAAACCAGAGGCAGCACGTTGGTTTCATAAAGGTGTGAATAGGGGATTGTTTGGAATTGCTTCCAATTTGGGAGCGGTAGTTTGCGAGTTGACCGGGTCAAGCTGCAAGGAGAATCCGGCCGGACTAGGATTGAATTTCCAGATTCCTTTAAATTGCAGTTTCAGCTTTACAATTTGTAAAGACTACGCCTTTGTTTCGATCATTTGGCTGAATTCCTTTCCAATTCTTAAGGCTTTTCTTCACTTTCTGTCATGGCTCCATTTCCTAAGTTGTCGTCTCGGATGCAAGAGCAATACTTGGAAAACTTTCAGTCGTGGGTACGGAACCACACGAGGCAGAACAAGGGGTTTTTTGAAGGTTGTTACGGGATGAAATCTGTTTGGGCTTTGAATGAGCTCATGCAGTTGGGATCTTTTGAGAGCAGCGTCTCGGTTTTGGGACGTACGGAGGAACGTGTACAGCTTTTCGTACAACGAAATCACTCCTACATTCGAAGATTTCCGGGCCATTCTGGGAGGACCTGAGACGGAATAGCTAGTTCTTCCGTATGTTGGTGGCATGGCCACCGTTGAGAAGCTAGTGTCTTTGCTTGGTATCTCGGCTGGAGAAGCATACGGGATGCGTGCGAATACCGGTTATGTTGACATTTCAGGACTACCGAAAGATTTGCGGAGGCGAGGAGCGTCTTTGCGTGGGACGCGTTTGCTCTATGCGCGATTGCTACTCTGTTCACGTTCACGTCTCTGGGTGTGTGCCATCACAGTGTCTTGGACACTGGTGAGCGATGCGGAGCGGGGGAGACATCGTGCCGTTGGTCTTGGGCGAGACGTTCTGGGCATAGGTCGGATGGCGACACGTAGCCAATACATGTGGGGAGGGAGTTCCGCTATGCTTACCATGTGGTTAAGGGAGAGGCTGAGATGATGCACGAGGTGCCAATGTCTTGTGACGCTTGGTCTTTCTCTCGGCGTCCTCTGGTGATAGGGGCGATCGAGGCGAGGCTGGAGCTCGGATGGCCGGACTCCGCACGCATCACTTGCGATGGTGGGTTCCCCATTGGAAGTTCTGAGACTTGTCGGACCGCTCGGGAGGGTCTATTGGTTGTCGAGTGTCGGGGCATCTCGGCGTCTTTCTACATTCCATCGTTGGTTACTGCGACGATGCACGGGTGGAAGCGGGTGCTGCTGGCGGATTTGAGTTATGCTTTGCTACCTTTGAGGTGGGATCTTTGCTTGATGGAAGATCCTTCGACGCTATTGCTTTGCTCACGCGGTGGTGGCAATACACGTCACTTTCTGCCAGGGTTCTCTTTCACCGAAGAGAGGGCCTTTGATACTGTCGAACAGATATACGAAGCAGTACGAAGAGTGTATAGGGAGACACGAGATGGCTATCTTGTGGAGACGGAGTGGCTGTTGGGTGCGATCACACAGACAGCTCGACCTTGAGGAGGACCGAAGCAAGGGCTAACCACAGGAATCGTGCTGGCGATGCCGTGGGCTGATTATGAGACCAATGCGATCGGGAAGCCAATCAAAGCATTGTTATGATGGCTCGAAGCGAGGCGGCTCGAGACAGAGCTAGAGAAGGGGTGCGTTGACGGCCGCAGGGTTGACGGAGGCGTCGGGAAGAGTCCCTGAGCCAGGTAGAAGGACTACCGGAATATTTCTGTGAAGGTGAAGAACACTCGTCGCGGGAAAGGGAAGGGGAAGAAGGATGAAGGACCTAGTATGGGAAACTAAGTTGACCTTGCTGTCCAGAGTATCGATCCACTGTCATTGCAGACACATTAATTGATTAATGTTTTATTGTAGTTTTGCTAGCGTGTAGCGAGTCAAGAGGTTACCGTGCTTGAACTCATCAAAGAATGTTTTAACCGTAATGAATTTGTAGGTTAAATGAAAAGAGTTTTTTGAAACACAAGCAATTGATGCTTATTTATTTTTTTTGTTTTTTAGACCGAACCAATGATGGCTGCCTACGTTCCCCTTTTACAATTGGACTAAGGGGCTCAGGTCACTGTAGTTCGACACTTTAGGTGAATTTTGAGAAAAGCAAAAACAAAAGAAGTGCGACCCTGTTTTTTACCTGGATCATTAGCGGGAATGTATCCAGTTAGGTATTACTCTTTTAGCACTTTTAATTTTACTGAGGGGACGGTGTATGGGGAAGGTGAGTTGACTCGTGCTCTTCCTCAAACGAAGTATCTGCAGAGCTTGCTCCCGTTCACGGTGTTAACGAAAGGGTTTTCGTCCAAGTCTGCTAACTTCATGGCTCCTCCGGAGAAGATTCTTTGTACCACGAACGGTCCTATCCAGGTAGGCTCCCACTTTCCGAGGGGTTTGGTCTGCGTAGGAGGCTTTTCCTTTAGCACCAAGTCGCCTTCTCTGATGTCTCGGATCTTGACTTTCCTATCGAATGCTCGGGCCATTCTGCTCTGGTAGGCTCGAGTGTGTTCCATGGATTTCAACCTGCGCTCGTCGAGTAGAGCAAGTTAGTCGTGACGGCTCTGTAGCCATTCGACTTCATTGATCCCATTTTCCAAGAGGACTCGGAGGGATGGAATTTCCAATTCCACGGGCAACATTGCTTCCATTCCGTAAGTAAGTGCGAACGGAGTCTCCCCTGTGGCGATTCTGACTGATGTTCGGTATCCCCAGAGGGCTAAATGTAGCTTTTCGGGCCAGTCCCGACCTCTGGTTGTCATCTTTCTGATTATCATGGCGAGAGTCTTGTTGGCTGCCTCTACTGCACCATTGGTTTGTGGTCTGTAAGGAGAAGACTTGTGACGTGTGACTCTGAATTTGGTCAGAAGTTGGTCACAATCTCCTTCGAAGTGAGTCCCATTATCGGATATGATCTCGTTGGGCACTCCGTATCGGCACATGATGTTCTCTCGGATGAACTCGGCCACCTTCTTAGAATTCAGTACCTTGTACGATCTGGCTTCTACCCATTTGGTGAAGTAGTCGACTGCGACTAGAATGAACTCGTGACCATTGCTCCCTGGTGGAGTGATCTTGCCGATGACGTCGATTCCCCATGTGGCGAAAGGCCATGGTGTAGTCATGCAATAGAGTTCATGAGGAGGGATGTGATTGAGGTTGGAGAACCGTTGACATTTGTCGCAGCTTCGGATGAACTGGATGCAGTCTGTTTCCATAGATATCCAATAGTATCCCATACGAAGAATGATCTGTGTCAATGCTCGGGCGTTCATGTGCGGACCGCAGGTTCCGTTGTGAACTTCGTTCATTAACTCATTGGCTTTTTCTTTGTTTACACACCAAAGGAGTGGCCCTTGGTGGCGCTTCTTGTACAACATAGCCCCAGAATGACGAAATGGGATGCCAGGCGTTTTAATGCCATCATGTTTTCGGCTTTGATCCCTTCTTTGTATTTTCCATCTTCGTTTGTGAAGGAAGCTTCTCTACTTTGGAGGTACTGGTAAATTTGATTGTACCAGGGTTCGTCGATCGTTTCCTTTTTTATTTCGATCTCACAGCAATAGGCGGGTGTTTCCCGTCTACCTATTACGAGGGTTTCTTGCTTTCCCATCGGGAATTTCGACAAGAGAGGCGAGGTTGCCGGGCGTCGCGAAGCGGTTTCTGTCTCTTGGCAAATAGTGAAAAGAGATGTCCTTGAGCGAGCAATGAGCTCCTCCATGTACGCGTGGTACTTCGAAGGCCAGAATCTACCGTCTTCCATTTGTTGGACACTTGATTGATGATCAATCTTTGAGTCTCCATACACATCCGGTTCGAGATGTTGCGCTCGAGGGCGGCTTCCGGTCGGCTACACGAGCTTCGTATTCTGCTGCATTGTTGGTCGTTTCAAAATTGACTTGATGGCTATGGGAGTGTGCTCGTCCTTGGGATCGACAAGGAGCATTCCAATACCATTCCCCTTCTTGTTGGCTGCCCCATCGAAGAAGAGTTGCCGGCGGTTTCTTATTGTCGAGTGAAAAGATTCCGTCGTCCGGAAATTGCGGATCGGGACCCTTAGGTTCCTTTGCTTGGGAAGTCGGCCGGGTGATGCGCCATTACTCTGCCCTTTGTTGATTTTCGACTATGTACTTGATGTCGAACTCGGCCGGGAAGAATGACCACTTGGCTAGTCGCATTGACGGGGATGGCTTGTCAAAGAGATATCGGACGGGGTCCATTTTGGAGACCGGAGCACTGAATGTGTTTGCATGTAGTGTTTCGGTTTCCCGACTACCCATACCAAGGCGGTACAAGTTTTCTCTAATCTTTGAGTAGTGAGTTCACTTCCTTGAAGCTTCCGGCTTACGAAGTAGATTGCATGCTCAACCTTGGAATCTTTCTGTTCTTGTGCCGGCATTGCTCCAATTGACGTGTGCATTGCTGTCGGATACGGGAGTAGTGGCTTGTCTTCATGTGGCGGGCACATAATTGGGGGATTCACCAAGTAGGTCTTGATCTTCTCAAAAGCTGTTTGGCACTCGAAGTCCCATTTGATGTCGGCATTCTTTTTCATCGGTTTGAACATGGGCTCGCGAGAGAGATGTCAAGCTGGTTAATGAAGCGACGATGTATTGAAGTCTTCCCATGAAGCTTTTCACTTCTGTTAAAGTACGGCGGCTTCATGTCGATGATGGCCTTGATTTTCTTGGGATCGGCTTCAATACCTCTTTTACGTAACCATGTACCCCAGTACCTTGCCGCGCTTGACGCCGAAGGTGCACTTCGCAGGGTTCAACCTCATGGAGTGCTTTTGAGTCTGTTGAAGAACTTTCTCGAGATCTGTCATGTCTTTGCATGTCGATCCTGCAGGTGGATGATCATGTCGACGACATATACTTGATTTCTTTGTGAATCATGTCATGGAAGAGGCTGTTGCGGCCCAGTAAGTAGCCCCAGCGTTCTTCGACCGAACGGCATGACCGTGTAACAGTATGTCCCCACGGAGTGCTGAAGGCGATCTTGGCTTGATCCTCCTCGGACATCTTGATCTGGTTGTATCCAGAGAACCCGTCCACGAAGGACTTTACTTGAAATTTGCCGTGGTGTCGACCAGCATGTCGATGTTAGGCAGTGGGAAATCATCTTTAGGGCTGGCCTTGTTGAGATCCCTGAAATCCGCACAACATCTGACCTTTCCATTGGCCTTGGTGACCGTCACGATGTTGGAGAGCCAAGTCGGGTACTCAATCACTCTGATGAAACCAACTCGGAGCATCTTCTCAATTTCTTCTTTAACTTGCAAGGACCACTCTGGCTTGATCTTGCGCAGCTTCTGTTTGACAGGCTTGGATTCGGGATCCAGGGGAATTCTGTGCTCTACAATCGAGGGATCGAGTCCTGGCATGTCCTGGTATGACCAGGCAAACACGTCAACATACTCTCGGAGGAGGCTTATCAGGGCTTCTTTTTCTGCATCGGCGAAGAAACTGCCCACTTGTGTCTCTTTAGGCTCTTGCACTGACCCCAGGTTCACTTTGGTCATAACCTCTTCGGCAGCTTGGGCCCGGTTGTCCTCTTGGTCGACTAAACGCTCGAGAACTTCTCTAATGTATTGTTCATTTAATGTGTCTGCTTCTTTATCAATTGAATTATTAACATCTTTTAAGTTGTTTGTTAACTTATCAGTTGTTAAAGTGGCAATGAGAGGATACTCCGAAAGGTCAGACTTTTCATTAAGCAAGAACGGAAATACATGGTTGGCTACATTATCATGGTCCTTCGGCGTAAGGCCATTGGATGACTCGGAAGGGCTGGACTTTTACAAGGGCCGGCTCGAGAGGGTTTGAGACCGGGTTTAGGGAGATGTGGGTGCGGGCCCGGCTTGTCTTCCGGTTACGCACGACTTGCTCTTGGTCGGTGAAAGTTACCCGGTTCTTCGGTGGCATTCTTTGGATGCTTGATGAGGATTCGGGGATCGAGAGGCTTGGCCTGCTGTCCCAACCATGGCAATCATCTTTGTTTTGGAGCCCGGAGTCAATCGGGTTCGGCACCTCCATGACCTCTTCAAAGAGACTCTGTAGAGGGTCAGTGAGAGCGTCTTCTATGAATTAGGTTCCATACGCTTTGGAGTTCTTGTCTCGAATGTGGCCTCGGTGGCTGATCCGAACAATTTGTTTCCCATGGAAGTACCTTGAGTTGCTCTTCCAAGTCGGGGATTCCCTTGAATGTGTACTCGTCTTTGGGTGTGGTGGCGGTTGGTCCAGTAGAGGCGATGATGTCGAGGAACGCTCCCTTATCGAATTAGCTTTGAGTCCTCTGAAACGCTTGAGGTCTTGTGCTATTTGTTCCATTCTTTCGTAGTCTCTGTGCGACTATCCTTGCTTCTTTCTCATCTTCATCGGTTCCTCGGTCCCCTCAATTCTTGTCGGTTCATTGTCGGTCCCTCGGATTCTTTGTCGGTTCCCTTGTCGGTCCCCTCAGTTACTGCTGTCGGTTCCCTTGTCGGTCCCCTCGGTTACAGCTGTTGGTTCCCTTGGTGAAGTAATGAGCAAGGTCAAAGCCGTAAGGCCGGAGGTTGGGTGTGCCGTCGGAGGTTCCCCTTTTGCGAGTGCTTGCCTTGGTGCGGGCGAGCCTTTTGTCTTCCTTGATGTCGGCGGTGTTAGCACGTAGCGAAGCCCTGGACCGTGGTGTGGTCCTTGACTTCAATAACTTGGTGTTGGCCTTGTAGCCTTTTGCGAGCCCTAGTCACAGGATGAAGTTCATGAGTTTCATCATCTTCGTGGCGGGGAGGAATGCAGTCGTGAGATAGTGGAAGGTCCACGTTGCATATTTGGATCTTGGAGGTCTCGGGTGAATCCGGTTAATGCCATGTCGTCATTATGCTTGATTTCTAACAACTTTGGAATGTCGTTGGTCTTTGGTCCCCTCGGTGGTGACACTGTCGCCGTAGGCGTAGTTAGCTCGTTGCCTTGCATGAACTTGAGGCACCGATGAAGGGTGGATGCCACGCCATTGATTTGATGCGGCCCGGGGATGCCCCAGGATGGGCTGTGAAAGTGATTGGAATGTCCAATACTTGGAATTTGATGGGGATCATCCGCTTGCCGAACCGGATGTTAAGAGTAGCAACTCAGAAGCGTACGGGAAGTAGAGTCATAGGCCTTGACGGTGTGGGTGAAGGCTTCGGTCTGTGGGCTTGATGTCAAGCAGGTCCATCATCTTGGCGGGCAAGACATTCATTCCGGAACCTCCGTCTACCAACACGCGAGGAAGGCGACGCTCGTCCAGCTGGACTGTGATGTAGAGCGGCTCATTGTGATCAGCCCCAAATTTTGGAAGGTCCAAATCTGTGAAGGTGATAATGTTGCCGTAGTGGATGTTGCCAATCATCTGAATGACTTCGTCTAGGGTTGCGTCCACGGGGACCATGGTATGGGCCAGGCTTTCCTCTAGCTTGAGCTTGTGAGGATAAGAGGAGGTGAGCGAGAGACGAGGGAAATGTTCGCTGAGTGCTTGGTGAGTGAGGATCGGGTCCTCTTTTAAGGAACTTGCGTCTTCGGGCTGACTGGGTTGCAGTTCTGGCTCCGCTGGCTTTTTAGTGGCCTTGGATGGTAATGCATGGATTTGACCCGATCGGGTTAGAACGCTGACATCAGGTTTGGTTCCTTCTGAACAGGCCGCTCTGAGTTGAGCCATAGTTAGAGGAGGATTCCTCGTAGCATAGGGCCATATGTCTTCCCTCAACTCATTGGCTGTGGATGTATTCCACGAAGCTTCGGCGGCTTGACGGATTACGTCCCGGGATGCGCTTAGGTGCCTCTGCGGGGAGGTAGCCTACGGTTTGGCCAGTTTGTTCGAATGTCGGTGCACAACAGTGGTCGTCGGGCTGAAATGTGCATTGCGACCCTCAGGGAGGTTGGAGAGTTCTAGGTTCGGGCGAACGGTCTCCTTGATCTCTTCACGGTATACCGCGCTCCTTTCCTTCTTGGTGAGCATACTCAGGCATTCAGGTTGGGTGCAGCGATACTCGTGATTTGCTAAACTTCCTCCACTCTTGGCCCGGATTAACTTTCTTGCGGCGAGCTGCGTCGAGAGTTAATGACTGCGTTTCTTCCCATGTGAGAATAGCCGGGGCTTCTTTGAGCTGCATGCGGCGGTCTAGATAAACTTCCACCGGGAGAGCTTTCTTTTACGCTTTATCGAGTAGCGGGTATGTCGGAAGGTGAGTACACGGCTTCCCGAACATCTGCCCGTATGGCGGTGGGCGACCCGGTCGATCGTCTCTATAAACGAATGCCGTAGGCTGTGGAATCTCCACGAGTAGTTGCTCGAGGCAATTTCCATCCTCCTCTTGTTTTTAAATAGACCTTCCTCCTGAGTTGGCCTTTCAATTTGAGTGTGGAAATGATCCGTTTCCATCCTCCCGGGACCACTTGGGAGTCGGTTTTGTTGACTTCATGCCGGCTTGGAAGAGAATAGTTTCATCGCCTTCGTCGTCGCTTTCACGAGAGAACTTGCTTTCCTCGGGGAGGTAAGCGGCGGGATTCGTCATGCTGTGTCGTTCCATCTCCTAGGTCACCGGGACCGTTGACCACCCTCGTGTGGCGAGAGGGGTTGGATGAGAACAGGACGGTAGTCGAGGAAGTTGCGTGAGCAAAACCCCGAGGTCGAGCGGGTCTAGAGTGGCCTCTAGCTTTACTGTACGAAGGCTGCTGTGACACTTTAAGGGCTTGGTCCACAGTAGGTCTTTCGAGCTTGGTCTTCGTCCCAAAGACGGCTTTCTTGAGCGGCTAGTTCCATGAGGGCTTTCCTTGCGAGAGCTAAACGGTCTCCGTAGGTGCGCGCCGTCGGCTAGTGTCTAGAAGCGTGATCACATCCAAATCGCCGAATGGCGGGAACACTTGGATTACGTTAACGAAGGAAGTCGGGCCAGGACATTCCATGCGGCCTTCCTTGATCTCGATTACCAAGAAGTTTGCCCAATTTTGCTTGATTGAACCCACGGGGTGTTGAACTCTGCGATGTTGACGGTCTCGTGATCTCGCTCGATCGCCAAGTCTATCGAGCTAGCGGTCTGCGCGGGATGTGAATCCGGGCCGTGACGGCCCAGGAGTAGAATCGAGCTGGAGCATGTTGATCTTTGAGGTGGTCATTTCCAATGTCGGAAGGCGGCGGCTGTCTTGCGGGGAAGACCTTCACGAGATGTTTTCGGGGTGGCTCCGAAGCGTTCCCGAGGTTGATCGATTCGTGACGGGGTGAGGAGCTTGGTCTCCTTCGGCTGTTGCCCTTGGCCTTGGCGGCGCTTGAGGGTATAAGCTTGGCCCGGCGGCACGGGCCGGTTGCAGCCCGGGTGGTACTCGGAAGTAGTGATGAGCTACGAGCTCGCTTGGCCGGGGCCTCGTTTACCATGAGCGGGCGATCGTCGAGGGTGACTTTGGCATTGCGAGAATCGACGATGAGGACCGGATCCTTGGTATCATCGGGATATACGGAATAGATGATGTTGACGAAGTCGTCGTCGATCACTTGATCGAGAGGATTCTTCGTTGTGTCAACCGGTAGCTTCCGGTTGTCGGATAGGCTGCACTGTCTTGGACATTGAGCTTAACAATTTCCATGGTATTGGAGCCTTGGTCGTAGGTGACACGATCGGAAGGAGTTCCGTCCTCGGCGAGCATGTGAATGCGAGGTGCGCCGCGGAGTGCCGCATCTTCGACTCCGGAGAGTCTGATTCGTCGTCATCGACGGTTCAATCCAAACGTAGGGACGTATTGCGTCCGGGTGCGTTCTTTGGAGCTGCTAGGAAAACATCATGCCCTTCATTGGAGAAGAGAGGGTGCGGCGGGTAGTTCCTCGTGGAGGACGTCCCATACGACTTTCATGCATTCAAAATGAGAATGACGATGCTTGTTGACCTTTATCACGAAGATCTCTTCGCCTGGCGGGGCCAGAGAATTGGTTTGAAGAATGCTGACGAATCTCCGATTGGAGACTGGGGGTTTATGTGCCCGCATCATGGCGATGTTCAGCGTTTCTTTCCAATACTGCCTCCAAATGTTGGAAACGGTTGAACTTGATGTATCGGGCTGCCGAGTGCACTTTGCTCGAGTACGTTTACATAGTTAGCATCTCCAGGACTACGAGGGATTCGATGAGATTTGCCCAGATAGTCCCTTGGTTGATTTGAAGGAGGTAGCCCGGTGCACATTGCGGGCACGCTTGGCTATTGTCTCGGCTTTGTTTCCTATGAGGAAACTGTCCCCTCTGATGCCTTCAAGATCTCCCTGCCGGTTAATGAACTTAACACACTGATGGAGAGTGGAGGTTATGGCTTTCATGTGATGTAGCCAAGGGCGTCCCAAGAGGGTTGTGAACTCGGATGGAATGTCCATCACGTGGAATTTCTTTGGCACCATTTGGGTCTCGAACCGAGTTCAGAGTCACCGTCCCAGGATGGGACGAGACGTCTTTGTCATAGGCCACGATAGTCGGGTTGACGGAATCGAGATGGCTTTCGTTGATGCGGAGGGCTCGCATCATGCGAGAGGAGAACATTAACGGCCGACCCGTTATCTACCAATACTCCAGGGAGTGATATGGTGTTGAGCTTGAGAGTGATGTACAGAGCTTCATTGTGCCCCGAGGCATCTCTCGGTAGATCTTTGTCACAGAAAGTGATCATACTGCCATACGATCGGGAATCGTAGATCTCATCTCTATCCGTAGAAGGAGAGTCATCCGGCCATCCGTTTCTGTCTTTCTTTTGCGAGGTAAAGCCTTTGCGGGAACCTCGGGATTGCGTTGAGGCTGCTTGTGGCGGTTGCCGCCCTTGGTTAGCACGTTGATCGAGTGCGAGTGCCAAGGCGACTTTGATCTTCCCTTGCGGTCAGGGCTCGGAAAGTGGACAAATTGAATCTTAGGCGATCCCGCGGGGTTTGTCTCGGCGCGGTAAGGTTACCAAGGTGCGAGGTATTCGGAGCCACAGGGCTGAACTCTGGTTTCGGCGGGACTTTTCGGCTTTTCCACCCTTATGCGCTCTAAAGGCATGGCTGGAGGAAGGGAGGGCGGCTAGAGTAGAGTACGTAGTAGTCGAACCTCCCGGATGGCTCTCAGAGTGTACCCACACTTTGGTGTCTCCGGCTTCGTATCTTTCTCTCGGCATTCTGTTGAGAGGACTTCTTCTTGTTTTCTCGGAGGATTGCTCAGGACCATATCTTGGGACTCGTACTCCGAGCGAGCGGAGCGATCCACAAACATCGTAGGCGATGTGGACATTAGATGAGGACCCGGGGAAGAATCGGAGGAAGCGCTCTGCGACAATCTTCTTGGGCACCCACTCAATGGAATTCACACTATTATTGTTCGGAAAGGGGTTTCCGGCGTATTGGGCCCACGGGGACGCTCCAATTTGCCTTCTTCTATCAAGTTACGGATTTCGTATCGTAACCCCAAACAGGTTGTACGTGGTATGGCCGTGATGCGATGGAAGGCCCAGTATTTGTTCTTGTCCGCATTGGCTACGGGATTCTTGGGTTTGTAATTTGCAACGGGTTTAAGGAGACTTTCCTTGATTAACCCTTCCAACATCTTGCTTAGCGGCATGTCCAACTTGTCGAAGTGTACGGCGAGGCTTCGAAGTGGAGTTGTTGCTTTGTGGGGCCAGGTTTTACATTGCCCGGCTACTGTCCACGATGGATATAGTTGACGAGACGTATCTTTCCCTTTGGGGCCGGTGCGGGATTGAATGCAAGCTGGCTGGCGGTATACGTATGGGTGTACGGTAGCCAACTTTTCCTTGAGATCCTTCTCGAGCTGTGAGCCGGCATTTACCATGGCCGGAGATGCAGGAAGAAATGATGGTGATGAGAGTTCTGATGGACGGTCTTAAGCAGGACTTGAAGATCCGCATCTATTCCTCTTTGGAGAGTGGCTCCATGATCTCGGAAAGTTTCCAACTCCACCTCTTGTAGAATTCTCCGACGCTTTCGTCCACTTTCTGCTCAGTGGTGATTAAGTCCTCACGACTTGTTTCCCACTCTAAATTGGATCGGTATCGTTCCAGAAAGATGTTGCTAATCTGATCCCAAGTGTGGCGATCCGCAGGCTTGACCCTCAGAAACCATCGTAACGCGAACTTTTGAGCGTATCTTTGGAAGTGGTCGGCCATTTCTTTGGAGGGTTGCTCCTTTTGCTCTCATGCCGAGAACGTATGTGTCGAAGTGCGTTTGAGGACATTCGGTTCCGTCGAATCGGTCCATCTCGGCATTACGAACTTGGCGGGGAGAGGCGTGACCATTCCGGATCCGTGGATTTGAGCGTTTCTGCTTTGAGCTGCTCATGGTGGCTTTCGGGTCTTTCATCATTCGACCATCCGAGGCTAAGGTTGGGTCCGGTGGTGGGCGTGAGGCTCGGCGCCGGGTGCTACCACGTGGGCGGTAGTGATTGGAGGTGGAAGGCTTGATATATGTGGATATATAGGGGCCTTTTACGAAGGCTGTATCGGGGTTTGTCCCGGTGTTTTAGGATTCGTGTATAGGCAATGGGACGAACCGGGAGGGTATTGAAGGATATTGGCATCTGGGATGGTCCGGCGGTGCGGCGGTGGTATTGAGTGATAGGAGTAGCACCGGGCTGGCCAAATATGACGGGGTTGCCACGAGAGGTGGCAACGTGAAGCCTAGGTCATTTGTTTCCTTGATTGGAAGGCATCCCGTATGTTGGCGGGGAGGAACTGATTGAAGGTTTGGTGGCTGGTTTTGGGGAATCGTCATCCTCGACCCGGGACAAAAGTGCCGTCGGCGGGGATAGGCTGCTATACCACGCTCATTCGTAAGCTGTACCACGAAATTACTGATCTTCTTTTACGCCTCTTGTGAACCTCACAAGCCCGGATGGCTTCTTCCAATGTCATATCTGTTGCCGGTGGCGGGGTCCTTCCCGTCACGATTTCTCGGTGAACTAGACATGTCGGAAATTACAGGTGAGGCGAGGGAACCGAAGAAGCTGTACGGCGCCGTTGCTTGTGATTACGGCAAGGCGGCGGCCGGAAATCTGAACCACTTTACGCTCGGCTGCGAGGAACGAAAGGAAGGGTTTAGGCTTCGGAAAAGGGTATTTGGCTCAAGGTTTCGGGCTTGTGCAATGTGCGATTACCGATTAATGTTTACTTAAAGCGTGTTTTCTCGAGTCTTAATCGGTTGGAAAAGAGCGGGTCTTCTTTTCGCAACTAACCCTAAAGCTCTAATCAGTGGATCTCGTCACTACGCTTATAAGCCCCTCGTTTCCATTGTAGATCATCTTTCTCGAGACGGACTATCCCGAGCGAGGTCTTATAAGGCAAGCGAGTTCCACCGACAAAGGAAAAAGTGAACTTAAGGCTAGGCGATCACGCAAACTTTCAACGTATGTGACGCCGGGCCACGGTCGAAGTCAACGTCCTTAAGTTAAGGTGGGGATCGTGCCAAAATTTTGGCATGACCTCTCTGACTCGCTTGCGCGAGGACCTTAGCTTTTGGCGTTGGCCAAGTTGTGGGCGCACGGTGGATACGGTGAGGTTTGGTGACACGGCGTCACATTGAACCTTCGGGTATATTTTTCGGCGAGCTCACGCGTCAAAGTCAAGGCTGAAAAGCTCGAGACTTCGGGTCGGGAACGACCTTCGATCTCAACCTCTCGAGCTTGACTCGGAGCGGGGCCCGACGTAAAACACATACACTTAGGCTTTATGACACGAGCTAAGCCAAAAACCAACCGGGGTCTTGGACAAAGTGTGACGCAAAGAGTGCATGGCTTACACGGGATAGGATGGGATGTTTGGGACGACCCCGTGCGCCCCCGAAAGGTGTACGCGAGACCAATCGGGGTGCAGCGATAAGGCCATCCCGGGTTACGGGTTGTAGTGTGCGGTGTACCGAGGCGGCAAGTGCACGTGAAGTGCGGTGTTCGAGGCAGCAAGTGCGCGTAGTGTGCGGTCACTAAAATTCTTTTTCTGAGTAAAACAGAGATTTTTCAGAATGTGTCTTAAAGAATTATGATGCGCAGTTCAAAAGACAGCAATGAAAATCAAACATGAATGGGAATGCACAAACATGGTATGATTTTGGAAAATGTCAATGTAATGCCTTTGAAAAAAACCGTTCGAGGTTTAAAGTAACACACGCACACGAAAGCAAGGAAGGGTAAACGAAAGTTTGACCCACGGAAGGCTTTTTTTGAAAACGACGGCAGTTTTGAAAAAAGTATCCAATGTCCCCAGCGGAGTCGCCAACTGAAATTACCCGGAATTTCGCGCGGGCGCGAAACGCGGTTGTCTTTCGCGGAGGGTTGGTGTCTGAGACCTCGCTTCATGGGAAGGAAAAAATGAGGAGTCGCCACGCGGTTTTTGTATTTTGAGCCCAAACGTTGAGAAACGGCTATTGTGAAAATGGTGTCGTTTTTATTGGTAGCAAAAACTTAGGAAAAGGCTTTGAAAATGGGGGTCATTTTTATTGGTAGCAAAAACGAGTAAAAAGCTTTTTAGTACCAGAGATTGTTAGGTTCGGAGGTCACGTTACGTTTCGGGAAGAGTATTACGAGATCACCCGAAACGCCTCGCATGACGAGTCTTTCTACCTTTCTCGAAATCGTGTGTGTGTGTGTGTTGAAATGGGGGCTTAAATGACAAGCTTAATCTTGGTTTGAATGTCAAACGTTGATTAGGTGACTTTTTTGAAAAAGCGATCATTTGAATGACAAACGTCGGTTTTGAGACGGAAATGAGCGTTTGCGTGGCAAACGTCGATTTGAGTTGGAAAAGGAGTTCGAATGACGAACTTTTGGTTTTGAACCGGGCGAGTCATTGTTAACGATTTTTACGGGAAAAAACGTATTAAATGATTTTGAATGTCAAATAGCGGCTTTTAGTTTGAAAGATGAGCGTTCGGATGCCAAACGTCATTTCGCGCGTTTTGAAAGAGAGTTCGAAGGACGAACTCCGGTTTTGAACCGGGCATTACATTGTTAACGATTTTTACGAGAAAAATGCGTTTTAAATGATATGCAATCAACGAATCGGATTGCGACTTGGACTTTGAAAAGTAAATACTATCACGATCCAAACGGGTCGGACTTTGTAAATGACAGTATTTAAAGCAGTATCAACGGAATCAAACGATCCGGAATCGTAAATGACGATCGACGAGCCAAACGGCTCGGAGTTGTAAATGACGATCAACGAGCCAAAACGGCTCGGAATTGTAAATGACAGAAAATAAATGACGATCAACGGATCGATCGATCCGGAATGGTAAATGACAGAAAAAGTAAACGGAACGGGGTCAGAACGCCGTTTTAACCCGTGATTACTTCTCTTACGGAAAGAGAAGAGGATCGAGGGGCTAAACGTATCGGACCCCGTTAGAAGAAGGCGTCTACATTTCAGTAACGGTGTTCGGAACGATTATAGCGACTGGCGCGTAAACCGAGACGAAACGAGAGATCAGAGAGAGGGAGTTATACCTATGGCTAGGGTCGACTCCTTTGGCTCAGAAGGTGTGTACGGGACACGGAAAGCGGTTTGAAACGGTGTTTCGTAGTGGTGAGGGACGTATTTGATCGAAATACGGAGGTTTCACGCGAATCGGGGCAAAACGGGAGCTCGGGAGGGGTGAAACTGGTTTGTGCCGTGGGCTGTGGTGAAATTTTGGGGTAAAATGTTGTTATGAAATGGCTTTGTGACCCTCCTATTTATAGGTGAAAAATGCGTAGGAGTCCGACGGACTTAGGCGATTTCCCGGGGTTTTGTGGTATTTTGGAATTTTGAGGAGCTTGCGGCAATTTCGAGAAAATGTGCACAGGGAGTCGGGACTTTGGCTGTATACCAGGGATATTTTAGTCTTTTCCCTTTGATTTCTGATTGAAAGGTGATGTGTGGGCTGTGGCATGGCTGCCACGTGTCCCATGACTCACCAAATGCGTGGGAGTTCGTTCCCCGGTCCCGGTTTTGTCCATTTTTTAAAATAACAGTCCAGAAAATGTCCGAAATGCCCCCGGAAAGTGCCGGAAAGTGCATTTTTCAGGGAAAGCCGTACTTTTACGTGAGATGACACGTGTTAAGTACGCTTCGACGTCGGGATACACAGGGCAGTCCCGGGACGTCTCGTTGGCATGGCAACGGGGAGTTTAACGAGTTCCGGTTAACCTGGAGCGGGCCAGTTAACGGATTTCGGTTAACTTTCTGACGGATTTTGACAATCCGGATTTGGGTACTTACAGAGGTTCTGGAGGCGAAGGAGCATGACGTGAAAGAGATATTCTTAGATTCCTCGAACCCAGATCTCAAGGTGCTAATTGGTCAAGATGTTCCAGCAGAGATCGAGGAAGATCTTGTCAACCTCCTGAAAAGCAGGATCAAAAGCATCGCCTGGAAGCATGAAGACATGACAGGCATCAGCAAACACGTCATCACCCATATACTCAACATTGACCCATCCTTCAAACCAATCCACCAAAAGAGACGGAAGTTCGCACAAGAAAGGAATCTAATCATTCAGGAAGAAGTAGACAGATTGCTCAAAGCTAAGATGATCAGAGAAGTCGAATACCCAAGATGGTTAGCAAATGTGGTGGTGGTAGAGAAGAAGAACGACAAGTGGAGAGTTTGTGTCGACTTCACAGACTTAAACAAAGCCTGTCCCAAAGATCCTTTCCCCTTGCCACACATTGATACTTTGGTCAACGCTACTTCTGGACATGAAGTGTTGACTTTCCTGGATGCATCTTCAGGTTTCCAGCAAATCCAGATGGAGCCTTCCGACCAAGAGGACACTGCCTTCATTACTCCCACAGGTATTTATTGTTATATTGCAATGCCTTTTGGACTAAGAAATGCAGGTGCCACATACCAGAGGCTGGTCAATATGATGTTCAAAGATCAGATTGGAAACACCATGGAAGTATACATCGACGATATGGTGATAAAGTCGAAGAAAGCTGAAGATCATGTTCGAGATCTTACTCAAGACTTTGATATCCTGGACAAATTCAACATGAAGTTAAACCCAGCGAAGTGCAATTTTGGCATGAAGTCCGATAAATTCTTGGGCTACATGGTGACACAAAGAGGGATAGAGGCAAGCCCGGAGCAAATAAAATCCATCATCAACCTGGCGTCGCCTAAATCCGTCAAAGATGTTCAAATATTGACGGGGAAAGTGGCAGCATTGAATCGATTCATCTCAAAATCCTCAGACAGATGCAAGCCATTCTATGACATCTTAAAGAAAAATTCTAGATTTGAGTGGACTGAAAAGCATGAACAAGCCTTTCAAGATTTAAATCTGTACCTGTCAACACCTCCCCTACTCTCGAAGCCTCAAGAAGGTGAGCCATTATGCGTTTACTTAGCTGTCTCTGAAACTGCAGTCAGTGCCGTCCTGGTCCGTGATCAAGATGGCGTACAACAACCGATATATTATGTAGGTAAAACATTGCTCGATGCGGAAACCAGGTATTCACACCTTGAAAAATTGATCTTAGCTTTAATTACTGCTTCAATTAAGTTAAGACATTATTTTGAAACTCATATCATTGTCATTAGTACTAACTATCAGATAAAAAGTGTAATGAGAAAACCAGAAATGTCAGGAAGGATGGCCAAGTGGTCCGTTCAACTAAGCACTTATGACATCAAGTATGAGCCTAGAACAGCAATAAAATCCCAAGCACTTGCATACTTTGTGGCAGACTTTAGTCCAAGCATGCAACCAGAAGTAGAACTAGAAGTCCAACAGCTCCAAGATGGGGACATCCTGCGAAAGTGGACTCTATTCACAGATGGTGCCTCTAATAAGAGGGGCACGGGGCTAGGTGTTGTCCTAAAGTCGCCACAAGGGGACATCATACCCCAGACCATTAGTTGTGATTTTAAAGCTACCAATAATGAAGCAGAATACGAAGCCTTAATCGTGGTTCTAACCGTGGCTCTAGACATGAACATTAAAGCAATACAAGTATATAGTGATTCATTGTTACTTGTCAATCATTTTAATGGTTCCTATGCAACAAAAAATACCAAGATGACAACTTATTTGGGCATTGTGAAAATCCTGGCAAGCAAATTTCAAACCTTTTCCTTTGAACAAATACCCTGAGAGGAAAACTCTCAAGTAGATGCATTGGCCAATCTTGGATCAGCTTTCAAAAGCTTATCTCAAACCTGTTTTGGTAGAAAAAACAATAGAGTAGAATCTTAACTATGTTTAGTGTGTGGATTGAATAATAAGGAGGGAACTATGGAATTCGATTATATGGAACAAGAAAATGAAAAACGAGACAATGACAACGCGATTTGTTAACGAGGAAAACCTTGGAGGTGATAACCTCTTTAGAAAAAACCCCGGGAGTTAGGTCTCCAACCTTAAAGGTTCCACTATAATGATCACAATTACAACTTCGGAAGATAATGGAGAGGATTACAAGAGTTTGTGTGTAAAGTGTGTGCGTATGAGCCTGAGTGTCATTTTCCGTCTCCATTTCCCCTTAAATACAAGTAACTAAGAAAGAGTCAAATATGGTTCCTACAATCTCGGCATTGTGGTTTATCTTTTCAACCTCCGTGAGACCAAGTCGCCCTAGCCGTTTGAAGGTCTGTTGAATGTGCTTGAAGGTTGTTTCCGCATTCCTCTCTTAATTACTGAAAAATAAGAATAATAATATTAGGAAATATTGGACAAGTAAATATTTAAAACAATACTTACAGTGTAATGACATCTCGTTATGCGGGGATCAACCGAAGATGTCGTCATGTCAAAAAATGCCCACAACAATTTGTCCCCAAAAACATTTGACTATGTAGGCAACGAAGAGGCAAAATGTTTTTCCTTTTGAATTAATGACCCAACTGTTACTGCACGATGGGACGTTCTTGGGAGACGTGGCGATGAAATGAACGGTTGGGGAGAGAGTTAATTTTGAAAAGGGATTCTTTTTCCTTTTTATTAACCGCTTGAGAAAACTTATCTTCTCAAATCTTCTTTTCACCTCCTTTGGCCCACGGCGCCGTTCGCTTTCAAGGTAAAATCACTCCATCTCGACCTTCTTCCTTTGTTTATTCTTCTCTTTTTGCTTTGTCAACCATGGGTAAAACCGGGATGTCTCGCTTCCAAACCCAAGAAAGCGTCATCCCCACAAGGTCCCGTAGAGATTAATCTCGACGACTTTGTTTGCGCAAATCTTCTCACTAAACTCTTGAAGAAACTTGTTTGTTTAATGATTCTCAAATAGAGACCATAAAACAACAATGTTGTTTCCCAAGTGGTGTAATTTTTCATCCTTTTTCCATAAAACTTAGGTCGACCATGTTTCTCGCAAATGGATCTGCTTCTTCGAATATCCCTTCTTGCTAGGGTTTAGCTACCCTTTCCCACGGTTGGTTCGAGTTCTTTCTAAAAACTCAACCGGTTTATGCTCAACTTATGCCAATGGCTTGGCGAGTATTTGCTTTTGTTCTTAAAGTAAACCGAGAAAACGGACTAGACTTAGGGCTCCCGAAATTGCCCATTCCTATGATCTTCAACTTTTTGGTTCCAAACGGTACCTATTTAGAAAGAAGTCGGTAGAAATCCTTTGATGAAGCAGCACATCCTCCAAAGTGATAGGGGATGGAAGAATAGGTTTTTCTTTGTTGATAGGACGTCAATCGGTGAGAAGGATGAGATGTCGAAGCAATGGAACCGGTGGAGGTACTTAAATTCTTACTCTTGTGATTTCCTGTTCTTGAGACAAACCGAATTGTAATTGTTTTTGCTTTCATGTAGATATTGATTGGGGAGAGTTATTTCCGCTGCAAAAGATACTTTAGCAAAAATCGAAGAGTTTTTCAATCTCCCTCTCGATAAGAGATCTCCCAAAGGTTTCTTTGGAAGTTTCGTCGGCGTCCCGAGAGGATATAAAGGCTTCAACTTCTGTAATAATGTCTCTTGGTAAGCTTGGCATCCTGTTACCTTTGATAAGCTGTCATTAATTTGATGTGTTATTTGTTATTGACAATATCTCTATGTCCATGCGATCTCCAAACCGATAGCTTCAGTGGTCGACTTTGATCCGGAGGATATCGAGGCCTTGCTTTCGAGCCCATTGTCAAGATCGAAAAGAAACCTCCACCCGCTCCTAAGAAGAGTCCTATTCTTGATGAAAGCGCGGGATTGGTTCTAGGGTGAGGAAAAGAAAAGGCGCCAAGAGGAAGTGATCGAGGTTGGAGACTCTTTTGATGGGTGTCGGCGGGGAGTTCAAGAAGAGATTTATGAGCCTGGCATGCGGGGTGAGACATCATTAATTGAATATTTAATAGTTTCAAAGGTTGTGATAACTTTTAGTAATATCAGGATGTTATTTTTCAGACTGTAGGATACGTGGAGGAATTGGCAAAAGAAGTTGAATTGGTGAAGAAGAAATCCAAAGCGGATATTGCTTTGGTCAAGAAGGAGAGAAGTTGGTATCCGATAATAAAGTGAAGGAATGTGAGAAGATAATAGAGCAACTAAGCAAATCATTTGGGAGAACAAGAGCGAGATAGCTAAGGACTTGTTGAATAGTTTGGCGAAAAGTGAAGATGATCACAACAAGGAGATAGCGAGAGGTGAGGAATTCTTGTAAAGCGTTGCCGATGAAAAGGCATTTCTCAATGCAAGGTGAAAATGATGAAGGAATACCAAGAAGGAAAGGCTGGTGCACAGGATATTCACGGGGAATGTGCCTATCTATCCAAGTTAACAGTGAGGTGGGGGACGAGGGCGAGGTGTCATCAAGTCCATATGAAACAATTGTCCAGGATGCACCAAGGTTGGAGAAGTGACACCCGGTCTGACACCTGCGGCGAAGCCACCTAAACAAAAAAGAAGATAAAAACAATTTGGTTCTTTGGTATTTTGTTGATGATTACTGGGGCGGAGTCCCTTAAGACAATTTTTATTTTGGTTTGGTTTGTAATAGGTCCTTAAGGGCCAAAGACAATCTTTTTTAAGTGTTGGGTTGGTTCAACACTTTTGCACTTTTACTTTGGTGGTTTGGATACATTATGGTTATTTTAGTTTAGTTATGGTTTAATGGTTTTCAAGCACGTCAAGGCTTGTTTCTTTTTTGGATAATTTTTCGTATGTTTTTCACATATGGTGACATGATAGTATGTCGAATAATAGGTATTTAGGATGACATGTAGATGTCATAAAACCGTAGATACTTAGATGACACGTATATGCCATAAACCGTAGATACTTAGATGACACGAATATGCCATAACCATAAGAATAATGCTTAAGATCAATCATCTAACGAGTGGGAATGGGTAAGCTATATGAGTTTACCCATATAGGCCCACCCCACACCTCAATTAGTGAGATAACTTGCGCTCCGGGCGAAGGTGTGGTAACCTAACTTCTTTAGAAAGAGGTAATTAACTCTTTAAACCTTAGAAGGGATTGTGTACCTTTACTTGAGAAGAGATGGCCGAGTCTCTAACGGAGGAGGAATCGTTGTTCTTTGCATGCTTTCGATATGTCCCCATGTAAATGTGTCAATACCTCATAAGATAGAAACACGTTAAAAACGGACGCCAACTAAGGTTGACGTCTCTCACAAAGCATGTTAGAGACATCTTATCATGTAAATAATTAAAAAGATACATAGGAGAAAAGAATTAAAATACGATTCATACACGGAAAGATGAGTTCATGGGAAGTCATATTTAAATGTAATACCTTTTGAGATGAATGGCGTTCCAACTTCGGGGTATCATTTGGCCATCCAAGGTTGCAAGGCGATATGCTCCTTTTCCGGCTTGTGCATCTATCAAGTAGGGTCCCTCCCATTTTGGGGCGAGCTTGCCTGCATTGGACTCCTTGGTATTTTGGAATGCCTTTCGTAGGACTAAGTCTCCTACTTGAAACCTTCGACCCCGACGTTTTTATTGTATGATCGGGCTACCCTTTCTTTGATATGTCGCCATGCGAACTTTGGCCATATCCCTTAGCTCGTCCACGTATCCAGGGAATGTATCAAGATGTCTTTATTATTTTCGGATGTCGCCAGGCGTATCTTGCCGTAGGTACAAGGACTTCGCCGGAATAACAGATTCGATTCCAAATACAAGTGAATAGGGGTTTGACCGGTAGCATTCTTAGATGTCGTCTGTCGGCCCATAGGACCATTGGTAATTCTTACGCCCAACGTCCTTTTTTACGGTTTAGTCTCTTTTTAAGTTGCTTTGATTATTATTTTGTTGCTAGACTCTGCTGTCCATTGGCTTGAGGGTGAACAGCGAAGACGTTACCATCTTAACACCCAATGTCAAGAAATCTTGGGTCCTCTTGCGATGAACCGAGAGCCGTTGTCACAAATTATTTCGATGGAATTCCAAATCGGCTAAATATGTTCCTTTTGATAAAAGATATTACTTCTTTATCACGAACTTGCACATATGCCTCGGCCTCTACCCACTTAGAAAAGTAGTCTGTCATGGCCAAAAGAAATACTCGTCCCACGGTGCTCGGGAAGTTTTCCTACAATGTCCATTCCCAAACCATAAACGGCCAAGGTGACGGGGATAGGATGTAGCAATTCGGTGGTGGTGCGGGATGTCCCCATGTCGGCGACAGAATCGCATTTCTTTGCGTAGTCAATGGCGTCTTTTCTCATTGTGGGCCAGAAATAGCCCAACCTTAGAGCTTTAGTATGTAAACTTCTGCCCCGATATGATTTCCACAATCTCTTTCATGCGGCTCCTTGAGAACACGATGGGCTCTATCGCTTCTAGACACCTTAAGTAGTGACTGCGGCAGATTTTCTAAACAAGAGATTATCAATAAGTACATATTTAGATACTCTTACCACTGAAGGCTCTCGCATTCTTCTCCTCAACTGGGATCGTATCATCTAAGAGATACTTGATAATAGGGGCATCCAAGAGGTTGATGCGGGAGAGGAAGGTATGTCAACATCTAGGACGAACATCTCGAGATTGTCAATTCTTTGGGATGTCAACATGCACGATTGGGATATTGGTTTGTGAGAAGCTTTTGAAGGCCGAACCCAAATTTGCCAAAGCATCAGCTTGAGAATTTTCTTCTCGCGGGATTTGTTCCAAGGAAAATGTTTTGAATTTGGCCGAAATAATTTTTACAATTTCCAAATATGTCGTCATTTTAGCATTTTTCGCGACGTAGGACCCATTGTATTGATTAACAATTAGTAATGAATCCATGAACACCCGGATATGCTTGACATCTAAGTCTTGGGCTGCAACTGATAGCCTTGAAGCTGCAACTGATAGATTGTGGTATTATGTCCCCTTGTGGCGATTTTAGTACAACTCCAAAACCTGTACCTCTCATGTTGGAAGCACCGTCCGTGTAGAGAGTCCAAATTTTTAGAATGTCATCATCTTGAAGTTGCTTTGTACTTCCAATTCCACCTCTTGTTGTAGGGTTGGTGAAATCGGCCACAAAATGCGCCGGGGCTTGAGATTTTATTGCGGTTCTAGGCTCGTACTTGATGTCGTATGTGCTTAAGCGTACGAGACCATTTCGCCATTCGACCTGACATCTCTGGTTTTCTCATGACATTCTTAATAGGCTAGTTAGTGCGTACAATAATAGTATGTGTTTCAAAATAGTGCCTTAATTTAACGTAAGCGGTTATCAAAGCTAAAATTAATTTTTGTAAATGAGAATACCTGGTCTCAAAGATCTAAGAGTGTCTTACTTATATAGTAGATGGGTTCGGTGCCATCTCGTTACATTATCAAGGCTGCACTTACAGCGCCTTCGGATCTTGCTAGGTAGATGTAAAGATGTTCTTCTATCCGAGGTTTGGCCAATAAGGGAGGTGTCGACAAGTAAGTTTTGAGTTCCTGAAAAGCTTTTTCATGTTGGTCCTCCCATTGAAACTTTTTGTTCTTTCTTAAGATGTCGTAGAAAGGTTTGCATCGGTCGAGGATTTTGAAATGAATCTAGTGAGTGCGGCAATTTTTCTGTTAGTCTTTGGACGTCCTTGACGGATTGAGGTGATGACGGGTTGAGAATGGCGCGTATTTGTTCGGGCGGCTTGATGCCTCTTTTAGTGACCATATAGCCCAAAAACTTGCCGGCTTTCATTCCGAAGTTGCATTTAGTGGATTAAGTTTCATATTGAAACAATCCAAGATGTCAAAGGCTTGAGAGAGATTGCTAATGTGGTCCTCGGCCTTCTTAGACTTAACAACCATGTCGTCGATGTATACCTCCATTGTGTCCCCAATCCGATCCTTAAACATCTTGTTGACGAGCCTTTGATATGTTGCACCCGCATTTTTTAGTCCAAAAGGCATGGCAATATAACAATAAATACCCGAGGGGTTATGAAGGCGGTGTCTTCTTGGTCGATGGTTCCATCGAATTTGTTGAAATCCCGAGGACGCGTCCATGAATGTGAGGAGTTCGTGACCTGAGGTGGCATCAACTAATGAATCTATGTGCGGCAAAGGAAAGGATCTTTTGGGGCGGGCCTTATTTAAGTCGGTGAAGTCGACGCAAACTCGCCATTTCCCGTTTCTCTTCTCTACCACAACCACATTTGCCAACCATCTTGGATAATCGACCTCTCGTATCATGTTGGCTTTGAGTAAGCGCTCTACCTCCTCCTTGATGATCCGATTTACGGTTTTACGCAAACTTTCTACGTTTACGGTGCCTTGGTTTGAAGCCGGGATCTATGTTAAGTTTGTGAGTGATGACATCTTTGCTAATGCCGGTCATGTCATCATGTTTCCAAGCGAAACTTTTTATTACGCTTCTTAATAGGTTCACAAGCTTCTCCTCTATATCGACGATATGTCGGTGCCAATAAGTACTTTGATGTCCGGGTTGGAAGGATCTAACAATACTTCTTTCACATCATCCTCCTTAGCTTCCAGGACTTCACGTACTTTCTTCGGTAATTGCTATGCTTGTTTTGGAGATGTAGACGCCTTCATTGAAGTTTTGTAACATTCCTTGGCCACCCGTTGATCACTTTGTAAATCTTAGCGACACCCCAAGGTGTTGGAAACTTCACACATTGATGGTAAGTGGAGGGTACGGCCTTCATTCCATGAATCCACGGTCTTCCAAGAATTACATTGTAAGATGTTGCGCAATCAATTACACAAAACCGTTCCACGGTGTTGAGGCCACTTTCGAGTATATTGGAAGCTTTATCTCCCCCACTGTTTCTTTGACTTCGCCACTGAAGCCTACCGGCGAAGATTTTTTGACAATCTTCGATTCGGGATGTTCATTTCTTTAAGGGTACCCAACATAATAAGATTGACGGAGTCGCCCCCATCTACCGAGAATACGTCGTATGGTACGGTTGGCGACCGCAAGGAAATGACCGGACCGTCATGATGGGGTTCCGGCAAGTTATCACGATCACTTTCATCAAAGACAATTGGGTGCAGGCAAGGTATCGACATCCCGGGCGTCTCTCGGCTTTTCATCTTTTGACTCCTTAGCATGTCGTTTTGCGGCGAGAATAGGATGTTCCACATATTTCGAGCCTCCACTAATGAAGTTGATCACCTTTGTTGATGCTTTGGGGAGAAACGGTCTTTCGGCTTCATGAGGAGCTTCGTACTTTCAGCTTTCTTCTTTACGGATCCCAACGGCTCCTTAAGATGTCCTTTCGAGAGCAAGTAATGGCGATCTCCTTTCTTAATGCGATGCAGTCTTGATAACATGCCCAAAGTCTTCATGGTAAGCACACCATTTTGATTTGTCACGCCATCCTGTGGTTTTGTCCGTTTTCTTTGGCCATCCGGCTTTGTCTCCCCAGGTTGCCCATTGCGCAAAGTACACCCGAAATATCAACGAAAAACAATAATCGAAATGTTAGGCACATTATCATTATCTTCATCCTCACCGTCTATTGAATTAATTTTGCTAGTGTCAATTCTCGGATAAGGATTGGGACGGTTGTTTCTGCGATGGGACGATTCGGTCTTTCTATCGGGATGGTCATATGTCGACGTCTTGGATGATGACTTTGATCTTCGCAGCTCATCTTCCTCCGATCTTATGAATCTCAATGCCACTGCTCCCGACTTCCTCCGGCCGCTTACAAGGAGTCATTACCAAATCTTGGTAATACCGCGAATCTTTCTTCAACCCCATTTTGAATGCTTGTGTGGTCAAGTCGACATGTCAAGATTGGGAATTTCCGGCACCTCTTTATTGAACCGGTGGACGTAATCCTTTAGGGTTTCATTAGGCCGCCGAGTTACATTGTAAAGGTCACTTGTCAACCTTTCAAATTGTCGATTGCATGAGAATTGGTTATAGAACATGTTGATGAAATTTGGGCGTATGAACCAATTGAACCTAGGGGTTGCCTAATCAACCATTTGAGAGCTGGTCCGGATAAGGTGGATCCAAATCCCTGCATAAGCAAGCCTCCCGGAATTGAAGTGGAATATGGATTATGTCCATCTTTTCTTGATAGTGTGCCACGTGCTCCTGCAGGTCCGTGGTGCCGTCGTACAACTTCATAGATGGTACATCAAGCGCTTCGGTATGTCGACATTTGCAATTCTTTGGGACAAACCGAGAGGCGGTGTAGCGGTTTTGCGTTCTTGGTTGAATTGGAGGAGTCACACACAGTACGTTCATTACTAATTCTGCGAGATCCCGCATCTGTTTAGCTAGTGGGTTTCTGCAAAAGGGTCGGCCATAGGAATACGATTGAAATTATTATTATTGAAAAGATTATTAAGCAAACCGAGTTGTCCGTAGTAGTCATGACAGCGGTCTGTCTATAAATGGGATGAATGGAGTGAATCCTGCGGAAGATGGTGTCGAAAGGGGTGTCCCCGGGCAAAGATGTTGACATCATGAAAGATGTCGGCGGAGGAGGATTGCCCATTGGAATGAATTCATTACGAAATGTAGATCCTCCGGAGTTGTCAAAGTTGAGAACCCTTGCGCGCAGTGGTGATATGTTTTCAAGCCGAGATGCTATGAGTTGTTGGTCTTTCGCATCTTAATCATGGAATTGGTCAACACCTTCGAATTGTTATCTTGCGGGTCCAACCTTTGATTCAACTTTGGTTAGGATACTCCGGATGTCGGCATCTGCATTGGAAGAGGTCGCCCCCTTTTGTGGAGTCTTCGTAGGTTGAGTTGGGCGAGATCCGGTCGAGGAGGCGGTGGTAACAAGCTGGTTCTACCTCCTGATGTGGGAACAACGGTGGGACCTTTGCCGGCGGTGGACACATTGGTGGGTGCGGTACATAGTGAATTCGATTAGGAAATGTTTCAAATAACCGATAAACCACGAGGCACCTCGGTGGGCGCCAAATTGTTTTGGTAGAAAAACAATAGAGTAGAATCTTAACTATGTTTAGTGTGTGGATTGAATAATAAGGAGGGAACTATGGAATTCGATTATATGGAACAAGAAAATGAAAAACGAGACAATGACAACGCGATTTGTTAACGAGGAAAACCTTGGAGGTGATAACCTCTTTGGAAAAAACCCCGGGAGTTAGGTCTCCAACCTTAAAGGTTCCACTATAATGATCACAATTACAACTTCGGAAGATAATGGAGAGGATTACAAGAGTTTGTGTGTAAAGTGTGTGCGTATGAGCCTGAGTGTCATTTTCCGTCTCCATTTCCCCTTAAATACAAGTAACTAAGAAAGAGTCAAATATGGTTCCTACAATCTCGGCATTGTGGTTTATCTTTTCAACCTCCGTGAGACCAAGTCGCCCTAGCCGTTTGAAGGTCTGTTGAACGTGCTTGAAGGTTGTTTCCGCATTCCTCTCTTAATTACTGAAAAATAAGAATAATAATATTAGGAAATATTGGACAAGTAAATATTTAAAACAATACTTACAGTGTAATGACATCTCGTTATGCAGGATCAACTGAAGATGTCGTCATGTCAAAAAATGCCCACAACAAAACCAATATACCAATCATATATGTCGACATCCCTACTGTGGAAAGGTTAGAACTTTTTTGTACAGATGACGACATCCCAGATAATCAGATAGAGACATCATGGACGGCGCCAATAATTAAATATCTTCAAGATGGCACCATCGCTGATGATGAAAAGAATGCCAGAGCATTCAGGGTAAGGATTTCAAGATTCGTATTAATAGATAATGTGCTATTTAAGAAATCTTTTGCAGGTCCATATTTAAGATGTCTCGAAGCTGACAAAGCAATGAAAGTTCTAAAAGAATTGCATGAAGGATCGTGTGGTAACCATTCTGAGGGCAGAAGCTTACATACGAAAGCTCTAACAATGGGTTACTACTGGTCAACAATGCGTCAAGATGCTGCCATCTTTGCCAAGAAATGTGATTCTTGCTAGAGGCATAGTGACATCTTGCACCAGCCCGTAGAATTGCTTCATCCAATCCTCTCCCCCTGGCCATTTATGAGGTGGGGAATGGATATAGTAGGAAAATTGCCTAAAGCTCCCAGAGAAAAAGTATTTTTGCTAGCAATGATTGATTATTTATCGAAGTGGGTTGAAGCTGAATCTTACGTGCAAGTTCGTGATAAAGAAGTCATATCCTTCATTAAGAAAAATGTATTTAGCAGATTTGGCATCCCCTCTGAAATAATATGTGAAAACGGCTCCCAATTCATCAGCAAGAAGACGCAGGATTTTCTCACTAGATGGGGAGTCAAGATGGTGACATCCTCACAAGTACATCCTCAAGCTAATGGACAGGCAGAATCAAGTAACAAAATAATCATCAACAACCTAAAAAAGAGGCTAGATCAAAAGAAAGAAAGATGGGCAAAAGAGCTTTCATTTTGTCCTTTGGGCAGATAGAACCACACCAAAGAATGCGACAGGCCAAACCCCTTACTCCTTAGTATTTGGTGCAGAAGCAGTCATCCCGGCAGAAGTCGTCGTCCCTACTGCCAGATACAAGATGTTGACACCTGAGCAGAATGATGCCAACTTGGGTCATGATCTAGATACCATTGACGATCTAAGGGATTTAGCCAAGATCAGGATAGCAGCGTATCAACATAAGATTGCTAAATCCTACAACAAAAATGTCAGATTGTGGAAGTTCCAAGTCGGTGATATAGTCCTACGAAAGGTGTTTCAAAATACAAGAGAGCCCAATGCTGGAAAGATGGCCCCCAAATGGGAAGGACCATACTTGGTTGATGCCGAAGCAGGTAAAGGTTCATATTGACTATCAACTCTAGATGGAGCAAGGATTCCCCGAAGCTGGAATGCCATTCACCTTAAGTCCTATTTTATGTAAGTTTCAATAATTACATTCCAATGCAAATAAAACCAAGGTACGATCTTTACCGTTTTATTTTCAATAAAAGTACTTATTTCAATTTTGTTTATTTTTTGAACGATTACTGACTTAAGAATCAGAGGGGTGTTAGCTAAGCTACGCCCACCCCTAACATGTTTCTGTTTTACAAGGAAACAAGAAGCATTTGAATAAACTCCGTAACAAGTAAAGATGTTAACATCCTTCCAAGAAGCTAACATCTTAAATCAGGTACGACCGTTTCCTTACTTTTTGTTTAAAGTAAAAATTTTTATGAAGTTCTAGCACTTTTCTACTTCCTTTTATCAAATAAAATGTGACATCAGAATAGATGTCGAAATATCTCATTATCTTATTATTTTGCAAGAGGTCGCCAATTCAATCCAATTCTCGTGAAAACAACCATTTTGAGACTGGCCATCTCACATCCGTTAAAGGTACTTAATCCCTTCAAAGGTTTAAAGAAATTACTTTCTTTTGTCTCATTAAGGTTTAAACACCTCGCCTGGAGCGCACGATGTCAACCTTGATTGAGGTGTGTGATGGGCCCGTACGTTTAATATGTACGAATTACCCATCTCCGCTCAGTACTCAATGTGTTTTGACCCTAAGAGTTTATCAATATGGTTGTGGTACATTCATGACACCTAAGAACAAAAGATTATTGACATTTACATGTCAATCAAAGTGATTGCAAGGATTTATACATCCACTCGCAAGTTGTCAATATCTCCGAAAAGGTTAGCATGTCAACCTTCTATTTTAATTT
This sequence comes from Adenophora triphylla var. japonica, assembly GCA_022495995.1. Classification (NCBI taxonomy): domain Eukaryota; kingdom Viridiplantae; phylum Streptophyta; class Magnoliopsida; order Asterales; family Campanulaceae; genus Adenophora; species Adenophora triphylla. The sequence goes on from JAFEMH010000423.1 coordinate 658,791, forward strand.
TTCAAAAGTCATGGGCAAAAGTTTTTTCAAAACCCAAGCAAAACAAAGTTTTTACCCTACGAAACATAAAAAGTGTTGAACCAACCCAACACTTGAAAAATAAAAAGCAAATTGTCTTGGCCCTTATGGACCGATTACAAATCCAAAATATTTAAATATTGTCTTCAGGACGCAGCCCATCTTCAAACCAAAAGTTTTTAAAAAAACCTAAAGAACCATTTTTTGATTTCCTTCACGGGGTGGCTACTGTCGCAGATGTTGTCGCTACTCCTTCCTCTAGGATGTCATCATCCTTCACACTAAAGGATGCTTCTCCTGCTTCCTCTCCTTTACCATCCAAAGCCTTCAAAAGCAAACATTGTTGCTCGACGTCCCATCCTGTATGTTTCCCCTCCTGAAACTCCACCATCATTTGGATTTTAATTTCAATCATACTATTGGCAGCCGAGGCCATCATATTCTTCTTCACATCCTCAATTTCCTGCAATTGAGTGTCTTGAATGGAAGACATGCCCTTCATTAAAATCTCAACCTCATTCTGTAAGTCTTCTACTTTCTTAGTCAGAGCATCCTTCTGTTTCTTCACCTGTAATGCCTCCAAAACTAGCTTCCTGTTCCTTTCTTTGAGACCATTCATTTTTATCTCAGCCGCATCAACACCCTGCTGAGAACAAGTTTAATGATTAAAATCTGGGGTGTATTGTATATTCAAAAAATTTCTTTGAAACTCTGCTTTCGAAAATCAAAAACTTACCATTGATGCCCTAGTAAGTGCCTCCTTAATGTCTCCCAAGCCCGTTTCATCAACATTTATGATTTCCTTAGAGATGCCCTTCCTTTTCTTCACTCTCGCCCCAACCGAAGGTGCCTCCATCTCCTTTTTTGGCATCACTAGTTGTTGGCTAGCGTGAGTTTGTCCCACAAAATCTTGTAGGTCTTTCAAGGAAAATGCAGCTGTGGATTTGGAAACTGTCGAAAATAGAGTACAAGCTATGAGATGGAGGCAAAATCAAAATGCAAAAAGAAAATTCTTGGGACAAATAGAATCTTACCAGTAGACATCTCGGTAGATGGTGGTATCTCTTGATCCTCAGAAATGACTCTTGCTTCAAACGGCTTGAAGGATCGCTCCTCCTCTGAAAACGCCAACAATCTCTTCACCTTATCTATAGTCTCGGTAGAAGGTGGGAAAAGTTTTACCCAATCAATAGCTGGAAAGACAAACAGAGAAATTACAAATTCAAGTAAGTTCGGGAAATAAAGAAAACAGAAGTTTTAAGAAGGATACCTTCCCTGTTCCATCCCGTTGCCAATAGGTCTCCTTCCTCCAAAGAATCCTTCTCAACAAAGAAATATCTCGACTTCCAACCCCTATCGTTTACCGTCACTCTCGAAAACTGTGGTTTCATTCCAGACCTGGTTTTAAAAAGATACCTTGTAGAGCCAAATGTTTGGAGCTCATATACGAAGGCTATTTCTCTCAAACCTATGTCTAACCCAAACTCCCGATTTACCCTCAGAATACAAGAGAAAATCCTCCAAATCATGGGCATTATTTGGACGAAAGCCAAATTCATTTTTCTAAAAAACTCAGTTATCAACGAAGGGAAAGGATACGAAAAACCTAGAGCAAAGGGATACTCGTAAAAACAAATTCAGTGTGGAGACACAAAATCAGCCTTAATAAACACATCGAAAGGCCTGAAGATGGCAGAATCTGGGAAGCATCTTTGATCCTTAACGGATTTGATTTGCTCATTATTGAAAATGCAAACCTCTTCATCAGGTTTTGCTAGCAAGCACTCGCAAGAGAAATCCCCATCCTCGCTCAAGCTCAAAGGATTTCTTGGAGCCTTGCCTTTTCTTGACTTAACCATATTTTGAAAAAAGGTTAGAGAGAGGGAAGAATTTTACCTTGGATGATTTCACCGCCGTGAAGCAGGGTAGAAGATGGAAGAAACGTTGAGAAAGTGAGGAAGAAAACGAAAAGAAGCTCAGTTAAAAACCCTAGATCCTCGTTATTTACGCTAATTAAGATGGATTAAAACTCCTCAACTGTCACGTCTCCTCAAATTAATTAAACCGCCAAAGCTTCTGGAAGGTAGTAGAAAAACCTTCTATTTAAATTCATTAAAAGACAATTTTTGGGGACAATTGTTGTGGATAAATTCAGGATCGCTACATCTTGAAAAGTTTCCAGCATGTCATCATCTTCGAACCCGTGGTCAAGGTAAAAATCACTTAGATAATTAAATAATTATTTAATTATTTTTATTGTATCTTTAATTACAGGTAAATAGAACGTGGAAAAAACCTTTTTCATGGACTCACTTCTACGGTTGAAAGACCAAGTCAAGATCAAGATAACAAGGCCGAGATTTTAGGAAAGTTTGTTAGGGTTTTGTTATCTTCAGTTATCTTTTTCTATTTAAAGGACTAAATGGCCGGAACACTAATATACACAGTTCACGCATACATTCTTGTAATCCGCCATAGCTCCAATATTTGTAACTCATCAAAAATATCAATACTACCATTTTGGACGAAGGTGACCATAAACACCTTCCGAGGTTTTGTGCCGGCGAGATAGTTGTCTTAAGGGCTTTCCTCGTTACATGATCGTGTCATCTTATATTCATTGTTACACCGATTTTACTCCATTGTGCCCTTCTAATCTCATATTTTGATCTTTATTTTGATCCATTTTTTTTCACCAAAACAGTCATATAGGGTGCTTTGTAAATATTTTCTAGTTTATTTTCATTCTTAATTTATTCTTTGATTTAACATGTTCTTGATTTCCAATATCTTTCATGAAAAAGAAATGTGTGTATCAAGATCCTCATGGAAAACGGAAGGACAAATTCAAAGGGATATTTGTGGAAATGATATGGCTGAAGAAATCTGATGTTTCCATAGAAGGCATTTCGGATTTTGATTAAATTTATCCCCTACCTTTGTGGTGATTTTCCGTGTGTGAAGGCCAAGGGTTATATCCGTTGTGGACTCTATCAAATCAAGTCGTGTGTGAAGACCCTTTTCAGTGGTGCTTCTGTGAATATAGTTATGGGGTGCGCAGAAAAATAAGCTCGTAATTTTCAAGCAGCTACAAGCAAGGCATACACTAATTTTTCTGTATTAAGATAGAAACTTTCTATGGCGGACAACGCCTTTGATACATAGTACATTGGTTTTGGGAGTTATTTTCCTCTCTTACAAGAATAGCGGCTAATGTCAGGTCAGTGGCTGCTAAAAACAGGAAAAGCTCTTCCTCGGGCACCGGGCTGCTGAGGATATGGGACTGCCCGAGGTATTTTTTGACTTTTTCAAAAGCGGTATCGCATTCCTCATTCCATGTGAACTCGTTAGCTTTCTTCCCTCCCTTGAGAGTTTTGAAAAAGGGGAGGCATTTCTCTACAGATCGCGATATGAAGTAGCCAAGTGAGGTGATACGCCCATTTAACTTTTGCACATCCTTCACGCAGGTAGGAGATTTCATCTCTAAGAGCGCTTGAATTTTTTCTGGGTTCGCCTCTATTCCGCATTGATTGACCATAAACCCTAGAAACTTGCCCCCTTTCACCCCAAAAGCACATTTGAGGGGGTTAAGCTTCATGTTGTTGCAGTGCAAGTTGGAGAAAGTTTCTGCCACGTCGATCTCGTGGGAATTCTCCTTTGTCTTTATGACCATATCATCTATGTAGGCCTCAAGATTTCTGCCTAGTTGGTATTTGAATACAATGTTGACCATTCTCTGGTAGTTGGCTCCTGCGTTTTTCAGCCCGAAGGGCATTGATGGATGTGGTTTTACCCATCCAAAAGATATGTTTCCTAGCTTATTTGATGCTCAATACATTGGGAATTTAATGTGTTTTGTTAGTGTTTGATAAGTTCAGGGGTTGAAGTGCAATTACTGAGAAAATGGAGGATTTGAGCTTATTTTGAAAGTTCAGGAACCAAACTGAAATTATGGAAAATTAGGGAGTAAACTGGTATTTCAAAGTTCAGGGGCCAAAGTATAATTAACTGGAAATTAGGAAGGTTGGCCGCATGAGCTAGGGGTTGGCCGACAGTTATGGGCCAAAATGCAAGAGTGGCCGGCTAAGACTCAGTAGTGGCCACACAATACAGGCAGATGGCCGAGGAAGGCCGAGCGACCGCGCCGATAAGGGTGTGGTTGTGCCAAAATTACAGAGAAATAGGGCGATCGCGCATCAGGTGGCCGGGCGACCGTGCCCTTGGCCTGACCATGAATCAGTGACGGATTCATTCTGTCACAAAATAAAAAGAAGTTTCCAATAGATTTGTGACGTATTTTTTGCAGAATCTTAATTTGACTAGGAATTGACCTCCTTTGGCTGTAAATTAGGAATCCCTCCTCCCTCCTACTATATAAAGGATCTCTAGACAAGTTTTTGGATATCTCTCATCTCTGATCATCTTCTATATATCTTCTTCTCTTGTACATATTAAATTAGGGTTTTTATTATTTTGAATATTCAAGAACAAGTTTTTGTTTATTTATTTTAATGGTCATTCAAGGCTAATTTATTTGATTCATGGATTGAGGTAAGTAATAATTTAATCTTTATGCTAGGGTTTTAATTCTTCCTATCTCTCTCTCATTCTTGTTCTCTCAACATTCTTCAAGATCATTCATAGGCTTCAATTGTATGTTACGATACTGTTGGCCTATGAATCTATTTGGGTATAAATCGTTTCAGTAACACGGATGATTTATACATTGACCATTGTTGAGAAGAATAGATTTAACTGAGGATGTAACTGAAATCAATGAATCTAGGTTCTTATGTTCTTGTGATTTAAATTGAATCTCTTGAATATTTATACTGAATTAATGGAATATATAAACAAGATAGAGATATCAGGGTTTTAATGTTCTTATCGACTTAACTGAAGATATTAACATCTTAACTCTATATTTTTGTGAACGAACCCAAAAACGAGATTGAATTCTTTTTACATGATTTAAATAAGCATAAAGTGATAATTGTTATGATCCCCAATCCATGAATCCCTTGTTCTCTTGATTTCTTTGCTTGTTTTATTTTGCTTTCTTAAGATTAATAATTCAAACAATAAAACCCCTTCTTTTGGTTATTTTAATACACTAATAAAATACACTTGTTCCACTTAGTCCCTGTAGATTTGACCCCTTGCTTGTGCATACTACTACAACGGTAACTAGTACACTTGCTAGGTATTTATAATAAGAGGGAGATTTTCTCCATCATGCATCATTGTGTAGCAGTACATTTTGCCCGCGGCGATGAAAGCTACGGAGGCAAAATCTTCTAGAGCCATTTTGATCTGATAAAAACCATAGTATGCATCAATGAAACTCAAAACCCTGTGCCCTGCTATAGAGTCCACCAAGCGATCAATTTTGGGAAGAGGGAAGCAATCCTTGGGGCAAGCCTTGTTGAGGTCTGTGAAGTCAACACACATCCTCCATTTTCCATTAGGCTTTTTCACCATAACAATGTTCGCTAGCCACTTGGGATATGATATTTCTTTAATTATCCCTGCTTTATGTAGCTTTTTCACCTCTTCCTTGATCGCGATCTCCTTCTACGGAGAAAAGTATCTTGATTTTTGGTGGATACGTTTGAAGGAGGAGCTATAATTAAATTTATGGAGGATCACGTCCTCGCTGATACCTTGTATATCCTCCATCCTCCATGCGAACACATCACTATTCTTTCTGAGGAACTCAATCAAGACCTTTCTTTCCTGGGGGTAAATTTCCAGACCGACCTTAACCTTTTGCTCGTGGTAGTGGGTATTGAATACCACTTCCTCGAGCTCGTCATTAGGCCGGAGATCACTAATCTCACGATTGTGGAGGGAGTCAATGATAATCGTTGATGGTTTCTCCAGGGAGAGCGGACATGGAATAAATGAGTTTTTGGTCTATGTCTCCCAAGATTCCCCTATCAACATAGTTTTCATCAACCGAAGGCATTCTTTTTCCTTCCTGCTCCTTTTGAGCTTTATCTTGGTGGAGTGGAAAGAGAGCATACCAACGAACTCGGGCTACGGGCACTTGCCTTTGTTTTTGCTACACTTTGCTTCCTCATCCAACTGCGAGCAAGAGGCTTGACTTTTTTGTTTTCTCTTTTCCTCCAACGTTCTAAAAAATCTCTCGGACTGGTTTTTGATGACCGCAATTGCATCCGGAGTGTTGAATTTTACTCTTTGATGGGGGACAGATGCTACAATCCCCAATGCGGCCTGAGTAGTGATGTCGAGTATGGCGTTGTATTGGGATTGTTGATCTATGACCATAAAGGTGACCTTGGCAGTTTTCTGTTGGGGATTTTCCCCTATGGTCAATTCAAAGTATATTGCCCCATTCACGCGGACAGTGTGATTAGTGAATCCCTCAAGTAGACCGGCGTAGGGAGTGAGATGAGCTTCAGACATTTTCATTTCTACCAAAGTATGGTAGTAGAGAATGTCTCTGGTCGCGCCAGTGTAAATGAGGACTCTACTAATGTTTGCCCGCGAAATCCTCATTTTGATGGTTAGAGGTTGGGTGGAATGGAAGAGAGTGGAGGCTAGCTTGCTTCGCTTGAATCCTATCTCTTGCTCTTCTTCTGGAGCCAAGGGAGGAATCAAGAAGACCTTTTTCAAAGTCTTGATCTGATGGGAGAGTTGAGTGTTGGGTGGAGCCTCTACTCCAATGAAGTTTATATCGTAGGTCCCTTGCTCGTCCTCAACAGTATTATCCCTTTTTCTTCTCTCCGGGCCACGTTGCGGTCGTGCCCTATTGATGTTAACATTGTTGTTGCTGTTATCACCCTTCAACTACTTGGCTAACTCGTTGTTGTGTATTTTCTGCTGAATGATCTTTTTCATCTGGAAGCAATCCTCAGTATTGTGACTATGATCGTTGTGGTAGTCACAAAACTTAGCTATGCTCCTCTCATTTGGCCTTCGGCCCATATAGGGAGGAGGAACTTCCATAGCTTTTAAGATCGCTGCCCACGACGCGGTCAATGGAGTATACACTGTTTTGTCCGCCAACCTTCTGAGTTTATCAGTGTTGCGGTTTCTGTTTTTCCCCTGGCGGTGACCGCGGATGGATCCTTGGCCGGCCTCTTGCACATGCTCAATTCTTTCTTTGGTCTGGATCCTTGGCCAGCCTCTTGCACATACTCAATTCTTTCTTTGGTCGGCCTGAGGGCAGCTAGTTCATTGGGATCTTCTGTAGAGGCAATAACAGAGGCTCTCTCATACATTTCTTCCACATTCTAGGGCCCGTCCAAGGCAAAGTTCATTTTCAAGAAACTAGAGGTTAGACCACCCTCAAAGCAGAGCTGGATATCACTCTCGGACAGGTCCATAATCGCCGTACATCTTTCTGAACCGAGTGATGTAGGATTTGGTGGTTTCTGTAGGATAGACCGCCCTCAAAGCATGAGAATTCAAATAATTCCTAAAACGCAGGACATGGCACAACCAGAAGCCTTTTCACCAAATTTAAAATACTATAATATAGATTTCACATGCGACAGATCAAAATAATCATTCTTTTATCGTATCACCCCTTCTGAATTTGATTAAAAAAAATTTGACTTCCCACCATGATGAAAATCAATAGAGAAAGAGACATTTGAAAATATGTAGCAACCATATTTGATTTGTCAATTGCTTATTATATAACATTTGCCTAATCTTGAAATATTAAATGTTCAATGTACATTAATTCGAAATTAAACAATACTCCCTCCGTCCCACCTAAAGTGTCTCAACTTTCCTTTTTGGGCGTCCCATTTAAAATGTCTCAATCCCAAAAAGGAAAGTTTTTATTATTTTTATACTCTTCCTACCCCACTCATTCGCTCTCCTACTTTACTTTTACACTCACAACATTCTCTCTCCTAACTATTCCTCCCACTCATTCTCTCTCTTATTTAATTTTTCATACTCACAACATTTAACCTTTTTCTCTTTTTTACATCACTTTTCTTAATTTCCGCGCCGATCTCATTTTGAGACACTTCGGGCGGGACGGAGGGAGTATGTAGCAACCATATTAATTTTTTTTTTGACGCGAGGAGGGGGGGTTGGCAGTGGGTGGTGGTGAGTAGGGTGAGTAACGTGGGGGGTGTATGAAAAGTTAGGTGTGTGAGGGTGTTATCATTTTCCGAAAAATGTTTTAATTAGGAAAAATTCATAAGTCATTTTACGCTAAAAAGGGGGGAAAATATTTTTTTTCATTTTTCAATATTTACCAAACACCGAAAAAATGGGAAAAAGGTTTTTTGAAAAACATTTGACGACAAACAAACGGAGCCTTAATAAAAGAAACTAAAAGAAACTGGTGCTACACAGTACAATGCTCCTGAACCCACAAACAAGGGAGCCTTGCCACCTTCTCAAAAATGGAGATTAAAAATCAGAATATTTGTAGAAGGAATCAAAATTATGATATACTCACTCCGTTTCGGTAAAAGTGTCACCCTTTTGGGGGTGGTACGTAAATTAAGAAAAAAAGTGAGAAGAAAAAATGTTGTGAGTGTAATTTGAAAATAGGAGAGAGAATTAGTGGAGAAAATAGTAAATTTAAAAAGTGTTGTAAGTGTAGAGGAGAGAAAATTAGTGAAGGGAATAGTGGATGAGATGATAGAATATGGACTTTGAATATATCTTTTAAAAATTCTCTTGCAATGTGTGTCAAATTAATACTTGACACACATTACAAGAGAATTTTTAAAAGATTCTCTTGTAATGTGTGTCAAGTATTAATTTGACACACATTACAAGAGAATCTTTAATCCTTATCATGTGCCCATGGGCACATGATAAGGATTAACGATTCTCTTGTAATGTGTGTCAAATTAATACTTGACACACATTACAAGAGAATCTTTGAATAAATCTTTTAAAAATTCTCTTGCAATGTGTGTCAAATTAATACTTGACACACATTACAAGAGAATTTTTAAAAGATTCTCTTGTAATGTGTGTCAAGTATTAATTTGACACACATTACAAGAGAATTTTTAATCCTTATCATGTGTTCATGAGCACACAATAGAAAAGTCCATAGAATATTAATAAAACATTTCCTTTTTAGAAAATGTGACGCTTCAAACGGGACACCATTTTAGGTAAAAAGTGACACTTGGACTGGAACGGAGGGAGTACAGTAGTGGTATTTTTCATAAACCAAACGAGGTTCCAAAATGATAAAATTTTAGTTTTAACGATAATGTTATTTTCATAAATTTGGTAAAAATGACGATCACTCCAAAATTAATGCCAAAATCTAGGGAGAAACGTGTTTCTTCACAATTTATGGAGAAACGGGTTTCTGGATATCCAGAACCTTTTGAAAGGATATCCAGAAATTTTGTATTTGGCCATGACCTTGGCCCTTGGCCTTGGCTTGGGCAATTCTAAATTTCTGGTTATTCATTTTGAAAGTTTCTGGATATCCAGAACCTTTTGAAAGGATATTCAGAAATTTTTGTATTAGATATTCAGAACCTTTTGAAAGGCTTCTGAATATCAATATTAAATGTTCTGGATATCCAGAACTCTTCAAAGTGATATCCGGAATCTTTTTAAGTTGATATCCGTAAAATTTGTATTACTTCATGACCTTGCCTTAGCCCCCGCCTTGGCTTCGCCTCGCCTTGGCCCACGCGTTGGGCACGCCTCGACCAAGTATATATCCGTAAATCACTAAAAAGTATATCCGTAAAATTAAGAGAATTCATATTCGTAAATTTTGTATTGACCACGACCTTGGCCAAATCTATATCCGTAAACCAAGAAAAGTATATCCGTAAAAACAACAGGTGAAAAGTATATCCGTAAAAGTGAAGGTCATGACCGTAAAGTTGGTATGTGTTGATCCCATTCTAACATAACTTCTGGATATCATGATCAAAGAGTTCCGGATATCCGTAACTTCGAGATCGATATCCGTAGTTTTTTAATGAATGCAAAAAAAAAAAAAAAATTTATTTTTTTTTTTTTGAAAAAACACGTTTCTTCATAACTTACGAAGAAACGCGTTTCTCCGGGAGACCTACTCACGGTCGAATCACCACCATGGAATGTACCACGGGAGATACCTTCCCACATAAATATTAATACGACAATACCTCTCTTAAATTTATTGGGGAAGAATAGTTCTCTTCCAACCACCATGTGGTAACACAGGTGTTTCCAAATCGCGGTTTCACATGGTATAGTCCTAATTAATCATATGTTGAATCCATCAACGATCGGCATAAACAACAGTTACACTAGAACTCTTACCCTTTTTAGTTTTGTACTCGCAACATATTACATGGTGCACAGAGCACCAATGTAGAGTGCAATTTCATGACGGTGCACAGAGCACCAATGTTGAGCGCAATTTCATGAATGTACAAGAAAAAGAAAGTAAAGCAACATCATTAAAAAAATTGACTTATTAGAACGACTTTTTTTGGGGGGATAAAAGGAGTAACTTTTTTTTTTATTTATCTATAGGAATATAGGAATAAGACTATTTAATCAAACTGTGGTTGACTGCAGGTGATCAATGGAGGTGGGGTGGGACTACACCTCATAATTTAATGGAATTCTTGGTTGAGCAGTCTGATTAGTTGGACCAAGCATCCATTTCTGCTCTCTCTCTCTCTCTCTCTCTCTCTCTCTCTCTCTCTCTCTCTCTCTCTCTCTCTCTCTCTCTCTCTCTCTCTCTCTCTCTCCAATGCTAACAACAATACCTGCAGGTTCATAGTCTCTGCAACCTGCAACCTGCACATGACAACATATATTATAGTTATGTTATATAAACAAAAATAAAATTAAATATCTAATCCTAAAATTGAATTGCATGAATACCAGGAGGCCAGGGTGCTATACAACTACAACCAACCTGTTCTTGTTATAATATGGTATAACATCATATGGCAAATACTGAAATACAACATACTACCTCCATCTCAATTTAAGGTTTTTACTTTCCTTTTTAGTCCGTCCCAGTTTAAGGTTTTTATTTGATTTATTACCTAAAATGGACAATAAGACCCACTTGTCATTCACACAACAATAACTCCCTACCCACTTTCTCGTTCATACTTTACTTTCATACTCACAGCATTTATTTTTTCTTTAACCTGTAGCGTTGTGAGAAAATTTTATCTTTTCATCTTTTTGAGTCGCCACCTATATTATTCGTTTGGAAACATAGGAAAACCATTTTGAAAGAGATTTGGGTTCGGGGCTTAGGTTATGAAATGGGTAGGTCAAGGAGCATCCATTTCACCCAATCCGGAGATCGGTCTTGCTAAAGAAAAGAGAGGTTTTCAATCTTTAAAATAAATAATTAAAGAAAACAAGTAAACCCTAATCAATTTCATGATTAGGAATGTCGGATTGTATGCTTCGAGATCGCCTTCATTGACTGAAGGGACTCTATGCTAATCATTTTGATGGGATTACACTACTCTAAAATCAATAGAGAGGTTGAGAAGAGAAACGAAAGTTTAAAGGATGATTACCTTTTGAGAAGAGATTCGGGCAGAGTTTCGACTCAAGTTTAGAGTCGAACCTTGATTCGGACAGAGCTTCGCCTTGATCCTTGATTTGGATTTTGATGCGGACGGAGCTTCGCCTTGGTCCTTTGATTCGGGTTTCGATGTTTGTTAATCAACAAGGTTGATGAACAAACTTTAGGAGTTGTTTGTGAGTGATTTGAAGGAGTCTTTCGTGAAAAGAAACCAACAAATTGTGTGTGTTGTGTGTTTTCTTGATCAAGGATCAGAATTGTCGACCTCTGAAATACTGAAAGTCATCCAGTATTTATAGGAGGTTGGAGAGGTGAAGGTGGAGAGGTAAAATCCCCTAGGAAGGTTCCAGAACTCAGTTCTGATTGGATACCTGAATTGATAAGGTTTTATCCAAAAAGAGAGTTTGAAACGGAGAAGGAGAGTGATTTCTGCACATCCTGTCGAGGGGATATCTCGCGCGAGATATGATATCTCGTGCGAGATAACTAGTCTGATGACTATTTTGTCCTCTTCAGTTGTTCCGTTAGTCAGTTAGATCTAAAACTAACGAGGTTAGTTAGAAACTTAATGAAACATGACGAAACTGATATGCTTTCATCAAAACATAAAAGAAAGATGAAGAATAGTGTTATCATGTAATTATGAGTTCAGAATGGGGTGTCTACAGAGCCCCTCGACGACAGGTCTTATGAAAGAAGAAGTGTCGTCGATAGAAAAGACATCATTCTGAACGCTGGGATGGTCGTGCCGCACTACGCTTACGTATCTCTATCTATCGGAGAATCAGACCAAAACGTAGTTCGACTCCAAAACACGAAAAGGTTGCTTTAGGTATTTTAAAAATCATTTTTTTGAAAATCGAGGAGATTTTATTTTTGAAAAGGCAAATCCATACTGAGAAATCAAATCATGACCCAATTTTGAATATACATGTCTGTTGTGGAAGTGAGGTGACGATCCTGGCGATTCGGGACCGAGCTTTTTGTCGAGGTGACGATCCTGGCGATTCGGGACCGAGCTTTTGTTGAGGTGACGATCCTGACGATTCGGGACCGAGCTTTTGGTGAGGTGAGTATTCGACATACTATCCCTAGATGCTTGACACACCTAGTTGGTGACGATCCTGGCGATTCGGGACCGAGCTTTTTGTCAAGGTGACGATCCTGGCGATTCGGGACCGAGCTTTTGTTGAGGTGACGATCCTGGCGATTCGGGACCGAGCTTTTGTTGAGGTGAGTACTCGACATACTACCCTAGATGCTTGACGCATCTTAGATGTTTGACACACCTAATTGTTGACGATCCACCGTGCAGGCGTTGAATCGGGCTCTTGGTAAAGTAAGTATTTGACATATCGACCACTAGATGCTTCGACGCATCTTAGATGTTTGACACACCTAATTGTTGACGATCCACTGTGCCGGGCGTTGAATCGGGCTTTTTGTTGGAATATGCTTGACGCATGGCACTTGACGTGATGGATGCTTGACGCGATGATTGCTTGACGCAATGGTTGCTTGACGCGATGGTTGCTTGACGCAATGGTTGCTTGACGCGATGGTTGCTTGACGCAATGTTTGCTTGACGCAATGGTTGCTTGACGCAATGGTTGCTTGACGCAATGGATGCTTGACGCTTTAATTTGATGCATTGATATATGGAAAGGTAGGCAAAATCCAAACACTCAACATGTTTGATCCAATTCTCGAGAGTAGGCACTTGACGTGCCTTACACATTTCAATTCCTGCAAGAGGGTTAGTGAAAGCATTTGCCTAACAACATACATTCACTTAAGCATTTGTTTGTTCAAGACGATCAATGTGCACTCGACTCCAAGAATCAGCGGGGAGAATGAGTTCTATTATGTGAGATTGAAAATCGTTTGTGATTTAGATTTTGGTTTAGAAGACCAACTCGTGAGGTCCATCTAAATATCGAATGAGACAATCGTCTAATAGGATTCCGTTGAGATAACCGAAGTTCAACGCTAAGGATACTTCAAGGATTTTCGTTGTCGCAGGACTTTTCGTTGTCAAGCCCCAAGTTTCTCATGTGATGATCATTGACTGAACAAGGTCCAAATCACTCCAATGGCTTTCGCTACGTAGAACTGATGCTACCCAATCCTAAGCACGTATTTTCCAAAGTCTTCTCTTGGCACCAAACCCCAAGACTTCTTGTATGCTGCAGATGACTTCGTGAACAGGTTTGTGAGGCTGCGTGAATTGAAGAAGGATCCCCTCCTTTTTCCCTTTGATTTTTTTTGTGACGCACCCTGGTTTTTGCCTAGACCGCCCTTTCGGGTTTTCAATCTAGCGGGCATCTCTTTTGCGTCTTTTGTTTTTGTGCTCTAACTTTTGCCTAGGCCGCTCTTTACGAGTTTTCAACCTAGCGAGCTTTTTTTTTTTTTTTAAAGTATGTGTACTCGAAGAGAACTCAGTTGGAAAAATCTCATTAAGGAGAAAGATGAGATCTTAAGTTTAGTTGAGGAGAGGCAGACTCTATTTTTGGAAGGTGATCCAAGCATTGACTCTTTTGGGGAGTGTATTCTCTAATGATGATAGTGAGAAGCGAAGAGGAAAGCCCCTAATGCAGATTTGATTACTCTTGAGAGTTTGAGTAGAGATTCGACCGGGGAGGAAAGGTTAGGAAGCCCCGCCTTGCCGCTTGATTTCAAAAGTGTGTATGAGAATGGCTAAGAGGAAGCCCCTAGACTCAACAAAGAACGCTACATGGCTCAAAGATCTAGAAAAGTTGTTCTACTTTTAATGGACCTTGCATCATTTAGAAATTTCTTAACGCGTTTGAAAAGAAAGCCAATCATTAGTACGACTTAAGGCTAAACATTTTTCTTCATGGGTTGACGTTGAAAGTCTTCTTCATTTGCGCTGCCATTCAGGCTTCATGGTAAGAGGATGTTTGAGGAATCCTCTTTTCTTCGTTGGTAACACTTGACTCTTCTTCTTTGTGGGAGAGTCCTTCTTGCCTTTGTTGAAATTTCATCCTTGTTGTGGGGCGATGAAGGCTTGAGAGTTTTTTTTTCTTTTTTTTTTTTTGATGCTCTATTTTTGCCTAGGACGATTTGAGGAGTTTCGACCTAGCGAGTGTAGACACCCCATTCTGAACACATCGGAACATACTTATACCACTCTAAGTCTCGCTTTGAGTCAAGAAGTAGAAATCCACCATTTCGTCATGTTTCGTTAAGTTTTGACTAACTACCGTTAGTTTGGGACTAAACTGCATACGAGATAACGAGGAAAGGACAAAACTGTCCACAGGAGCAATATCTCGCCGCGAGATGGCGTGTCTCGCGCGAGATATCCCCCTCTGCGGTGCGGGCACAGTTCCCTCATCAATTGCAACCTCTTTTCGAGATAAAACTTTATCTCTCCGGCCAACCAATGGGAGAGGAGTTCTAGAACCATCTGATAGGGTTTTAACTCTCCACTTCTTCATATCCAACCTCTATAAATACTTGGTGACTTCCAAGGGATCAGGGGTCGGAGGTCGAAAATCCCAAACCTCGAATTTACACAACACACACATTTTGTCGTTTTCTTTCCCTGAAGGAATCCCTCAAAATCACCCTAGAAACTCACATCATAGTTTGTTTTGTCAACCTTGTTGATAAACAAGCATCAATCTCCAAACCAAGGACCAAGGCGAAGCTCTGTCCGTGTGAAGGGTCGACTCTAAACTTGAGTCGAAACTCTGCCCAAATCACCTCACGCAAGGTAATTCCTAAACTTCCTTCTAATTGATTGTTAGAGTGGTATAAGTCCATAGAATCTAGGATCGGCCTAGAGCCTCTCCAAATCATGGAGACGGTCTCGAAGCAATCGATTCTACATTCCGTTTGACCTCGTCAAATGGACCTTTATTTGTAGTATTTAGATTCGTTTTTTTATTTCTTCTTTTGAAAAACCTCTCTTTTCTTTAGCAAGACCGATCTCCGGATTGGGTGAAATGGATGTCTTCTAAACCTATCCATTTCATAACCTAAGCCCCGAACTCAAATCTCTTTCAAATGGTTTTTCTATGTTTCCAATCAAATAATATAGGTGGCGACTCATAAAAAAATAAAAAGGAATTAGAATTTCTTTCTCGCAACGCTAATAAAGGGCGACTCACGCTGGGACTGAAAATTAAGAGGCTTAAACTTGCGTCAAAATTAAAAGAGAGGTTTTCAAAAAGAAATTACTAAAATCCGAATTTTTTGCTCTCAGATGAAGCTTATCTCGCGGCGAGATATCATATCTCGCGCGAGATATGGCTTCGGCAATCTGGTTGTTTTCTGGTTTCTCCTGTTCATCCCGTGGTCCAAGACGAGGGTCGAACACGCAAGGGGGATCCCATGATTCATTATCTGCAGAGTTCTCGCATCTTAAGGCCTCCCTTAAGATGTAGAACTCGGACCCTTATTTTCCTTAAATAATTGATTATTATTTATGAACTGCGTGTGATTGGGTTTTATTTAATTAAAGTCCGGTCCATTGGGGATTCGGGAGTTGTAAATTAAATTATTTATCTCTCTTTATGTGGAACTACGACGGCCTGAGTCTTCCTAAATTGGGAGAAACGTAGGCAACCACTTGGTGCGGCCACTATCTGTTTTCTCTTTTGACTTTCAAAAAAAAAAACTTTCTATTTTACTCTATCACATAGATTGACTATCACACACGCGCACTCATATATAACTGTCATTGCACTACATACCCTCTATAAACCCGGGAGCCACACTAAGGACGGATGACGGTAACCACCTAGTCGCCGGTCTCTCCGAAGTTGGACAATCCCACTCCGCGTATTCAATCCACTTAGATTGTCATATCGCGGGGAGCCTAGCCTTCCCGGCCCCTGCATCGCCACATTCTCATGTAGATTGACTTTTTAGGATCACTCCGTGACCGGTCGGTTTTGACTCGGTGATCTTTTCTTGTTTTTGATCAAAACAAAGCCATGTAAAATTGACAATGAGAAAGGATTCGGAAAAAGTCCCTTCGGAAAAAGTCCCTTCGGAAAAGTCCCTTCGGAAAAGTCCCTTCGGATGTCCCTTAAAAAAAATGTGCATTTAATCCTTCAAAACAATCTTACATGGCTTTGCTTTACAAAAATCGGATTGATTGCTTAGTCGTGAGGTTCTGATAAAGGCCTTAGAAACCCCTCAAAACGGACTTTTTCGTTCCGACCAAAAATTAGGGCTAAATAAAAATCGATTTTCAGTGTGATTATCTCGCGCGGGATTACTAATCTCGCACGAGATAATGCTTCTGTCTGCTGAATTTGAGCCTCGAGCCATTTAAGCTCGCTTCCGACTCGTTGGGGCTAGATCCCCGATATCCGCATATCTTCGTCGAGTTTTCGAAGCTACTCAACTCCAAGACTCCCAACACAATGTCGACATCGACAACATTCCGGGAAATGAGACCCCGTCCGAAAACAACCACAAACTTCGGAAGAAGCCAATGATCGCCTAGAAGTGCAAGCTTCCCAAATCCACACTCTCGTGGAAGAAATTCAAGAGCTTAGGGCTGCACTAGCCAACAAAGAAAAGAAGAAGAAAATGACTCTTCCTCCGAGAAGAGGAGTCATACACTAAAAGAGCCAAGGGTCGCCGCAAAAGCAAAGGCAAGAAAAAGAGGTACGAGTCTAGCTCATCATCTTCCTCATCCGACAATGAAAGCCGCACATCCAAGAAAGAAAGCAAGGGAAAGCAAGAATGAACCCCTTACTACGGCCATGCTAGAAAAGAAACTTGCATCCCTTGATGTGAGTAAAGGGAGCCACGCTCTCCATTGATTACGATACCCTTCGTCGGCCTATGTCAAAGCTCCCTAGAAAGTACAAGACACCCGACATTGCAAAATTCAATGGCACCACCTGTCCCAAATCACATTTGGAGACCTACTGGGCCATGCTACCTATGGGTGTTGATGACAACTCCGCTAGCCCAACGCTTCCCACAAACTCTCGATGGTGCTGCTAGAGATTGGTATATGACCCTCCCACTCTCAACAAGACTAGACTGGCCACTTGCTAGTTGTACCTTCCAAAAGCAATACGAGGACAACTCCACTTATCGCACCACTAGAAGGGATCTTGAGCAAACCAAACAGCATCCGAACGAGTCCTTCACAGATTTTGTCAAAAGGTGGAGAACCAAGCTAACCGAAATCGTTGATAGGCCCGGCCTAGACGAGCAAATTCACATCCTCATACGAGTGCCTTAGAGAGGAATATCAAGACAAGCTAGCCGGCAACTACTTTCCTAGCTTCGCCGAACTTCACAAGTCGGGCATACGGTTAGATGACCTCATCAAACGTAAAAGTGGAAGCCAAGAAAGAAAGTGGATTCCGCTACAACAAGATCTCTTCTTCCTCCTCCAATCCCAAGGATGCATCTGTCAATGCCATTGTCTTCAATCATCCCGAAATGGTAAGTACTCATGCGGTACCTCCACCACAAAAGAAGAAGAAAGATAGGCATTATGACAAGCTTGAGGGAATCACCCAAGAAGAACTCTTCAAGTACTTGTCAAGAATGGGAAAATCAAACCAAGAGAAGGCGGACCTCCAAAGAAAGATCTCCCGCCAACCATGCTCATCATCTCTTCTCGCAAGTACCACAACTTCACCGGTCACGACACCAACTCTTGCTTCCACTTGAAAGACGTCATCCAAGATTTGTTTGACGATAAAGAGATAGGGTTACCAAATGTTGTTACTAATCCTTCGCCAAACAATGAAGTCAATTTAATAGAGATAGAAAGTAGCTTCGAGGACCCTACTCGTCTAGCCACAATTGTGGACGAGAGCCCTCTTGAATTTAATGAATCTTCTTCTCGTTATATGATGTCTTGGGAGGAAATCTTAGAACAAAAAGGAAAAGTGGTCTAAAACAAGCCAACCTACTCACACGATCCTGGTCGTGTGATCACCAACAAAGACCCAAGGGATGAAAATCCTCCAAAACAAGCTAAAGCCTCATCGCCAAGTGAGCCTGAGGACCCTCTCTTAACTCAATTGAAAAAGACACAAGCAAATATCTCGGTTTGGGATCTCATAGGAGCATCTCACAAGCACCGTGAGATGTTGAAAAAGGCATTGGCTCAAATGACCATTTCCTCGTAAGCAACACCCGAAGAGCTCACTCAAATGATTGGCCAAGTGCGCTTGGCAACGTCATCACTTTCACCGACTTGGACCTCCCATCCTATGGGAACAATCATCATGAGGCCCTTTACATAACCGCTAAGGTGAATGGGTACCGAATGCCACGCATTTTGGTTGACAATGGTTACGCAATCAATGTCCTCCCGAAGAAAGCCTTATCATCATTAGGCCTCACCCACAAAGACCTCAAGCCATCCTGCATACCGTAGTGGGGTACGATTGTACCGCTAGAACCGCTGGGATCGGTTGTAATACCTGTAGAAATGGGACAAGTCACTATGAGCATCGAATTTCAAGTCATCGACATCCCGATCCTTCAACTTGCTACTGTCGCCCTTGGCTACATGACATAGGTGTGCCCTCCTCCTCGCACCAATGCATCAAGTTCGAGACACAACAACACTATAGTCACCATACACTGAGAGATGGTCACCGCTAGTCCTATCCTCGAAGTACAACATAGCACTTCGATTTCCTGTTCGCTGGTTTTGAGATCGAGAAAGAAAGCACTTGTGAATGTCATAGACACTTGCAACGAAAACGACTACTCAAAGGCACTTAGGTTTTCCTAAGCCTTCCCTGTCTCGGAGAATGATGCTAGCAAAAGGGTACTTTCCTGGATTGGGGCTTGGAAAGCACTTACAAGGAATAACGGAACCACCACCGGTCCCCCCGCCTCACACAAAGCATGGACTAGGATACGACATCTCCATCCACGATGAAGATGACATAGAAGAGTGGGGCTTCACTCAAATCAAGTGGGAAGGAACCTCGTACAAAGACTGCAATGACCCAAAGTTCAAGGATTGCAACCTCAAACCATATCGAAGGACACTCAATGGCTACTTTGTTCGAGAAGGGGAAAGTATTCCCTACTTTATCTTTTCAGAACCATGGATCGATGATAAAGGAAAGCGCCAACCGGGCTTTGAAATCTTCATGACTGCGATGCTTCTCCGTATGAAATGTAATCCGTCCCACCGATCCCTAATGACTTGTGGGGCACGAAGGCGTAAAATGACAAGCGAATGGGACTTTGTGTTGGGAGAAGAAATGCTACGACAGCTTCCAAGACCTGTGCGGCTAGAAGACGGCCCAGATTCATGCAATATCCAAGGGGGACGCTCCAACTACCGACTACACAAGACTAATACGTAAATGTGATAAGCCAATTCTAACCGGCACGTCACCGGAGGACCAGTTGTTGATGAAGACTTCATGATCAAAGAGCTTGGTTGCACTCCCCACCCTCGCAGGAAGATAGGCCCTACAACTTTTACATTAGAAGCAGGCTCCACCTCCGATGAACTCACTCAAGAGGAAATCGAGGCGGTGGTCGAACATGTATTCCCTTACTTCCTTAATGAAAACTTTGATCTTTCTGAGTACCCTGAGATTGCTAACATCGTAAATGATGAATTAACTAATAATAATCAATATAACGAACACGTTAATAATGAATCATACGATGAGATAGATCAAGATAACGAACAAATCTTAAAAGAATTAGCTAAGCAAGTAGGTCGTTGTGGAAAGAATGGCCCCGCTGACGCACGAGGAAATGCAAACAGCTAACCTTGGGACAACAAGACCCCGTGAGAAATAAAGATCGGCAGCCTTCTTCAAGGGGGAAGACAGAGAAACCTTGACCCAGCTCCTCGTAGAATATGTCGACGTATTCGCTTGGTCCTACAAAGATATGCCCGGGTTGAATCCGCCGTTGTAGAACACAAGATACCACCGCTACCCAACGCCAAGCCAGTCAAGCGTAAACTACGTAGAATCAAGCCGGAATGGTCAATGCAAGTGAAAGAAGAAATCATGAAACTCTTGAATGTAGGGTTCATCAAAGTGATTGAATATCCTAATGGTTAGCAAACACGGTGCAAGTAGCCAAGTCGAACGGGAAAATACGAGTCTCGTGTTGATTTCGTAGACTTGAACAAGGCATCCCCTAAAGATGACTTCCCGCTACCAAACATAGACATGTTGGTCGATGCCACAGAAGCATACGAGGTCCGCTCATTCGTCGACGGGTTCGCAGGTATAACCAAATCCTCATGGCGGAAGAGGACCAGACAAAACAGCATTCACCATACCTTGGGAACGTTCGCTACACGGTCATGCCGTTTGGTCTCAAGAACGCCTCGGGGCTACCTATCGAGAGCGATCACGACACTATTCCACGACATGATCCATAAAGAAATAGAGGTGTATGTGGATGACATGATTATCCACTCGAAGGGGACAAGATGGCCAACACTTCGTAGATCTCGAAAATTCTTCAATCGACCGAGACAAGACAAAATGAGACTCAACCCCGCCAAATGCTCATTCGGAGTAGTCAAAGGGAAAGTCTTGGGATACATGGTCACGTAACGCGCATAGAAGCGCATCCCGCCAAGATAAAGGCCATCACGTACATGCCTCCACCCCGACACGTAAAGAAGTAAAGGGATTCATGGGCAGATTTCCAATATATCGCCGATTCATTAATCAACTCGACTACAATGTGTGACCCCATCTTTAAGCCGCTTAAGAAAAACGCACCTCAAGAGTGGACCGAAGAATGTCAAGAAGCATTCGAGGAAGTTAAGCACTACTTGACTTCCCCACCTATCCTGGTTCCACCACACAAGGAGAAGCCCTCAAGTTATACCTCACAATCACGTACAACGCATTAGGGGCTATGCTTGCTCAAGAACAACAAATTTCGCACACGTAAAATGCCATCTACTTTGTCGCCCGCAGATTCCAAGGCAATAAATCAACTACTCTCCACTCGACAAGTCATGCGCCGCTCTCGTCTGGGTATCACAAAGGTTAAAGCACTATATGGAAGCCTTTCCACCGTCTCATCGCAAAGATGGATCCACTGAAATATATCCTAGACAAATCAAATTTGTCTTCGAGACTAGCCAAATGGTACTTCATGCTCGCAGTATGATATCACTTACGTCACTCGAAATCCGTCGAGAGGGAGTGTATTCGCAGATCGGTTGGCCGAATTTCCTTGCGACGAAGTGAAGGGGAAGACCCGCGATTCCCCGATGAGGACATCCTAAGCATAGAAGAAAATAAGTGGCAATTATTTTTCGATGGCGCAGCCAACAAGAGAGGGTTTGGCATCGGAATGTTATTGGTAGACCCTAACGACATCTACACTCCACTAGCAAGACGTCTTGACTTTGACGCCACCAACAATACCGCAGAATACGAGGCTTGCATAGCGGGGCTTGAGGCAGCCCTAGAACGCAACGTGATCGAACTCGAGGTATTCGGGGATTCCCAATTGATCATCAATCGACATTGAAGAAGTGGAGGGTCCAAGATCCAACCCTTCAAAGATACAGTGCCCACCTCCAAGAATTGGCGCATCAATTTCAAGATGTCTCATTCCACTATCTCCCCGAGAGACAAAAATCGATTTGCGGACGCACTAGCCACACTTGCTTCTTTGGTCGAAATCCCTAAAGGAAAAGCGGTTAAACCCTTCAAGATAACACGGCGTGCAACTCCCGCATACCGCGCCGTTATAGATCTTCACGACCGCAAAGACAAATGGTTATCCAAAGGTGCCGCCGTTGAAAACTCCGAAGGGAAACCATGGTACCACGACATTTGGTATTTCATCCTAGATGGAACCATACCACCTCGAGACAGACCTGAAGACTCGGATTGCCCTTAAGAGGTTGGCCGCCAATTACGTCATCACGGCTGGCCGTTTATTCAAGAAACATTCCCAAGGAAACCTCCTTTGCGCCACCGAGGAAGAGGCCCAGAAATAATGGACCATGTTCATCAAGGCATATGTGGAACCCACATGAGCGGAAACATGCTCGCCAAAAAGATCATCGACAAGGGTACTTTTGGCCGACCATGGAAGCCGACCTGTACCAAAATGGTCAAGAAGTGCCACAAGTGTCGATACACGCCAATCTTCAAAGATGCACCGCCTTCCTTGCTGTACCCAATGACTTCACCTTGGCCGTTCTCTACATGGGAATAGACGTGATTGGAAAGATCACACCGTAGGAGCCAACTGACATCAAGCTTCGCCCTAGTAGCCATCGACTATTTCACTAAATGGGTCGAGGCCGCCTCCTACAAAGTTCTCAATGCCGTAAAGGTTGCGTAATTCATCAAGCACAACATCATCCGCCGATATGGGGTTCCACAAGAGATGATATCCGATAATGGGTCACACTTCGAAAAGGAAACCGATCGCCTACCGACCGAGTACAAAATCACGAGACACAAGTCATCTCCTTATAGGCCTCAAACAAACGGAGCAGCTTGAAGCCGCGAACAAAACAATCGAGACTATCATCGAAAAATGGCAAGCCACTGAAAAGACTGCCCGACAAGCTACCATTCGCACTATGGGGTACCGCACTTCATCCGAATGCCTACAGGGGAAACTCCCTACGCCCTCACATTTGGGATGGAGGCCGTCTTACCGATAGAATTGGAAATACCATCACTAAGGGTTCTCCTAGAAAACCAAGTGAATGAAGTCAGATCAGGCTAGAAAGCGCATACGAAGAGCTAGCCCCGTTGGACGAAAGAAGGTTTAAAGCAGCCGAACACACTCAAGCTTACCAAAGAAGAATGGCAAGAGCTTTCAACAAAAAGGTCAAGACAAGGAACATCGTAGTAGGGCGACCCGGTGCTCCGTGAGCATCGTCCCGACCTTTCAACCCGTTAGGCAAGTGGGGACCAAGATGGATAGGACCCTACATTGTGAAGAAGATATTCTCTGGGAGCCCTTCACCGGTAGACTTAGACGGAGATCAACTACCGAAGCCGGTCAACATGGACAAGCTCAAGAAGTACTTCGCGTGACTTGGCCTCCTTAAAAGAAATCGCTCGCTAGGTTGAAAATCCCGAAAAGGACGACCTAGGCAAAAATTAGAGCTAGCACAAGAAAAGAAGCCTGCTAGATTGAAAACCCGAAGGGGCGGTCTAGGCAAAAGAAAGGGTGTGCATAAAAAAAAAAAAAAAAAAAAAAAAAAAGAAGGGGGCCTTATCTCGCGCGAGATTACTCTACGGCCTAGAGCCATATTTTGTCCTTTTCTCAAAAATGAACTACGTTGGACCTGAGCCTCTTGTTTAATTGCTGTAAAAGAGGAACGTAGGCAGCCTTCGGGTTCGGTCTAATCAAATAAATAAATCAAAGTTGTCCCTTTTATTAATCGAATGCATTTCATTAATGATAATAGGGAAATCCTAACCACAACGACTAATTTGCTAAGCTAACAAACTTGAAAAAAAATAATACTAATAAAGCAGAAACAATTGATCTATCAAAGCAATCTCTTGGTACTCCTAAAGATCTACCCTTTCATTGACTTGGTTGGCCGGCGGACATGGTCTCCACCGTCGTCGTGATCCTCCTTGCGCTTTGAGCCTCTCAAAGCGTAACATCCTCGAGACGATCAAAGACAGATTCCGACAATCTCTTGAAGACATGGGGCCTATCCAAAGCTTGCGTCTTTCCGTGCATTCCCTTGCCTCGCCTCTCGTACCAATCCCCATCAAGAAAATCCCGAGTAGGATCGGTTCGCACATTAGCAGGATCGACCGAGCCTCGCTCCTTCGCAAGATACCGCTAGCTACAAAAGAATCTCTTAGCAAAGTGAAAGCCGCGAGTCATCAATCTTCTCTCGCACTAGGATGACCGGTATGGAGGAACCAATCCAAATATTTGTCGACAAGAAGATGCTTGCATTAAAAGTCCGAAGGTTCGACCAACGGTCCCGATTAGTTCCTACACCCCATGCTTGAGCTAGCACCTGCGCAAACTCTACACCGATATAAGACACTACACGAGAAGCTCCTTCGAAAAGATAAGTGTCCCGTCGCCGACCAAACCGACGGAGCACCCGCTTGGGAAAGTAGAAGGAGGAATCTCGCAAACCCGGAAGAACAACCCCGTCAAAACCCTTGGTATTGGCAACATACTTGTTCAACCTCCAATAAGGTGGACACCAGAGAATATCGGCGCTTCGGTCTTCGCAATCAACTCACCCATTCATCCGCCGAAAGATCTTTGATCAACAACTTTCGTGTATGATACGTAAAAGGAGAATATTCCAATGGGGGACCTATCAACTTGAGATGCTCCCTAAGCCAAATAGTCAACAGGAGGGGACTCCTTGAGTCATGACGCCGGCCCTATGCAGCTCATCAAGACCATGAAGGGTCTCACCCAAGATTAGCGGAATAATGTTCCTAGAACGTTTCCTAGCACTCGCAACAACTTCCACCACTGGGAATCGACCAAGCCATCCCCGCACGTAAACAAAACATCTCCGAAAAGAGAAAGAGCCGTAAAGTTCCGCTTATGGACATGAAAAGCATCATCATCATAATCACCGCCGAAGCGTCCCGGAAAGAGGAGCAATCAACCCACTTGCGGTGAACCAACTCATAGCAAGTATCAAGGGGATCCCTAACAATTCATTCAAAGCCTCCGAATGATTCCTATGATACTTAGGAACAAAGAATCTCGCCAGCCAAAGGCATATCCAAGATAATGGCGAATTCCTCCACTGTAGGCACCATCTCATTCAAAGAAAAATTGAAAAGATGAATAGAGGGATCCCAAAATCGAGCAAAGACCCGCAATAACTTCCAATCCGGTTGGAGGTTCTTTAAAGTGAAAAGAATTCTAAATCCGAATTCGCGATAAACTTATTGCGAGACCGGTTGCGAAACGACCTTACAAAATCCCTTGATGCTTGCTTGAAAGAGGCAATCACTTCGGAGGACAAAGAAAAATCATCGACAATCATGGACGTTGGGGCAATCTCCTTGGAAGCCATGGATCACAGTGGTTGAAAAGGAAGACAAGAGTTTCACCCTAACAGGATATCTCTAGAGTTTGAAAAGCTAGAATGAGTTATCCGGCCGGACTACGTGGTGATTTTATAGGGAAAACCGTCAAAATCCTCGTTTCGAAAAAAAGGAAGAGATTTTTGCCTGGGTAGCGTGTCTCGTGCGAGACACCTTATCTCGCGCGAGATATCCTGCTACTGGTAAAACAACAAAGATTCTGCTCAAACGGCAATCTAGCCCCGAGCTTGACAAAGCAAGTCTCGAAAACCCGCGTGTACAGTTCATAACATGCAATAAAACACCATATTCAGCTCAAAATTGCGGCCTACTTTCCATTCCATTTCCCGAAAAGCACATGGAAAGTCGAGAAAGTTAATTAAACTAATTAGACCTAGGATTAGGGGCTAAGAAAAAAAAAAAAAACCATTGTTTGTGCTACCTACGTGTTCCTAACAAAATTTAAAAGAAAAAAATTATGTCTCGGCCCACACGGCCAATATGTACGTATCATCAAATCATCAAATAAAGAGAGAAAGGGAGGGGATCACGCCATCAAGTCGCTCGAGCCGCCGGCACCTCCGCCATCACCTCCACGGGGCTACCATCCCTCCTCGACCTCAGCTCCGCAAGTAGGGGTCATAGCCGAGGCCACCGTTGAGGCCGCCGAAGAAGCCTTCAGAACAGCCTCTCGGACAGGTCCGACACCAAAGCCATCAACCCGGCCATCTTGGTCGCTCCACGGTTGTAATCGGCCGCGGATATGGTGACCTAAAATCAAAGAAAAGAAGATGCTCGGATGAAGTCGGACATATACATTTATATGGACGAATACGAGAAGAAAGATAAACAGAAACATACCGAAGAGACATCAGCCGGGAGGCGGTAACCCTCGGGAATCTGATCAGGAGACGGGATGTGCCCCATCATCGGCATGCTCCCCATCATATACGTGTAGCTCAGAGGGCCGTAGTCTGGGGCAAAAGGCAGAGAACCGGTAGCCTGAGAGGAAGTGCTAGGGCTCCGAATTTGAGAACCCGAAGCGTGCGGCAGAGGCGGAGCCACGAGCATGTGATCGCCTATCCCCCACCAAGAGGGGACCCATCAACCGAGGCAGAAACTCCGCATAAGAAGCCCCGGGGATCACGCAAGTCGTCGCCGCATCACCCACCAAAAGACTAGCATAATCATCCTCCGGAATAGAGTGGGTGGGATACATCGACCTCGGCGGATCCGCCGGCACCCTATACGCTTCTCTACCCCGCTCATGCTGTGGGAAGACCCGCTCACCAAGGTACATGGTATCTCCCTCCAAAGACGCCAAGATCCTCTCGCATCCCGTAGCATCCCAAGCTCGATGCACCTCCAGCTCCAACAGGGTCCAAGGATATAGGCCCAACTCTCATACTCGAAAGGTATCCACATGGCCCGCGCCTCCACCACCGTCAGGGTCCAATCCTGGTCCTCCTCCTCATCAACAGTCCGATTCGGGTGGCTCCACCTCCTGCTATCTGGGAACAACGGGGTCCGGCTCTCCAACTCAAACCTCGTACACCCAAAGACAAGTAGCCCCATATCTCGCACAAGAAAGCAGATCAAACTCAAGTATAAAACTCGATAGAGCATACGTACGAAGAGCGAAACAAAATCGCAGAGCATACCTCCCAGGCATAAGAATACCCCGACAGAGAGTCCTTGGTATTCCTACATGCCTCATCCATGGCATGGTAGCAGTAGGCTAGCCCCGCTGAGCCCCAATCATAGCCGCTCACTTCATCTAGATCAACCAACAAGCGTAACAAAGAAAGACGGGCCGTAGAAGAATGGTTCGCAAAAATAGTCTCAGAAAGGATATACCAGAGGGCACCCCTCACCAACCTATCAATACTCACATTCGGCTTCTCCGAGTAGTCCTCAATCCGACGGGAGGGGGTGTCAACTCAAGAAGATACCCCTTAACCTTGTTAGGGGGAAACCAATCAATCGCCTCCACGCCGCCGGACTCGCAGGCTTATAATTCGGAAATTTCGGCAGGGATCGCCAATGAACTCTAACCCCGCGATAGCAAGAAAATCGGGCGGAGTCATAGTCGCTTCCCGAAGCGCAAGTGAACGGTGTGGGTAGTGTCCCACCACCTCTCCCGAATAGCCCGGAGAACTTGGGAGTCCGCCTTATTCCCCGGAGATTGTCAATGAAAGTCAACAAACCCGTTTGGGCCACCCTAGCTCGGACGCCGTCAAGATCCTTGCTCTTGTCCCACACCGCCTTAGCGATTTTCGGACTCCCCCGACAGTTCTTAATTGGCTTGTACGGTACGCAAAACGAGAGGAGAAACGGAGAGAGGGCAACATTAGAAATCATTCCAAATCAAGAAATCAATGAAATAGAAGAAATTTTTCATTGGGGCATTTCATCGAACACTTGGCGTGCGTACAAGAAAAGCTTGCCCAAGGATGTCAATCATAATCCGAATCAACCTCTCCTACAATCCATGATGTGTAGGAGGCTCATACGCACACAATGCAACAACAAGCATCCGAAGAAATGCACAAAATTAAAGCATGCAAGGGGAACCTAGCTCTAAGCACAAACATGAACAAAAGGCCATTGAGGGAGTTTTGAATTCAAGGGAAAGGGGATTCAAATCAAAGCAATACAAGAAACAAGAGGTGAAGATAGAGTTCTTACCAAGCCCTCCCGGACAGCGTTAGAGATGTGGGTGTGCCTATCGAAGGTGAGATCATCGCGGGGATAGTCCTTCCCTAGCAAATAGCTCCCCAAAATCGGGTTCCTTTGTTCTTGAGCCATCGATTATGGAGGGAGGAGGGATTGAGAATGGATTAGGGGGAGAATCACCAATCAAATCCACGAGAAAATTGCAAAGAAAGCGACCTTGGCTTGAGCTAGGGAGGGAATTTTGGAAAAGATGTTTTCAAAATAAACAAGAGCTGCTGTTTATATGCCCCGACAGTAGATTTCTCGCGCGGTATATCATATCTCGCGGCGAGATAAACCTTCTGGAAAAGGACAAAATTGTCCTCGACAATAAGCGTCTACGCAACGTCAAAGTTCAAAATTTTGACACATTTACCCTCGAAATGATGAACTAGCAGGGAAACGTGGAAAAACCGGCACCGCAAGTCACGGAACGAGCCAAACGTGACGCCCGCACAATCGCCCGCACGGCACCGGCCGCCCGAGAACCGAGTGGTCCAAAGATCAACTCAATCCACATGATTCGAGCCTCAAAGGTGAATCATCAAAGAAAAAGCCCGGTCCAACGCCCGGACGGTGGATCGTCATCATAAAGCCCGATTCAACGCCCAAACAGGTGGATCGTCAAACCAAAAGCTCGGTCCAACGCCCAAACAGTGGATCGTCAAATCAAAAGCCCGGTCCAACGCCCAAACAGGTGGATCGTCATCAAAAGCCCGGTCCAACGCCCGAGCACGGGTGGATCGTCGAACCAAAAGCCCGATTCAACGCCCAAACAGTGAATCGTCATCCCCAACAACAAAAAGCCCGATTCGGAGCCCGGAAAAGCGAATCGTCACAAAACCGACAGGACTCGCAGGGCCTGGACAGTGAGCCTTTGTGTTCTAACATGATTCCCGTTGAGGTTCGGAGCTCCGGACGTGCGAATCTTCGATAGGCAGTATATTCGAATTGGGTCTTGATTTGATTCCTCAGTATGAATTTACCTTTTCGAAAATAAAATCTCCGCGATTTTCAAATGATTTTCAAAATACCTAAAGCAGCCTTTTCGTGTTTTGGAGTCGAACTACGTTTTGGTCTGATTCTCCGATAGAGATACGTAGGCAGCCGTGCGGCACGACCATCCCGATGTTCAGAATGATGTCTTTTCTATCGTCGACATGACTTCTTTCATAAGACTTGTCGCCGAGGGGCTCTGTAGACACCCCATTCTGAACACATCGGATCATACTTATACCACTCTAAGTCTCGCTTTGAGTCAAGAAGTAGAAATCCACCATTTCGTCATGTTTCGTTAAGTTTTAACTAACTACCGTTAGTTTGGGACTAAACTGCATACGAGATAACGAGGAAAGGACAAAACTGTCCACAGGAGCAATATCTCGCCGCGAGATGGCGTGTCTCGCGCGAGATATCCCCCCTCTGCAGATTGCAGACGGTCCTCGTCGATTTCAACCTCTTTTCGAGATAAAACTTTATCTCTCCGGCCAACCAATGGGAGAGGAGTTCTAGAACCATCTGATAGGGTTTTAACTCTCCACTTCTTCATATCCAACCTCTATAAATACTTGGTGACTTCCAAGGGATCAGAGGTCGGAGGTCGAAAATCCCAAACCTCGAATTTACACAACACACACATTTTGTCGTTTTCTTTCCCTGAAGGAATCCCTCAAAATCACCCTAAAAACTCACCTCATAGTTTGTTTGTCAACCTTGTTGATAAACAAGCATCAATCTCCAAACCAAGGACCAAGGCGAAGCTCTGTCCGTGTGAAGGGTCGACTCTAAACTTGAGTCGAAACTCTGCCCAAATCACCTCACGCAAGGTAATTCCTAAACTTCCTTCTAATTGATTGTTAGAGTGGTATAAGTCCATAGAATCTAGGATCGGCCTAGAGCCTCTCCAAATCATGGAAACGGTCTCGAAGCAATCGATTCTACATTCCGTTTGACCTCGTCAAATGGACCCTTATTTGTAGTATTTAGATTCATTTTTTACTTCTTCTTTTGAAAAACCTCTCTTTTCTTTAGCAAGACCGATCTCCGGATTGGGTGAAATGGATGCCTTCTAAACCTACCCATTTCATAACCTAAGCCCCGAACTCAAATCTCTTTCAAATGGTTTTTCTATGTTTCCAATCAAATAATATAGGTGGCGACTCATAAAAAAAATAAAAAGGAATCAGAATTTCTTTCTCGCAACGCTACAACCACCCCATTGATCTGGTGTAGCCAAGGGCGTCCCAAGATGGCAGTGAATGTGATCGGGATGTCGATGACTTAGAAGTCGATCGAGACCATCTGCTTTCCGAACCACAGGTTCAGGGTGGCTATTCCCAAGACTGAGCGAGACATTGAGTCGTATGCTTTGATGGTCTGAGTTGAGGGTTTCAGATCAGTGGTCTTGATCCCTAGCAAATCCATCATTTTGGATGGAAGAACGTTCATGGCAGATCCCCCATCTACCAAGACCCGAGGGAGGCGACGCTCGTCAAGTTGAAATGTTATGTAGAGAGGCTCGTTGTGGTCAGCCCCAAATTTTGGGAGGTCGAGCTCCGTGAACGTGATGATGTTGCTGTAATGAATGTTGCCAATCATCTGAACCGCTTCATCTGGTGTCACGGTGATGGGTACCATGGTCTGAGCCAGGCTTTCCTCCAACTTGAGTTTGTGCGGGTAAGAGGAAGTGAGTAAGGACCAGAGTGAGATGTTAGCCTGAGTACGCTTGAGCTGAGTTAAGACAGGATCTTCATCCTTCGGGTCAAGGGTTTCGGCTTCTTTGGCGTAGGGCCCCATCTCTGCATCGACATTTTAGACTTGGAGGCTATGCCCCTCTTCAGTCTAACTTTTTTGTTGCCCGGAGTGAGTCTCCTTGTCAACTCCCCCCAGTGGATCAATGGGTAGTGCAGCACTTCTCTATTGGAGAGAACCCCCTGGCGCCTGGTAGCCTCCTCTTGCCTCTTTGATATGGCCGAGGAGTGAGAGGCCTTCCTTTGATGTTTCAACAATATCATAGGGTCAATCTTTCGTTGAGACAACTCTCTCTCTTGCTCGGCGGTCAAATCTGCAAGGTACGAGGAGAGTTAGCACACGTATATGAAGAAATAAAAGACATGAAAATAAGACAAGTAACAAGGACGGGAAGCATTACAGCCGACGATGCCATCTTCGGTTAAACACTGGTCATTGTTCTGTTTGCAGAAGTCACAATCAACATGGAAGACCAAGCCGGGATGTATCCTCCAGTCGGGAAACCGGTTGCCCCTAGTGACGGAGATGAGAGGGATTATATTGTCAATGGGCCCTGGCATAATGCCGGCCTGAACATAAACGGAAATCACTCTCTAATAACGACCAGCTCAATATGCCTACCTCAGCAAACTGAGTTAACCTCTCTATAAGCTGGTCGCTCCACTCAGCTTTCCATATAACTTTGGGTAGACGGAGATCCTCAAAAGGAGTTGGAAACTCCCAGTCCTGTCGGCTTTCAACTCGAATGACGTGGTGGTTCCACCCAGCCACCTTGCTCGACATCGGAGAAATAAGTTTAGGACGATTGGGGTCACTCCTGATCACTATCAGTCGGGTGTCAGATTTGTAACTAATGGTGAAGAAATGATGAAAGGCTGCTTGGTAGGGTTCAAATCCTAAACTACGGCACAAGACGATGAAGCCTGCGAGGAACCTCACCGCATTAGCACCTAGCATGGCCGGGACAGCCTGCATATCTTCCAAAAAATCGTTTATAAATGGATCTAAGGGAAGACGAAGTCCTTGTTGGAATTGTTTGTAAAAGAAATTGATGTGTTTGAGGCTATAGTAAAAGTCCAGGGCTTCTGCTTCAGTCACGATAGGGGTCCAATGTGAACAGCTTAAACTATACTCCTCCCTCGACACTCCATACTTGGCATGAATTTCCTCAATCATGGGCTCACCGGCCTTAACTGGTCTCGCTCTAGGGGTATGTGACCTACCTCGGCCTAACCTACTTTGGTCGGCTCCTCGAGCAGATCCTCCTCGGCCCTCTGTCTGCTCTCCCTCGACAAACGCGTCCACTATATTGGTCGAGGTCGAGGGACCACTAGTGTTGGCTTCGCTTCCTCTTCCCGTCATATCTGCACAAATCAAGGAAACAAATCAGTAAAATTTTCCAAGGCATCAAGATGGGGAAGAGGAAGATTGCCCCTCCTCGTCGTTTACAATAAGGCCGAGGAGGGAGCCTTACCCATTAACCGAGGACGACTAAGATGGTTCGACGTCGGGTAGAAGAGGACGATGTGGTCCATCATCTCAGCCCAGTCATGGAATACTACTACGTTTGGAGACATGGAATCAACTCGGTCTATTCTCATCTTGCTCGGATAGCGTACATCTTCCCTCGGGCAACCATACCTCGTCAACATCCCCTCTATTTCCAGCAAAGGCACCATCATCCACGGCCCCCTCTCCCTTTGATAAACCCTAAGGTTTACCTTGTGATAGCCATGGATGAAATGGGGACTATATTCCCAAGAACGAGTCATTTCTAAAACGGGACGAAGGGGCAGGAAGGATTTCAAGAATCGTATCAAGAACAAACTCAAGAAAAGCTTCAAAAAGGGCAACAATGGCGGTTTCTAAAAAATCAAGTTCAACCAAAACCCTTGAAAATAACAAATCAAAGGCGGAAACAACGAAAGAAGAAGAGATTATACTTGTTTCTGATGAAGGTTGATGAAATCGAACGGCGAACAAAGTGTTTCCGGCTAATCTGGGTACGTACACTCAAGAACACGAATTGGTTTTTTGAAATCCTGTTAATTCGATCTCAAATGCTCAAGACTGATAAAAGTTGGAATTGAAAGGGCAATTTTGTTTTTATACCCTCACAAATGGGTTAAACCCAAGTCAAAACGGGTCAAAAACTGTCGCCTCCTTTGCATTAAATGCATTAGTGGGTTCCCAAGAGACGTATCAGACGCCGTGCACCGTGCCCTATCATTGTACGAATTAACCGATGGACAACTGAAGCGACACTTTGCCACGTTGACGCCCTTTCATATTCATATAAGGCCGAGGTAGAGCATCACTTCCTACTCGGCATAGCCGAGCTAGAAAGTCGGGGGCCACTGAACGGTATAAACCTAATTACGAATATGGGCTAGTCCGGGCAAGGCCCAAGTGGATCGGGCCTAAACATAATCCTACTAGGTACGATGACAAGGAGGGGAATGGGCTTCCCTACCTTCCTCGGCCCAAGACTTCTCGGCATTACCCTTAGCCGACCTAGGCGTGGGAGCGGCGTGACCCGAGATCGAGATCCACGATGACGAGGAGACCTCCCTCCAAGGTCGAGTTGCTCTCCCTTGACGACGAGGAGGTCTCCTCGGCTATCAACCATCTTGGTTAGCTTTCCAGCTATCTTAGCCCTTCCCCGGCTCATCATATGCCGGCCAGGCTGTATATGACGAGGAAGGAGTTATCTCGGCTTACCGGCAGAATTACAATTGTGCAGTCCTAAGCAAGTAAGGATACTAAGCAGTTATAATCTTATCAAGATTGTAACCACCTCCTGTACCAATTCAAGTCAAATAAGGACTCCTCAACAGATATAATCCTCTTAGGATTATATCTTATCTCCTTACAGTCCAAGTTCAACATGGATTCTATATATTTATTCCTATAAATATAAGCCATAATTCACATATTTTGGTACGTTATCTTTTTGACTCGAAGCTCTGTCAATTTGATTTCTCTATATACAAAACGTGAACTTACTCTCACGCCGGAGGGCCTTCGCCGGAGAAGCCTCGGCTTAATTTACGTGTTCTGTCTTATTTTCAGGCTATTCAATCGCGGAGTACAACCGACCGCTGGATTTGGGCTGATTCGATCTTTTTTCGCAGCATCAATATCATTATTATTAAAAGTTTGACATGTGAAAGAAAACAAAAAAAATAGACAAAATTGCAATAGTTATTTTGGAAAAACTAATCAATAAAAATAAGTTAATCGAATCACAATCAAGGTTCTAAAAAGCGCTAAGCGGATGTTAAGCGGTGGAGTCAGGCCTAGCGCTTAGGCGGGGACTAGTCGGAGTTAGTCGAGATTAATCGAAACCTAGGCGAGGCTTAGAACTAGGCGTTGGAGAGGGGTCTAGCGCCTAGGCGGGGCCTAGGCGCCATTAGGCGGGGTCTTTTAGAACACTGATCACAATTGATCCAACCACTTACTCCCTCCGTCCCGCAAAACTTTACTCCTTTACTGTTGAGAACGGAAAATAAGGAATAATGTTATTAAAGTAGGTGTTGTGAGTGGGAGGAGAGAGAATGAGTGGAGAGAATAGTAAATTTGAAAAGTGTTATGAGTATGATAAGTGGGTCTCATGAATAAAGAAGTATTAAAAAATTTCCTTTTTAGAAAAATGTGACTTTAAAGTAGGATATCCAAAATAGTAAAAGATAGTAAAAGGGGTAATGTTTTATGGGACAGGGAGTATATAACATATAAGCAACATTTTTTCCTTACATCGGTTTTAGATAATAAATTAAAATTATAATAATAATCATGAAATTTTTAACATTTATATTGATACACCATTAAAATATTATCATTAAGAGTTTCTTCAATTTCTGAACATTATTAAATATTCATTAAATTTATAAAAAAAAAGTACTCCCTCTGTTTCGTCCGAAATGACATTTTTGGTCAACAACAGTTAATTTTGACCCAAACATTAATGCAAATCTAATCATTATATTGAAATTCTAAAAATTGTTATTGATAAATCATTAAATGGTTTATGAATAACAATTTTTAGAATTTCAATAAAATGATTAGATTTGAATTAATGTTTGGGTTAAAGTTAACTGATGTTGATCAAAAGTGCCCTTTCAAACTGAACGGGGGAGTATAACACATTTAAGGACAAATTATGCATATTTTTATGGCCCATTTCCTCTAGGGCCCCTTGGGCGAGATTTAAACCCATTCTAAGAAACAACATTTTGTTATTTCCTCAGACACCTCCGCACTTTGGCAGGCGTAGCCCGTGACATAGGGCGATCGCCCATCTCAAAAAATCACCCCCTCACTTTGTAACTTATAAGACTTTTAAAAAAAGTCTTATACGTAACATATAAGACTTATTTATAACATAAATAAGACTTTTTTAAAAGACTTGTACAAAAAGTCTTATAAGACTCGCCTAGTAATTTATAAGACTTTTTAAAAAGTCTTATATTTAATAAGTCTTATAACATATATAAAACTTAAAAAGTCTTATAAGTTACTTATAAGACTTTTTTAAAAGACTTATACAAATAGTCTTATAAGACTCTTTTTAACTTACAAGATTTTTTTAAGTCTTATAAGTTACTTATAAGACTTTTTAATAAGTTTTATATAAGACTTATTAATAATTTTCAGTTTTTTGAGTTGGTGCGTCTTTTATATGTTATATAAGACTTTTTTAAAAAGTTTTATATAAGACTTATTAAATATAAGAGTAACTTATAAGACTTTTTAAGTCTTATATATGTTATAAGACTTATTAAAAAGTCTTATATGTTACTTATAAGACTTTTTTAAAAAGTCTTATAAGTTACTAGGCGGAGGGAGTCATTTTTTGAGATGGGCGATCGCCCTATGTTGATGGGCGGTCGCCCATGCTAGGCGGAGGGGTGTATTTGGAATTTACAAAAATCTTTTCTTTAAGGGGAATATAATTTGGTCCAGGAGGGCCTTAGGGGAAAAAACCCTATTTTTATACTCCCTCCGTCCCGGAACAATCTTCACACTTTCCCTTTTGGGCGTCCCAAAACTTACTTCACACATTTAAAACTTACCTAAAATGGAAATGAATCTTTACTATTCCCTCCACTCATTCTCTCTCCTACATTATTTTAATACTCACAACACCATTATAATTTACTATTCTCTCCACTCATTCTCTCTCCTATTTTATTTTCACACTCACAACACTTTCAATATAATACTCCCTCCTTAAAACCAGTGCAAACAGTGTTTGTGAACATTGTTCCGGGACGGAGGGAGTATATAACGCGGAAAGTGATAAAAAGGGTTTACATGGACCGAGTCCAACTGTCCAACGAGTGGAGGATAGTTTGATTTGATGGCGTTGAAATATTGGAATTTATTTTGGGTCGGTCTGATGGATTGCTACGTACATCTCCTCACTTCCTTTCCCTTTTCACTGTAGATTAAAATCTCTCTGTGATTTTCGTTTTCTTAGACTTTTCACATCGGTGATCCATGAGGAAAGGTCACCACAAAAAAAAGACAAAATAAAAAAAAATATATATATATAGAAAATCATCCAAACAAATAACCTAGGTTTGCCGGCCAACCCTTGGTTTGGCCCGGTTGGGTAACCATTTGATTTTTTTATTATTTTTATTTTTTCATCAAATTATTTTGATTTTGTGTTTATTTAAATATATTTTTAAAATTAGTATATTTTATATAATTATATAAATTAAAAAAATAAAAAATATATTAAAATTCATAATTTTTTATCAAAATTCATGAATTTATAATTATATGGGTGATTATTTAAAAAAAATGATTCTTATTTTAGGTAAGTTGGAGTAAAGAAAAATAAACATTTTATTAAAAGGTTGGATTGGGTTGGGTTGGATCACTGATGAAAATATAAATTATATAAGGTTGGAGTGGTGTATATGGAAGTGAGAGAAATTAATATTTTATTTGAGGTTGGGTTGGGTTGGGGTCGCTGATGAGGATAGTCTAAGAAGGCGCATCTGTTGAACACACTTTTCTTTCTACTCTCCCTTCGGGACATGTGAAGTCGATCCGCACTAGAGCCGTCAAGTTGGGACGATCCCGTCGGGACGTCCCGTCCCGCCATACAAATGGGACGGGATGGGACGGAGTATTTTAGTCCCGTCCCGTTTCCGTCGTGGGACAACATAGTGCGGTCCCGCCCATCACGTCCCGTCCCGTGTACTGTACATAGGTCGGACAACATAGATCGGCCTTGGCCTTGCCTTGGCTCGGCCTTGACCTTGGCCTTGCCTTGCCTTGAACTTTTAATCTGTTTCTAGAAGATTTTCTGAAAAAACATCTATAGTATAAATGGAAGGGGTCTTTTGAACAGTTGTATGAACAGTGTCACGTGCTGAAATTCCCATTTTGCCCTCACTAATTTGTCCCTTTCTCATTTTGCCCTTAAAAAAATTAATTTTAAAAAAAATTAAAAAAAAAATTTAAAAAATTACGCGACCTTGGACACGGGCATGTGCTAGTACAAGTATAAGGGAGATGAACTTTTAATACATTTACGGAGAATAAATAAATTTCATGGCAGTATGTGCAATGCCATCTCACTTTTAGTGTATCGTACACGTTGTTTCATTTGTTGTGGACTAAATTTCTTAAATATGCATTCCTTGAAGCACTCAGTGATGCAAACTTACTTCTCTATCTGTTCTGTTTTACATTTCAATTAAGACTTTCATCTTGACTAACATGTTTATGCAACTAATAATTCCACTAACTGCCAGATGTTCCAGAGATTTTGTGCATCAAGGCTGAATAAACACAGCAGACTGTGGTGTGGCATTATACTACTAAAGCGAGGGGATCTCGGCCCGCAAAAGCTAACATTTCTAAGTGAATTCTCCGGCATGGTGGTGTATCATTATCACTTCACATCCGAGGTATCCTTGAATACCTCAATGCTAAATGAAAACACACGGGGCCAGAGTGCATACTTGAGAATACCCTTTTGATGCCTTACCTTGGCCTTGCCTTGGCCTTGCCTTGGCCTTGGCCTTGGCCGGGCGTGGCCATGGCCTTGGCGCCTAGTCAATGCCTAATCCCTCCTAGTCAACGGGTTCCGCATTGTCCCGTGGGATCCCGCGTCCCGCAAATGGGACGGGATGGGACGGAGTATTTTAGCCCCGTCCCGTTTTGTCCCGTTTCCGTCGTGGGATAACATAATTTCGCCCCGTCCCGTCCCGTATTCCCAAATTGACAGCTCTAATCTGCACAAGATAATAACTTGCGTTGTACTCAATTCTTTTTTATTTTATTTTCGACGATTCACGTTCGAAAAATTTATTAAAAGTATTTTAGACATTTCATGGACATGGGCAAACTGGAACCCGAAACCAGATCAAACCGGGGATCCGAACTGAAATTAGAACCGCCTAAATTGAAATCGAAAATCGAAACCGGAACCGTGAGGTTCACAGTTCCATCTCGGTTCACGGTTTCATCTCGGTTCAACAAGCATTTGGAATCGGGGAACCGAAAAACCGATTTGCATTTATCGTAGTTTTTAATCGATTTGGTTATTTTTTTAACAAAATATTTTTAAAATATAAGTTTTTAATTCATTTTCATTCAACAATATTAAATATTTTATCGTTTCTGGAAAAACAGTGACCTAAATAAAATTTTTGAAAAAATAATGATCAAATACACTTTCTGAAAAAATAGTAACCAAAATATAGTGTTTGAAAAAAAGTGACCAAAAACATTAAAAAAAAGTTTCTAAAAAATAGAAAAGAGGACACTGGAACCGACAAAATCGGAGAATCGAAACCGGAACCGGCGATCCAAAACCGGAATGGAAACGTGGTTTGTCGGTTCCATCTCAGTTACATGGTTTCACGGAACTGAAACCAGTGGTTCGAAACCGGCCATGTCTACGCATGCATATCGTCCATTCATTCAACTCACTTATCATCTCGACCATAAGCCTCATACAACTTCTATGATGTCTTACAACAATGACCCCAAATCCCTCTTCGTCCCAATTGACAGTTCTAGTTTTGTTTTTGATTCATTCTAGTTTAATTTAGTTTTCTTCATTCTATAAATGATTAAAGTGTGAACTAGACATGGACAAACGGTTCACGGTTCTTGTTTCAAACCACCGGTTTCTGTTCTGTGAAATCATGAAACCGAGATAAAATCGATAAATCACGATTCCCAATTTCGATTTCGGACCACCAATTCCGGTTATGGTTTCACGAATTTTGCCAGTTCCTATGTCCTTTCCTTTTTTATTTTTTCTTTATATTTTTTAGAAACTATTTTTGGTCACTGTTTTATACAAAATTGTATTTTGGTCACTATTTTTTAGTCACTATTTAAAAAAATGTATTTTGGTCACTTTTTTCGTCAATGTATTTTGGTCACTGTTTTTCCAGAAACTGTTAAAAATCT
Organism: Adenophora triphylla var. japonica; assembly: GCA_022495995.1. NCBI lineage: Eukaryota > Viridiplantae > Streptophyta > Magnoliopsida > Asterales > Campanulaceae > Adenophora > Adenophora triphylla. The sequence continues at coordinate 698,256 of JAFEMH010000423.1, forward strand.
TACAGTATTGGTTGAAAACTGATATTTTAAACAGATTTTCTTAAAAAAATATCTGAATTGATTAAAACTAAGATAAATGCAAACCGGTTCTCCGATTTCGGTTACTCGGTTCGATTTGGCGGTTCCCTGGTTCTTACAAATGTTGAACCAAGATAAATCCTGAATTCGTGGATCGCACGGTTTAGGTTCCCTTCGATTACGGTTCCTCCCGATCTCAGTTTAGACGGTTGATTCCGATTTGGTTCCCCGGTTTAGTTCGATTTCAGTTCCGGTTTGTCATGTCTAGTATGAACAGTGTTTTAAGTTGTCCTCCTTAAATTCATACAATAAAAAAAATAATTACTTACCTAACCTATTTTTCACCCACTAGGTTTATGGATATTATTTTACACAATTATTTCCTCAACTCACTACTATTATTAGCCCATTTTGCATTGATTTTTTAATAAGCGTGCAAAGTCAAGTAAAAAACCTTGAACAAAGACGGAGGGAATATGACAGGGCGGCTGTATTAAGAAACGAGAGGGGGACGTGGCCCCCACTTCCTTTTAATATTTTTTTGTAATATTTATAGCTAACAACGCAAACTAATTTTAAAAAAGTTAAAATAATAAAAGGCAAAGCGTAGAGACTCTGGCTTTTCATTTTTTAATTTTTTTTATAATTATAGCTAACAACGCAAACTAACTTTAAAAAAGTTAAAATAACAAAAGGCAAAGTGTAAAGAGAAAAGAAAAGAACGGTGTGTGTATCCAAAAAAAATACAGACAAAAAGAAAGAAAGAAAGAAAGAAAGGAGCGAGTGAGATGTAGCGATATGTGCGATGCCGATGCGGCTGCCGAATTGCCGATGGACGATGATCAGTGACTCTCTCGATAGCTTCCTTTTGGTGCTCTCTCTCCATCTCTGCGACGGTAAGAGTCAGAAATTCATTGGTTATTCACAAATCCTAAGTAATAGTAAGAAGATATTTTAAATTTATGAGCTCAATTCCTCCTTCTTCTGATTGTTTTACGGACATAAATGTGAAATACTCTCATTTCAGTTCATTGATTTCACTATCAAATCACTCAAATTACTTTTAGGGATTTTAGGGTTTTTTTCTTTTTTACTTTGAAATTTTGGACAATAGCTTTCAATTTTTGGGGCTTATGATTTTTTTTAACCATGCTTTCAATTATTGGGGCTTATGATTTTGTTTATTGTCAATCCTATTCTCAAAATTGCAGTTTTGAAACTATGAAAATATATTTCAAGCCAATAAAGCGCGAGGAACCATCACCGTCTTTCGTTCAATCATTTGAGAATGATCAAGTTCAACGACTTATTGCTCCAATTCCAAGTGTACAAGTTGAACATGTTTCAAAGGATATGGTGAACTTCATACCTAATCAATTTTAAGGAATATGGTGATATCCCACATAATTCAAACCATAACGAGGAAATTAAAGATGTTACTTTGAAAAAGTCTCCTGGAAATCTCAAGTTGATATCCCACATAATTCAAAAGGATATTATAAGTGTCTTCTCTTTCTTGACTACTCAAGTTATCCTTAAAGACATTAGAAGTGAATTATTTTCTATTCTAGATGATGAGTCTTGTGATATATCTGTGAAAGAACAAATGGCCATTGCATTGAGATACGTTGACCAAAAAGGGTGTGTAGTCGAGTGTTTTCTTGGTTTAGTCCATGTAAAAGATACTACTTTCACTGTCCTTAAAGTCTGCTATCGAATCTCTTTTGGTGAAACATAAGTTGAGTTTGTCAAATGTACGCGGGTAAGGATATGATGGGGCAAGCAATATGTCAGGGGAGTTCCACGACCTGAAAACTTTAATTTTGGTAGAGAATGAATCAGCTTATTATGTACATTGCTTCGCTCATCAACTCCAATTGACTCTTGTAGTTGTGGCAAGAAATCATAAAGATGTTTCATCCTTCTTTAATCATCTTTCCAGTTTGTCGAACATTATTGGTGCTTCTTCCAAGCGTAGTGACATTTTTCTATCTGTTCAAGTGAACATGCTTGCTAAAGCAATTAGTGATGGTGAAATGAAGACATGACGAGGCTTGAATCAGGAAAAGACTGTTAAACGGGCTGGAGACACACGTTGGAGCTCACACTTTGGTTCAATTATTAGTCTATTTACTTTATTTTCCTCGGTGGTACATTTTCTTGAGATCATGGTAGAGGATGGCACGTGTTCAGATATTAGAGGGGATGCTAATATTCTTCTTGGGGTTATACATCAGTTTGAGTTTGTTTTTTTTGTTGCACTTAATGAAATCCATTTTAGGAATCACTCATGATCTATCACAAGCCTTACAAAAGAAGGATCAAGACATTTTGAATGCAATGACTCTTGTAAGTATATCCAAGCGACGGATGCAAGCAATGAGAGAAGATGGTTGGGAGACACTAATGGACGAAGTTCACATATTTTGTTCGAAGCATGATTTGATCATTCCAAGTATGCAAGATACATTTGTGGTTCGAGGGAGACCAAGGCGCAATGTGGAAGATAACCTGAAAATCTTCACCGCTTTAAGGTTGAATTGTTTTATAGTGTGCTAGACTCGCAACTTAAAGAGCTAAATAGTCGATTTGATAAGAAAAATACAGATTTGCTCCTGAGTATGGCCTCTCTTAATCCTAGGAACTCATTCTCTACTTTTGACAAGACAAGATTAATTCAATTCGCGAAGTATTATCCGACTGATTTTTCGGAGATAGATATAATTGTGCTTGAAAACCAACTTGAGAACTATGTTCATGATGTACGCTTTAATGAAGACTTCTCAGATTTGAAAGGGATTGGAGAGCTTGCAAAAAAAAATGGTTGAGATGAATAAAGATACTATTAATCCTCAAGTTTATTTACTAGTAAAGTTGGCTTTAACTTTACCGGTTGGAACAGCTACTGTGGAAAGAGTATTTTCGGCAATGAAGCTTCTAAAGAGTAGTCTTCGGAATAAAATAGAGAATGATTTGATGAATGATTGCATGGTACCCTACATAGAGAAGGAACTTTTTGATACAGTAAGAAATGAAGCTGTAATTCAACAGTTGCTTCTTATGAATAATCGGAGACTTCCATCTCAGTATTAGAATATAGTTTAGGCACCTTGCTTTTGTGATGCTACATTGATGTCCTTTTGTAAGTAGTTTTATGGGTGTTCTTATTTTTGTATCTCATATCTGTGTAAGTTCACCCCATTAAAAGATTGTTCTTCGTGCTATAATCTAATACAAGCTGGTATTTTCTTTATTATTACATTGTTTTGTCTATGATAAATTGTTTACATGTGTCTTTTTTTCTTTTCTTTTACTTCAGTCGCCATTGAATTAATTGTGTTCCTCTGGCTTTTCACACATTTAAGTTTATTCTCTAAAATTGCATGGCATCGTTGTTCTTTTTTATCATCACAAATATATTCCTTGGCGACACTGAATTGTTTATTCATAATGATGTTGGCAGCCTTGGCAAGTGGAACCATGAGAAAACTTTATGGGTCTGTCGTAATTGCTGGTACATGAACTATTGCTTATGTGATTGATTTAGTGAAGCAACATTGAACAAAATATTCGAAAATAGCAAGTTAATAAACTCGAACGGTACTTTCAGGTATGTTTTTTTTATATGGCTTTCTAAATTTACTAGCTAAAAAGTGCTTTTATGTATCGAAGATTATAAACTGAAAAATAAAAAAAATTGGTCCCCACTAACAAAATTTCCTGGATCCGCCACTGGGAGTATCACTTAACTATTCAGAATTTTAACAATTTTTTTGTCACTAACTTTTTATATTTTTCGTTACTAACTTTAATAAAATTTGTTTATTACTTCATTATTTCCTTTTCTTCGTTTGACACTCATTTTCATCTCTTTCGTTGTCAATTGAATTGAAAAAGTTTAATAGTAATTTAAAATTAACAATTTGTAAATATTTTTTTTAAAATAGATAAAAAGTGCAATGAAAATATATTTATAGGAGCGTAAAATCTAGGGAGAAACGCGTTTCTCCATAAGTTATGAGTTATGGAGAAACGGGTTACGGGTATCCAGAACCTTTTGAAAGGATATCCAGAAACTTTTTGTATTGGCCATGACCTTGTCCCATGGTTGCTTACGGATATCGATGCCGAAGGTTACGGATATCGAAACCCTTTGAAAGGATATCAGGAAGGCTTATGAAAGTGATATCCAGAAACTTTCAAAATGATATCCGAAACTTTCAAAATGTTTACGGATATTCATTGATGGTTTACGGATATACATTTGAAGGTTTACGGATATCGAAAAACCTTCAATAAGCAATTTCTGGTCTTGGCCTTGGATTTGGCTTCAAATCTATTTTTTCTGGATATCCGCCCAAAGGCTTCTGGATATCCGTTCCAAAGCTTCTGGATATCCAGAACCCTTTGAGACTAATATCCAAAAATTTTCTTCTGGTTATCAAACGTATAGCTTCTGGCTATTAAAAACGCGTTTCTCTATAGTTATGGAGAAACGCGTTTCTCAGCAGACCTACTCTTATAGGAGGGAGTATTTTTAGAATTAAGTTATGAATGCACTAAATATTAGGGGTGTAAGTTGTTTTCTTCGAATCGCGATTTGAACTCGAACCGACCAAATTATACGGTTTGGTTCGCTTTTCAAGAATAAATTATTCGGTTCAGTTTCAAAATTTGGCAAATCGCATGATTCGGTTTGATTTGTGGTTTGACAATTTCGAACCAAATCAAACCAAACCAAACCAAATCAAACCAAACCAAACCTAACCAAATCAAATCGCGGTTTGAGAGCGTGAGATCGAACCACCAAGCTGAACCGCCGGACCGAACCACCAAATCAAAACATTAGACCGAACCGCCAAATCAAACCACCACACTGAACCACCATATCGCATAGTCTCTTTTTCTTCTACTTTACGCTTCAACTTCTTCATCTCTCGTTCTTATTCTGTGATCACGATTTTTTTTAGACAAATCTGATTATAAGTTGCTATCTAAATAGTGGTATAAATCAAGTTCCGAATCGTGGTTTAAACCTTATTCTAAATCATGATCTTAATCGCGATTCAGATTGCGGTATGAAACGCGATTTGGATCACAATTTGAACCAAATACTTGAACCACATTTGAATCTATTAGAACCAAATCTAGCGATTTTGTTCAATTCCGGTTTAAACTTTTCATGTTTCAATTTAGTTTGAATTTTTTTTCAAATGACTAGTGATTAAATACTCCCTCCGTCCCATTAGTATTAGCACAAACACTGTTTGCGCGGGAATTAAGGATTATGATATTTTAATAAAATGTTGTGAGTATAAAAGAATGAGTGGAGAGAGAATGAGTGAAGGGTGTAATAAATTATAATGGTGTTGTGAGTATTAAAATAATGTAGGAGAGAGAATGAGTGGGGTTGGGTGAATATTTTATTAATATAAAGTTTCCTTTTTGGGAGTGTGCGGATATTAGCGGGACGCCCAAAAAAGAAAGTGTGCTAATATTAGCGGGACGGAGGGAGTATGTAAATTATAGTAAACCAAATGAAACCGAACCGTTTATACCATTCAAATGACTAGTGATTAAATATGTATTTCTTCCACCATAAGTAATACTCCCTCGGTCCCTAAATGTTTGTCCCATTTCCCCTTTTCCTTTGTCTCAAAAAGTTAGTCTCATTTCCAAAATTAAAGCTTCAAAATCACTAAATTTTCAAAACTTGTAACATTTAGGGACGGAGTATTACATAACGGCGGTGTATATTATCAATAATTTTCAAAGCGTTCGTAAAAATAACCAAAATTAAAGCTTCAAAATCACTAAATTAAAATGTTTGAAAAGTTAAATGGGACAAACATTTAGGGACGGAGGGAGTACTCATTTGAGCTTTGAAACTAGTAAGTCTACCTCCCTCCGAGAATTGGTCATATCCACGTCAAGTTTTTCGTCCGTGTTGACTTTAATTTACTCATCCTTTACCCTTTCAACTAATTAATTGGTAGATAATATACATTGATAATGATTTATTAACCCACTTGCTATTCGCATACAACAATGACTAATTATACTTGTATTTCTGTTTCAACAATGACTCACATACCTTTTTTCGCTAAGCTAATTTGTGTTCTACATATCAATGGAAAAGGCAAAAAAAAATATTCCCTCCGCCCCTAAAAGATGTTGAAAATGGATAACGGAAAGTTAAGTTTAACTTAACGTTGATCTAGTTTCTAACGAAAGTTCGTTATGTGTTAACGAAACTAGTTACAAATTGTATTCTACATTTGTTGTAGATTACTAAACTCATTGAATGTCTCAAAACCATTTAGGGTGAATGAGAATTAATGATAAAGTCTTTTGTAACTTAACAAGAAGTTAGTTAAAAGGTCAATTTGATCATTTGGTTCAAATTGGATTCAAACTGTGTTTTTGGATGATGAAATTGTGCAATGCGGTGATCGTAACGAGTGGGGACTACGAGCACGAGTCGTGAGCACGAATGGGCCTTAATGGACTTGGCTCAAGCGATCGAACGAGTGGAAAGCATTGGAGCAGTCGTGGTCACGACTCGTGCCAAGTGGCACGAGTCGTGCCCTGGTGCTGTTTCAATCAATGGTTGCACCCTTTCATACGAAAAGCCACAAAACCTTTTGACTCTCTTTAAATACTTTCCCCTTCGAATTTCAATTCACATATATTGTATTTCTACCCTTCCTACCCTCTAGTAAGATAGATTAACATACCCAAATCATTGCATATTGTTGCATTCAATCCTTCAAAGTCCAAAGTTCAAAACAAAGTGTTGTTCGTTAGAGTATTTGATTTGGAGTGCTCCTATCATTACTTGTAAGTCGTTTTATCTTACTAGAAGATTGCCATATAAACCGTTAGCACCTGTGCGGGGCAATAACTTCTTACGGAGATTGTATTTAATACAAGACTCGACTTGTTTTATTGTTCTTTCAATCTCCGTTATCTTTTTCTATTAAGTTTCTAGTTAAGTTCTTGAGAAGCCTACACAATTTTGTCCAACAATCGTAAGAAGTTATTTAACGCTTCTTCAAGATCATCAAGATGGCAAATGAGAAAGATTCCACCGAATCAAGTCAAGGGAATGTGACGCCTCCTTCGCAAGGTGATACTACATTCAACCATGTTGCTCCCGCTCCTTCAACTCATCACCTCGGTCATGGTAAGAAACCTCCTTCTGGTACAACCTCAAGGGTTGCACCTCATAATGTTCTCCCTCCGTCTCATGTGTTCGTACATGCGGAAAGATCTGGTATTCTTATCGGGATGAACTTTAAGAGGTGGCAACAGAAAATGTTGGTCTATTTGACAACATTAAAATTGGTGCAATTTCTTTGGGAATATCCACCATTGATATCCGACGAGGATGAATACAAAGCAAAGAATGATTTGGATACATGGAATCACAGCGATTTCTTGTGTCGCAATTATATTCTTAATGGCTTGGATTATGCACAATACAAGGTGTGTTGTGGCATAAAGACCGCGAGAGAACTTTGGGATTTTCTCGAGATGCACAATACTATGTGTATTGTGACTAAAAGACCGCAAATGAACTTGGTGGAAACAAGTACCGGAATCAAGAGAAAGAAAACCGGGAAAATGAAGAGGACCGCCAAGAAGGTCAAAGGTAGTTGTTTTAATTGCGGCAAACCCGGGCATATGGCTAGGGAATGTCGACATCCTAGAATCAACAACCAAGGTGGAAACCCTCTTCAAGCCAATGTGAATGAAGATAGAAATGTTCCATTAAACTTCGAGCAACTTAGTCTATCGGGATAAGTTTGAACTGACCAAATGTGGTTATTGCGTTAGTCTATCGGGATAAGTTTGAACTGACCAATTGTAAATGTTTTATCCGCCTAAGTGCGAAGAATAAAATTTTAAATTTTATTTACTTGGTTTGAATTGTTCCAATTGTTATGGCGTGTTCAATTAGGTTGTGTAAATTTAAATTCACTAAGTCGACGAGTTAATTTAAAATTACTACCTAAGATGAAGTTTGATTCGCAAATCAATTGTGATTTCTTTTGTAGAAATCAGTTCAAACTAGAGATAGTAAATAGATAGTTCATTACTTCTATTAATGATTACATTTGATAATGCAAAGTTCATCTTTTGGAAAAGTAAAAGTAAAACCTTAAAGTTTTAAGTAAACAATAAGGTTTGTGATTCATCTTAATTAACAATTAAGAATTTCGTAGTGATAGAGGTGGTTAGTATGTAGTACCGTTTGAAAAATAATTATTGGGACGCTGACACTTATTTATCAAACGAATGCTCCTTACACACTCAAATCAATTGAATCACAGAAAAAGGAAAGATAGAACTTGAGATATTGAACTCCTTATTGATAAGTTCCGTCTTATGTGGGTATACCTAGCAAAGGTAGAAATATCTAAACCTAAAGAGGTTAAGATAGGATTCAAAACCATGGATTACGTTTCCATTGGCAATACGGTATTCTTCGAAATCAAATGATTGAAGAGATCAAGGTTGAAGAGACCTCACTTGAACATAGTTATGACTATGTTGTCAGGAGACAACATGGTTATTACAATTAAATGACTTCACATAAAAGGAAAATATTAAATATGAATTAGGATATTCATAAAATATTTGATATGTGGAGGTACACCTCAAGTGTAGGGGTACAAGCTAAATACATAAGTTCTATTGATATGAACTTCTAGTATTAACAGAAATTGTTAAACTGTTAACAGTTAGAAGAATGGATCATCATATATTTTGAAGTTATTTGATCTTCCTCCATAATGCTAACCATTGGGTTACAAATGGATCCTTAGAAAGGAAATATTCAATGATGACGAATTATGAAATATTCATAAGCCGTTTTATAAATACCTCAAATGTGGGGGTATTTGGCTAAAGTAGAAATACTTAAGCAAGACACTTTATATTCTTTGAGAATATACTTCCTTGAAATGATAGGAAATTTATAGAAACTGTGGTGGTCTTCTTAATAAGAAGAAGAACCAAGATGTAGTTGGAGGACAAAAGTTACTAATTCTTTTGGTTCTATTTGGTAACAGTTAATAGTGCATCCTATTCTATTTTGGAAGATGGTTGATCTTTCTATGCGAACCGTTGGGTTGCAAAACTAGAAGTGCCAAGGATGAAACCTTTAAATGTTAGACTCTTAAAAATAATAAGAAGAATTTTCAAGAGGTCTAGTCTAAAGAGTGAAAAGTACTTTTCTTGATAAAAGGATCTTGAAAGGTAGTCTCTACAGACAATAGAATCAAGGAATGCAGTATTCTTTGAAAAATATCTTTCCTGCTAAGGACAGGAAATAAGGTAAATTCTCAAAAGAGAACATATGAATCTACAAACGGTCCATCTCAAGTTAAAGATGAAGGACTTAGACGTAGTAAAAGGGCAAGAGTGGAAAAGTCTGTTGGTCCTGATTTTCTATCATTTATGTTGGAAAACGAATCAGCAACTGTTAAGGAAGCGTTATCTGGTCCGAATAGTTCATTTTGGAAAGAGGCTATTAACAGTGAGACAAAATCCATAATGCTTAATAATACTTAGGAAGTGGTAGATCTCCCTCCAAGTTGCAAACCCTTAGGTTGCAAATGGATTCTTAAAAGAAAGTATAAAGCCTATGGATCTGTTGATAAGTATAAAGCCAAGCTAGTTGTCAAAAGGACATTATGATTCATGCAAGATTATCCCATTGACACAACAGAGCGTTTTATGTCGCACAACCGTGTTGGATCTACTTGTGTATTCATATGAACTAAAACAAGCAACTAAACAGTGGCATGAGAAGTTCGATAGAACTATGTTATCAAATGGATTCAAGATTAATGAATGTGACAAATGTGTCTACATACATTAAAGGAACATCTGAATCATTTGTTAATAGTCTGTCCTTACGTGGATAACAATGGTAGTCATGATTGATCATGAATACCAAAAACATGATAAAGAAGAACTTTGACAAGAAAGATATGGGATTAGCCGATGTCATATTAGAAATAAAGATTTCTAGAACATCAAGGAATAATCCTATCTCAATCCCATTATCTTGAAAAAGTACTTCGAAAGTTCAAGTAGAATCTTGAGAAGTAATCTCTGTAAGATAGATTCCTGAAAAGTAGACTCTAAGGAGGTCAAACCACTTAGAGATACTGAATACTTGGGAAGTCGGATCGGTACAGAGATCATTGTAATAAATCACTAAGGATGGTCAAAGTACTTGGAATACTTAAAGATATTCTTATGATTACAGATCACAATAAATGGAGCAACGGTTTCAAACTTCCAAGACAACTTGAACAACTCGATTCAATAAGGAATCTGAATGGTCTTGAAAGATATTCCTTTGTGGAATAAGTTTGTGTCTACATGACCTAAGGCATTGTGACGACAATGAGAAATAGGAAAAGGTGTAGAACATCATGGTAAGTCTAGACATATTCGTCGTAGACACAATACCATTAAACAGTTGATCAAGAATGGCGTTATCACTATTGATTATGTAAAGTCATGTGATAACTTAGCGGATCCGTTTACCAAAGGTATAAATCGAGATCAACTGTATAAACTGTTAAGGGGAATGGGTTTAAAACCCACAACAAAAAAACTTATAGCGGACACTCAACCTTGAGAAATGGAGATCACAGGCCCTTGGTTCAATGAGAAAACCAAGTTATAAGTTCTAGTAGAGTTACTTGGAAACAACAACTCGGTTTATCAACCTGGAGATTGTTGAATACTCATTCCCAGAACATCCAAGTACACGCACATGCAGCAGTGGTAAGGATAAGTTGAGAAAACTTTTAATGATTTCTATACCTACGGGTGGAGTAGTGCATGATACTTCTTATAGTGAGAATCACCTATATAAGCAAGAGGTAATTAGGCCGCCTCTAAATGAACGCTTATGAATGAGATACGGTCCAGGGCCAAAATGGACAAAACGCGAGAACAACAATTGTTAGAGCTGTTATTATGTGAGTATTATTGTCTTGGTATACATCCGACAATCACTGGTTCAAAGCGACTCGCTACCAAATGGCTAGTATATCCGATAATATTTCACTAGGGAAGATTCAAGGCCACAAGCTATCTATCCCGATGTAATAATAGTTCGTCGGAACTTTGGACGAAATTGCATACATGCATTAATTGTCATTCATGTGGGGGATTGTTGGAAATGGATAACGGAAATTTAAGTTTAACTTAACGTTGATCTAGTTTCTAACGGAAGTTCGTTATGTGTTAACGGAACTAGTTACAAATTGTATTCTACATTTGTTGTAGATTACTAAACTCATTGAATGTCTCAAAACCATTTTGGGTGAATGAGAATTAATGATAAAGTCTTTTGTAACTTAACAAGAAGTTAGTTAAAAGGTCAATTTGATCATTTGGTTCAAATTGGATTCAAACTGTGTTTTTGGATGATGAAATTGTGCAATCTGGTGATCAGAACGAGTGGGGACTCTGAGCATGAGTTGTGAGCACGAATGGGCCTTAATGGACTTGGCTCAAAACTGATCAGAACGAGTGGAAAGCATTAGAACGAGTCGTGCCCTGGTGCTGTTTCAATCAATGGTTGCACCCTTTCATACAAAAAGCCACAAAACCTTTTGACTCTCTTTAAATACTTCCCCCTCCGAATTTCAATTCACATATACTGTATTTCTACCCTTCCTACCCTCTAGTAAGATAGATTAACATACCAAATCATTGCATATTGTTGCATTCAATCCTTCAAAGTCCAAAGTTCAAAACAAAGTGTTGTTCGTTAGAGTATTTGATTTGGAGTGCTCCTATCATTTACTTGTAAGTCGTTTTATCTTACTAGAAGATTGCCATATAAACCGTTAGCACCTGTGCGGGACAATAACTTCTTACGGAGATTGTATTTAATACAAGACTCGACTTGTTTTATTGTTCTTTCAATCTCCGTTATCTTTTTCTGTTAAGTTTCTAGTTAAGTTCTTGAGAAGCCTACACAATTTTGTCCAACAAAAGATTGTCCTGTTGTACATTTTGCAATTATTAAAGAAGAGCTTCACTTTCTTGTACCTTAGTAGATTTGCACTAACATTCATGCCTAAATTTAGAAATGGGACATATTTTTTGGGACAAGTCAAAATGGCAAATGAGACAATCTTTCAGGGACGGAGGGAGTAATTAATTGGTAGATAATATTAAATACATTGAATAAATATTTTTTTGGCTCCACCACTATAATTTCTCCTATATTTTATTTGAAAAGGCACAAAAAATAATTATCCGATAATTAAGAAGAGTATATATTGGAGTAAGTATTGTCAATATAAAAGATGAGATATGAGTGAGAAACTGTGGCAGAAAATAGTTAATAGATAATTATTATGAGTATGTACGTCTTCTTCTTCCACTACATTTCATTATGAGTTTCGACTTCTTCGATGGGCGCTGTAGGTACGTCTTCTTCTTCCACTACATTTCATTATAGTGAACAAAACCATAGAAGAGGTATGGCAAAGTTTGTTTGTGTTAAATGTCTTTCCTTTAGTTTTGCCGATGATGAATTCTATGAAGATTTTGCTAAACTCTCTCTTAACCCCGCTGCAAAAAGAATACCACGTAGAACTCTCACACGTGATATTGCAAAAATAGTCGGGGAATATAAATATGGTTTAATACAAACATTTGCTAATTTATCTCAACAAGTTTCTATTTGTTCGGATATATGGAGTGATAACCGTTGTGAACATTTTTATATGGGAGTAACTTGTCATTGGATTGACAATTCTTGGACCATTCAAAAGAGATTGATTGCATATAGAGATTTTGATGATGAGCATACCGCACACAATATTGCACTTAAACTACAAAGTATTTTACAAGAATATAATTTAGTTACTAAAATTTTTTCAATGTCTTTTGATAATGCTAGCTCTAATACTTGCAAGTTTACTGTAACTAATTGGTATTTGTAAACCGGTATTAGGTGGAAAATTTTTTCATATTAGATGTTTTTGTCATATTTTAAATTTATGTGTGCAAGATGGTCTATCGCTTTACAAGATTCAATTATTCCTATTAAACGAGGTATACAGTTTATTATGAGAAAAAGTTCCAATCAAAGAAAATGGAGAGACTATTACAAGGCAAATGATATCCGTCCCAAAAAATTTTCAATGAATGTTACAACTAGGTGGAATTCTACCTATAAACTTTTAGCGGATTCTTTTCTTTATAAGGAACAAATTTGCTTGTTTTTGTCTTCCGTTGGTTACAAATACCCCCTATTTCCTCATCAATGGAATGCTTGTGGAAGCATGATCAAATTGTTGAAAAATTTCAAGGATGCCACTGTCATGTTATCCGGTACGTATTATCCTACTTCTAACTTAGTTGTTGATCATAGTACTATTATTTCGGGTACATTTTGTGAATTTAAAGATGATCCCATAATTGGTCCAGCCATTGTTAGCATGAAGGAAAAATGGTTGAAATATTTTGAGACAATTCCAAGTATTTTTTTAATTGCAAAAATTTTAGATTCAAGGGTTAGAATGGATGGTTTGGAACAACTTCTTACATATTACTATCAAAATTTGTTTGATGCAAATGATTCCCGTTTTCCAAATATTGATCAAATATTGTCCGATGCGAAAAATGAATTTTTAAATGTTTTTAAAGAGTACAACTCAATTTATGGTGGTGCTAGTACAAGTGAGGCTCCTCCTCGTCAAACTAGCGAAACGGACAACTCTTTTTTGACTTCTTTTTATGGAAATAGAAAGCGCTCTTGAGGAAGCTGGGTTCTAATGCGGAATTTGAAAAATATTTGAACACGGAATTTGAATATGATGATGAGGTTGAATTTTGCATTTTACATTGGTGGGCCAAGAGGGCGAGTTCTTATCCTATTGTTTCTAGGATAGCAAGAGAAATATTTGCTTCTCCCGCATCAACGGTTTCGGTTGAGCACGCTTTTAGCATTGGTGGAAATATTGCGGATCCGCAACGTGCAAATTTAACTGTTGAAAATTTAGAAAATCAAAATTTGTTGAATGATTGGGTCAAAGCGGAGAAAAGAGATCAAGAGCCAAAGTTTTCCTCATCCGATGAAGATTTCTTTGATTCAACATCGGGAAGTGACGAGAACAATGACACAATCCCAATGGCCCAAATGTAAGTTGATGTAATTTATATAGTTTAATTTGTATAATTTAATTTGTTGCTTTGTTTTATTTTATATATTAGATTTTTTTTTGTTTAGATTAGATTGTTATAATTTAGATAAATATTGTAAAATACTAAAAACGAGGTTAAGGCTCCTTATGTCCTCCCTTACTTATAAAAGGGCAAGGTTGGTTGTCCCCCTCATTGTAACATTTTAACAATTATTAATAAAATTTAAGGGCACCATCCCTTTTTCTTTTATAAAATATGTTAAAATAATTTGTTTATTATTCATCTTCATCCAAATTTGTTAGAATCTTAACAGTTTTGATGGCTTAAAAGAGAAGAAAAGGAAAAGGAAGTGACCAAAGTGCACTGACCAAACTTTGGGGTTGCTGGAATTTGGCATGGGCGGTCGCCCACATCTCTATTGGGCGGTCGCCCATGTGTGCAGCAGAGAGTTAAACATTGCTTGAATTTGGATATGGGCGGTTGCCCACCTCTCTTGGGCGGTCGCCCACCTAGACAGTTTTCAAAAAAAAAAAAAGGCCAAAAAAGGAACCGGGAAACCGTGGAACCGGAACCGGAACCGACATCAAGGAACCGGAATCGGGAACCGGATTTAGGCGGTTCCGTCCCGGTTCCTCCCTACCCCGGAACCGGAACCGGCGGTTCGGAACCGGAACCGGAACCGGGAACCGGATGCCCATGTCTAGTGCCAGCAGCATGATTTCAAAGTGCCAGTTTTATGATTTCAAAGTGCCAGTTTTATGATTTCAAAGTGCCAGAATTATGGTTTCAAGGTGCCAGTTTTATGGTTTCAAAGTGCCAGTCTTAAGGTTTGAAAGTGCCAGTTTTATGATTTCAAAGTGCCAGAATTATGGTTTCAAGGTGCCAGTTTTATGGTTTCAAAGTGCCAGTCTTAAGGTTTGAAAGTGCCCGTGTTATGGTTTCAAAGAGCCAGTGTTATCTATAGTGCCAACATTTGCTTATTTTTGCAATTAAATGTGAATGTGCAACTGTTTCGATAGTGCAAGTGCAAGTAAATGTGACAGTGCAACGGTTCAAAGTGATATATTTAGGGTTTCAATAGAGCCAACATTTGCTTATGTTTGCTTATATTTAGGGTTACAATAGAGCAAACATTTGTTTATGTTAGCTTGTGTTTTCAAAGTGCCAGTTTTATGATTTCAAAGTGTCAGAATTATGGTTTCAAGGTGCCAGTTTTATGGTTTCAAAGTGCCAGTCTTAAGGTTTGAAAGTGCCCGTGTTATGCTTTCAAAGAGCCAGTGTTATCTATAGTGCCAACATTTGCTTATTTTTTCAATTAAATGTGAATGTGCAACTGTTTCGATAGTGCAAGTGCAAGTAAATGTGACAGTGCAACGATTTCAAAAGTGCCATATTTAGGGTTTCAATAGAGCCAACATTTGCTTATGTTTGCTTATATTTAGGGTTTCAATAGAGCAAACATTTGCTTATGTTTGCTTGTGTTTTCTAAGTACCAGAGCAACTGATTTGAAATCGAAGAACAATATGACTGAAAACAAGTAAAATTATACCTTCGTTACGCTTCTTGCTCCTCGTTTCTTTGGATTGACCGGTCATATTGTCGAATAACAAGTAAAAACACGAATGAAAACAGCTCGGAGATGATGAAACTCGGTGAAAATTGATACGCCGCAACAGCTCGGAGATGATGAAAATAGGGAAAATCGAATTGAAAGGCACAAATGAGGAAATCAAAAATCAAATACGCCGCGAGAAATTGAACCGGACCGGAAAAGCATATGAACCGTCCGTTAAATTGAACCGCGGTTGAAAAACACGTTTTTTGTTAACTTAACAAAAAACGCGTTTTTTACAAGTTTTTTGCTTTATAATAACATAAGCAATTTTATTTTAATTAGAAACAGGTTCAAATCCAAATCTTCTTTTACTTAATACTCCCTCCGTCCCAGACCAAGGGTATATGGAGGGGATTTCACGCTTCTTAAGAATTTTTTTAAAAAATGAATAAAAGTTAAATGTGAGATAGGGAATAGTAATTAAATGTGTGGTAGAAAATATGAGAGATAATGTAAAAGTTAAATGTGTGGTAGGGAATAGGAGAGAGAATGTAAAAGTTAAAAATATTTAATAGGAGAGAGAATGAGTGGGAGGAATAGTAGTTAAATGTGTGATAGGAAATAGGAGAGAGAATGTATAAGGATATAATGAATGGTTTTTTTGTAAATATATGAAGATGATAAGGGTATTAATATATTTAAAAACTTGCCTTTTTTGGAAATGAACCCTTGGCAGGACGTCCGGAAAGATGAGCAGCAGATGCAGGTGGAGGAGTATTAAATATTGTTTTCCACCTTCTCTCTCCGCTTCGCTGGTTTTTCCGAAGGCCAAAAAAATAAAATAAAAATGAAAGAAGAAGGAGAAAGCAAATAAAATAATATAAGCCCGTGATGTATTGTAGGCCCAAAGCTACCAACCTAATGACTAATGATTCAAAAATAAGTCAATATATGAAAGAGCCCGCTTGCTTTCCCAAGCCCACATTTCTCCCTCCCAACACAACACGCACACTTTTCCCATTTCTTGACGTGTCTGACTCTCTCTCTCTCTCTCTCTTATTTACAGTCACAGACATCATAAAAATGACTCAATCTCGATTGATTTTAATCACTTTCATCTCTCTTGCCCTTTCAAACCTCAAGCCGGCCAAGCACTCTCTGTTTCAATTTCCTCAGTAACATCTCATCTTCGCCGGCGATTTTCCTATCATCTCGTGCACTCAAATCGCTTCTTTTTTTTTATTGGGTCGATCTTAATTTGATTTCTGATCGTGGGATTTGATTTGATTTGATTTCGATCAAATCAAATGGTCTGTTTCCATAGCTCAATTTCGGTTGACAAACCAATCGGCATGGCCAAATCGGTGACCCCAACCGATCCATCTATCAAACTGAAACAGGTTAATCAACTTCATAAGGCGAAAAAGACGCCCAATTCGCCTAATCAATTGAATATCCCGGCGTGTGAGCAATACCAATCTGCCGTGATTGATTTGATTATTCTTATTGCTGTGATTAGCGCCTCCGGATTTCTGGTGTATCCGTATGTGAAGTTATTACTGTTTAAAGTTGTTGAAATTTGGTGTGCGATCTCAGATGTGTTTAAAGAAGAGGTTTCTAGTGCTCCGATGATTTATGCGTGTTTAGGGATTAGCATTTTATGTGCTTTGTTAACTTTGTTGGCGATTATAGTATGTACGAACAAGAAATGTGGGAAACCGGGTTGTCGTGGGCTGCACAAGGCGGCTGAATTCGATATTCAGCTTGAAACTGAGGAGTGTGTGAAGAATTCTGGATTGGGAAAAGATGGATTGAAGATGGGATTATTTGAATTGCCTCGAGATTACCATAGGGAATTAGAATCTGAGCTTAAGAAGATGGCACCAATCAATGGAAGAGCTGTTCTTGTGTTTCGAGCAAGGTGTGGGTGTTGTGTTGGTAGAATGGAGGTTCCCGGTCCGAAGAAGCCTCGAAAGATTAAGAAGTAGACATGGTAAAGAGATCTTTTTTTCTCTTCTCAGTTATATTTCGTTTTCGGATGCTATAATAAGTTTGTATGGATATTCATATCCTGCATTTACATTCCTCTTGGAATATAATGAATCTTATATACAATAGACTTTAGTTTATGTTTTCGATAGGTTTATTGTGATTCTGGATTAGACGATGAAATATTTTTAATCAATATCATATGTTGCCTGTTTGGCTGATTAATTTGCTGTTTTGGTTAAGAATTTTCCAACTGTTTCTGATGATATTCTTGAACCTTTGGTATTAATCATAGTAATACTAGAACAAACAGCTTTTAAGGCCTGTGATTTTAAACATTGGATTGCTGAAAAGTGAAACTTTATAGCCCACCTATTTTAGCCAGATAGTGGTCTGCCTGTTTTTCTTTGTTTAAGATGTGCCGTACTAAGTTTTTTGAATTTTAGGCCTGGTGTTGGTGTTGATTATTCTTTCTTGATGTGTATTTAATCCTGGCCCACTCCCCTTCTCATTCTTTTCTTCTCATAGTTGTCATGTTTTTGAAAGTTTGTAGTTAAAACTGATTGTTTGCCGGTGATCAGGGATATCATACATCTTGCAAGTATCTCTCTCTTCTCTTTCCAAGTGAATTTTTATGTCTACAAAATTTGAACCCTTTGAGTCAGCTAAATCTATGCTGTTGAGTTCACGTCTTAATGTAATTATGCTTGTGGAGCTTCTGAATGCTGCTCTGTTTTGATCCTCCTTACTTGTGAATGATTCATTGTGAACAAGGTTCTAAAAAGCGCTAGGCGGATGCTAGGCGGCAGAGCCGGGTCTAGCGCCTAGGCGGGGACTAGTCGGGGACTAATCGGGATTAGTCGGGATTAGTCAGGACCTAGGCGGGGCTTAGAACTAGGCATTGGAGAGGGGCCTAGGCGCCCTTAGGCGGGGTCTTTTAGAACAGAGATTGTGAATCACTTCAACTAACCCAATTGCACAATTCACAATTGCTTGTTGATAAAGTTATTTCATTAGTATCCTCATTAATCTAGATAATGCGATTTCACCATAACCTTCGTTCTTTCAGCTATTACGAGGAAAATGATATCTAAAATCATTTTTTTTTTTTTTAAGAAATTCATTGTTTCCCAAATATGTGTTCTTTCTTATCTGACTTTATGTTATGCCTCAACCAATGCACCGTCTTTTATGGTATATCTACATGGTGTGTATTCTCAGCCATGAACTTTCAAGAATCGCATGTGCTCCATCTAATCTGAATGACCCATCTGGAAAGAAGCATGCACCATTCTAGTCATGAATTACATTTATGTCCACCTTTATGTTTATATGGCTAACCTTTTAGCCTCATGGGGTGGCTCCTATAGAAATTGTAGTTGTTTTAGGCCTTAGAGATGTGGATATATGTGCAAATGTCAATGCAAGGCCCACAAATTTGATATTTCCTCTTCATTAACTTCTACGTTCGTTTCTTGAAAAGAAAGAATATACAAACAAGATAGTACAATCTTGACCTGCAACGAGTGTTATTTGGGTTGAATCATGCATTTCTTGCTGCTCCTCTCCCTATTGTCCTACCTTCACATACTTGAATTTATACCGTGTTTTACTTTTTGACTAGAAAACCCACAAACTTTTGTTGTTTTAATTTTGGTTGATAGGATATATTTGGTACGGAGGAAGTAGCTTTTAGTTTAATATATTTTCAGAATCTTGGTGTGGTATATTGATAATCTTCTTGGTAATGGATCTTATGAATCATGAATGGAGATGCTGCCGCTCTTGAATTTGGGAGATGAGGGAAATGGGTCATTTCATTTCTTGGAGCTAGAAAAATCGGAAACTCTAAAAAGGGTACTCCACTTTATGGCGAAAATGTGGCATGTTGTTAATCTTCTTGGTAAATTAGTGGTCGGTTTTATATTGCCTTGTCATGGACTGCAAAACTACAGATGTTTATTAGTTCATACATAATCAAGTGAGCACGTTCGCTTGCATGAGACGTGCTATATTTTGTTGTAGGTTTGGTGATACCTTGTTACGGAGCAATACAACAGATGTGATGCTATTCTTCTTAAGTAGGCATCAGTTTTCCAAGTCTTGTGAGACCTTGTTTCACAAGGTTTAGTGTTTCTGTTCTGGATTTTGTTCTCTTTATCATTTGTTTACTAAAGGTTTACTAAAGGGATTGAGTGTGTATGACATCCGGTGTGTAACATCTGATTGCAGTGCAGTCGGATGGAGTTACACAGAGTGTGTGTAACATCTTATTGCAGTGTTGTTGGAGGGGCAGGGGCGTGAAATTCTCAATATGACTCTTATTAAATGTTACTGGCCAGATTAAAAACAAAAGATCCGAGATCTGGACTACCCATAATCAGTGAACAAACTTTTCTTGAGATAATGCAAGGTAAAGTTAATCTCTCTCTGCCAATTTTTTTTACAAAATTACCGAATTCACCTTCGATATTTGATTCCAAAAAAATATAAATATATTTGAGAATAAAGAAAACAAAATTGTACTTGAATGTAAAATAATTGTTATATAAATCAATACATAAACGAAACAAATGCAGTAATTTCCTATACACAGCTCCTCATCTAGACAATATTTTCATCAATATCCCCAAATAACAAAAAATAGGCCAAATGGATGATCCATTGCTGTCTATTGGCCCTGACCCGATTCACTGCTCTCTGGATGGATCCCCAATTAAATTACCCATTGGTTCCGGGTCGATGCCTGTACACAAACGGGAAAACCAGTTGACGACCTCTCCCTCGTTCCACCGGCATCTCGTACCTACAAATCGGGCAAGATCCATGGATCCTTAGCCATTTATCAATGCAGCCCGAGTGATAGCAATGCGTACACGGCATAACCTTCACTTCATCTCCGATCTTATACCCATTCAAGCAAATCGAACATTCTTCCTCCTCCGTCTCCGCAATAATCATCGCCACTGGCATCTCCTCAACGGCGGCCTTCGATGCCGGAGAAACTCCATCTTTACCACCGCCAATCGGAATTCTCAAGCTTACTAGTTGGCCGTCTTGCGGCGGCCAAATCCCCCTCTCGGTTAATCTCGCAATCGAAACGCGAATTTGGTGTTGAATCAGCTCAGACGACAACGACATGGTTGATTGTTGGAGAGAATGGAATTTGAGGTGCGAGTATAAATAGTTGATGGAAGGCGGTGTTTAGCGGAATGATATTTACAAAATCTCTTATTCCTTTAAGGAAAAGGTAAACTTGTTTTAGTACTTTGAGCCGTTACCACAAATCTTCTTCCTAAATTTTCTCTTTCTTTAGATTTTATTTCACTAAAAGGATTTTATTTCACTAAAAGGATCTGATTCCGAGTTTTGAAAGGAGAGAAGGGAAAAGGAGGGGGAGAGAAAGGGAAGGGAAAGAAGAGGAGGGTGGGAATTCAATAACTTCTTGCTCCCGAATTTAGGAAGGAAAATGAAGGAAAAAAAGTTGAATTATACTTGTACCCTTAATGAAAGAGAGAGAGAGAGAGAGAGAGAGAGAGTTATACTTGGGGGAAAACAATTTCCTTCCTTTTCCTAACTCGGGAGCAACTTTAGGGAGGAAAATATATTAGATTTCCTTCCATTTCATTTCCTTTCTCTTCTCTAGTTTTTAAGATTCGGGAGCGCACCCTAAATCTTACTCCGCACTTACTAATTATTTATATTGTGGGAATATAATTATAAGTTAAATCTTTGTCCTATAAACTATACTTAATGAATCATGGATAATGCTCAAGTTTAAAATTAAAAAAAAAAAAAACTTATAAATTTTGACTACAAACATTATTTTTTGCATTAACCCGTGAAAAATAGATAACGCTGCACAAAATATCGAAAGCTCATCTGATAAATAAATGAAGATTAATGTACAATGTTGTATGAACAACAAATGAATTCAAACACAATCTCATCCAATCCTAATCTTAGAATTCACGACAAAGAATTATAAGGTTCAAATGCTTCACCCTCATCCACACATGGACAACATTGTATAACTCAATCGTGCATAAACAAAACACTTTGTGATCTTCTCAAACATCAAACAAATTGTACTAATAATCCTATCCATATCCAATCTTATCTTAAAAACAGGGTCTTGGTTTGAGTTCCACTAAAAATATTAAATTATTTCGTAGTATAATTTGTGAACTTACTATACATTGAATATATTTTGATTTCGCCTAAGACTACAATGGTTTCAACACCATTTCCACTTTCAACACACACTTTACCACTACACATCAGCTTCTCTCTCCTCTATCTAATTTATCAACCCCTTTTCAATTTTTACACCCTACAATGGTTTTGTTTATAAAAAATCAACACCCTTCCAACTCATCATCCTATACCCCATCACTTTTTTTTTTATTTTATATTCTTTATTTTAATGATTAGTAAAATTATAATTATTATTATCATTTATAATTAAAAAATACTTCACACTTAATTAATTTTTTGTAATTGCAATTCAATGAATACGAGAAATGACGATAATTATTATTAAAAATAATCTTTAATCGCGAAACATTCTGAACTTTGCTCATATGTGCTTGATTAGATCCGTCTGCAATTCGTGATGAACTTTTGGATCATGCAATTTCGATCTAGCACGCATAATACGTATCGCTTTTCTGATTTTTCCCGATAATACTGTCTGTTTCATATTTAATCCACCTACTAATTAGCACTAAGTTTTCATTAGTGGTCCATTTGGGACTTCTTTTGCGAGTAGTGGCTGAATTCTCTGCAGTTGGTGCGTCTTCGTGAGCATCGCTCATGCTACCAAGAACCATTTGTGTTGAAAATTTTGGAAATTTTGATGCTCCAGAATTTTCAACATTTTCATTTCTCATTGGCATATGAGTATTAAGATTATAATAAAAGGGTCGTTGAAATTGCATCCCATAATATGGATGAAAATTTGGCATAGCGGAAGGCATGTTGAAATTTGGTGGAAAACAAAATTTTGGTATGTTTTGAGGACGTGGTTGGTTGGAAGATTGATTTTCAAATTGAACATTATTAGGAATGTTGTAGTTAAAAGAAAAATTACCTGAATTTTGAGTGTTGAAATGGTTATTATTGGGATCCATTTCACTAGAAAGATATTGAAAAATTAAAAAAGAAAATTAACAAAGGATAATTAAGAAATTTATAGGAGAAAAAGAGGGTTTTTTTCTGTGTCCAAATCAAATGAAACAACTCTCTATTTATAGGGAAAAAATTATGAAATTTGGTGTAAAAAAATTAATTTATTATAAAATAATTGAGGTCAAAAAAATTGGATAAAAAAAATCTGAAATCCAACCAACCAATCAACGGACGCCAAGTGTCACAATTAAAAAAAATGAAATTTTCGCCTCCATACACGCGCCTCTGTGCACCATGTCGACCCAATCCGAGGACGCCATGTGTAAATGAATCCGGCCCCATCTCATTTTATCAACATGTTGAAAATTTTCAACACCAAAAATTTATCAACACTCCTTGCAATGGTTTCAACACCCAAAAAAATTTTTCAACGCCCATTTTTCTTACCATTGTAGATGGTCTAATGGGAATGCAATACACAAGTGGTAGTAAAAAACAATACTCTTTTTGGAAAGTTTGTCTAATTCTAATTTTTATGATCAATTCAATTAAAATTTGATCATAATTTTATAAAAATTTAATTATTTCAATACAAATTTAAAAATTATTATTGATGGTATTTATAATCGTAAAACAAATTTAACTAAGTAGGTGTGAAAATTTTCTCTCTCCAAATAAATTTCGTATTTTCTTTTTTGGTTGTCCAGAATAAATGTCGTCACTGGCGAAGCTATACACATGTTAAGGGTGTCATTCGACCCCCTTTAATTTTGAAATGTGTCAATTTTTTTAGTACTTTTAAAATTTTTAAAAATGACTTTTTATTACTAAAAATAATGAATTTATATATTTTGACCCCTTTAATTTTGATTTTTTTTTGTGAAATAAATTATTATTTTGATCCCCTTGTATACTAAATTTTGGATTCCAAGCTAAAGAATTAAGTTCAAATTAAATTGAACTTCAAAATAAGGGAAAATCCTTAATTACTTCTAGCAAGTTAGAACTTAGAGATTTTTTTATTAAAAACCTTTTATTTCACAAACTCTAATCTATATATAAAAAAAATTTGAATTTCAAAATTTAATTAATAAAAATTCTGAAAATAACGAAGAAAGAAAGAAAAAAATAAATAAATGTAGCACATACTAATATGTTACCAACAATGTTGGGCAACACATAAGATAACACAACTGAATGAGATCCCCTTGATATTTCTCAATATTTATGAACCTTTAATTATCAATACTTAGACAATTTTTAAACAAATTTTACACTCATTTTATTTACAAGGAATCATCGTATTAGCGAGTTCCGTGCCTGAGTTTTTTTATTAAAGTGTAAAGCTATATATTGAATTTTATAACTTTCAAGTAGGGTACATTGTGCTAGCGAGCTCCATATCCCTAATACTAAATATAAAACCAATATATTATACTCCCGTTTGGAAAGGAAGTATCGTCGCAGCAGCGAGCGTTATGCCCCGAGTTACTTTATGAGTATTTTTCATGCATATTTTAAATATCAACCATATAATTAGTGACTTTGTCACTTTAAGCACAAAGAGCAACTTATCAACATGTTAACCTAATTATAAGCTCATAATAGAACAAAAAGAGCATGTGTCGAACTGCCACATTAAGAAGACATACAAAAAATAAAAAAAAAATTATTACGTAGTGTTGTTATAAGTGTTGGTAACATCAATTACAACACTTCAAGACAGCAGATTAAACAGAGATTTTTTTCTAAATTAAAAAAAAACAAAAATTAATGAAACATAATATGCAATAGAATAATCCAGGAGCTTTAAACGAAACAAAGACCAAGAGATTTTTTCAAACATGAAAATCTCTCATGGTTAAAAACTTGAATAAAAAAAATCATTGATGATGCCAAAATCGTCAAAACAGCCCAAATCCAAGCGTTGAATGCTCCGGCGATTGCAAGGCCTGAAAATAAGAGAAAACACGTAAACTAAGCCGGGGCGGATCCGGCTAAAGGCCCTCCGGCGTGAGAGTAAGTTCACGGTTGATATTAGAGAAATCAAATGGACAGAGTTTCTCCAATGTAAAAAGTAACGTACCAAATAATGAGCCATGGGGCTTGTATTTATAGGAATGGATTGATAGAATCCATGTTGGAGTGAACTTGTACAGAGATAAGATATAATCTTAAGAGAATTATATCTGTTAAGGAGTCATTGTTTGACTTGAATTGATGTTGGTAATTGTAATCCTGATTGGATCAAGGCTGTATAATCCTCGTTGAATAAGGATTGTAACTGCTAGCCGGAACGCCGAGGAAGGCAAATAATTTTCCTCGGCCTTTGGCAGATAGGCCGAGGAAAATGATTTTGTTTCCTCGTCATTTGTTAAATGGCCGACACGGAGATATGCCGGGGAGAATGATTTTCTTTCCTCGTCACTTGTTAAATGGCCGACACGGAGATATGCCGGGGAGAATGATTTTCTTTCCTCGTCACTTGGATATATGCCGAGCAAATAACTTTTCTCTCCTCGGTAACTCCGACATGACGGCCCAAGAATGATGACATAAGGCCGAGATAAATGTTCCTCGGCATACGAGGAAAATCTTACTCGGCCCTAATACTTCATAATTAGATAATATCCACTGCCCAATATAGCAGGGCCCCAGTTCGGGCAAGCCCATGTTCGTAGCTCGGTTTATACCGTTCAGTGGCCCCCGACTTTCTAGCTTGGCTTAGGACGAGTAGAAAGTCAGCTCGGCATCGGCACACGGAATACGAACAGGTTTGACGCGTGTCATTGGTTGGTAACTGACGGTTGCTATTCTGATGATGACCTGGGGCCCCCCAGTCTTGTCACGCCTTGATAACTGTAATTAGCATTTAATTCTTGGGGCGCCTCACCCGAATTTATGCTTTACCCATGGGTCGACCCGATTTGGGGAGGTATAAAAACTAAAACCCTCTTCATTTTACTCTTTACAAACCTCAAGCATTTGAAAGTATTTGGCAAGAATTCACCGGCGAAAACATCAGCGATCTTTGAACTCAGTTTCCGGCGAGCTTCATTTTTCCGGCGAAGTTGTTTTCTGCACTGACTTCGTTCTTTCTTGCAAACTCAGGTATGATTTTCTTCCCTTCTCACGAACTCCCTTCCTGCTTTAGCGTCTTCTAGGGTTGTTAGGAGAAATCATATGTGAATCAAGAACATGAACCGCCATTATTGAAGATTCAATCTTTTCTTCACGAATTTTTGTTTCAAACTCCCAAAATTTCAAATTTTTGATTTTCTTTGTATTTTGTTAAACTTCTTTGAATATTGAATGAACTTCCCCTTTAATCTTTGATTCCCCTTAGAAATGGCTCGTTCTTGGGACCATTCCCCCCGATTCCGTTATGGATATCATACGGGCAATCTGAGGGTTTATCGACGAGAAAGGGGTCCATGGTTGATGCTGAACTTGGATGATATAAGCAAGCAGTTGAGGGGTTATGGCCGATCCCGTTTATTCATTCAATACCCAGACTCCACAAGAATAGATAGGATTGAGTCTGGTTCTCCCAACATCATAGTTTTTGAGGATAGGGCTGAGATGGTGGAGCACATCGAACTGTTCTACCCGGCCTCCAATCGCGAAATGCGTGAGCGTCTGAGAGGTACGGCCCCCTCCTCGGCCTTATGAAATGACGAGGAAGGAAATCTTCCTTCCTCGGCCTTATGGAATGACGAGGAGGGGAATCTTCCTTCCCCGTCATTTAATCAGCCATTGACGAGGTAAATAATTTTGTCTCCTCGTCTTTATGCAGATATGACGGGAAGAGAAGGAGAGCCCTCCTCGTCTACTCAGATAGTTAACGCCTTCGTTGAAGGTGCGCAAGCTGATGCCCGCCTTGTCCGAAGAAGAGGAGGCCGAGGAGCAGGTAGCCGAGGAAAGCAAATCGAGAAGGCACCAAAGCCTGGGGATCCCATGATTGAGAGGCTGCACACCAAGTACAAAGTGAACCGCGCTGAGTATAAATTAACTTATATGGGCAAGATCGAGCCGAAGACGGAAAAAGAAGAGACGGCCTTCTACTATAACCAAGACTATGTCCACTTTTATTTCAAACAGTTTCAACAGGGACTCCGTCTTCCCCTAGACCCCTTCATTTGTGAATTTTTGGATGATGTAAAGGCAGTGCCGGCCATGCTAGGAGCCAATGGTACTAGGGTTCTGGTTAGCTTCATCATCCTCTGCCGTAGTTTAGGCTATGAGCCGACCATGGGAGCCTTCCGTCACTTCTACATTGTCCAAGTTATCAAGGAACAATGGCTTGTAGTTATTAGGAGTGCCAATAGGAAACCTAAGTTGCTTCTTCCCATGTCCAGCAAAGTTCCAGGCTGGGAGAACCACGTTATCCGAGTTGAGAGCCGCCAAGGTTGGGAGTTCCAGTCTCCTTGTGATGATCCAACATCTTCCTTTGCCGTCCAACAATACGGGTGGACCAAAGATTTGATCAAGCGTCTGGAAGAGTTTGCCAGGGTAGGGGTCCTGGATTGGAAGCAAGTTGAATCCTCGGATCATTTCTATATCCAGGCAGGATTGATGCCGGGGAACGAGGACGGGGTGGCTCCCCTCGTCAATGTTAAAAGAGGACGTCGCTTCAATGATTGGACGATACATCCAGGCTTCGTATTCCACGAGGATTGTATTAGGTGCCATGATGAGCGTCCCCGTGATCAATGTATTGGAGCACCTAACATTGTTGGACGTAAACTTTTATCTTGGACACTTGTAATTTTTGCGTCAGATTATTTTGCTCGTACTTGACCTTGAATCTTCTTGCTCGTACTTGACCATTTCTTCCTTGTCTTTACAGATTTAACCGCCGAGGAAGAAGCAGCCCTTGAAATGGAGAGACTAAGTCCCCAGGAGCTGATCAGGCGAAAGAGAAAGCTGAGCAAGAAATCTGCTCTGATGGAAAGGAAGGATGAGGCCAATGCTCGTAATTTGGTCTTGGGCGTTCAGGGTGATAAACCCCTTCCCCTCAAACTTCACCAGGATGTAAATTCCGAGGACGCAGCATCCGAGGAACGGGCTGAACCCATGGTTGGTGATATGCCTAACCCTCCTACTGAGGCCGAGGAAGCAGTGGCCGAGGAAGCCGGCCTTGTTCAAAGGAAATCTGGCTCCAAAAGGCCTCAAGTTTCCAGTGCCGAGGAGCCGGTAGCCAAGCGGGCAAGTGTCGGTGGGGCCCCCAATCCTTCACCTCCTCCAACCTTGGCTATCAAGGACATCCAAACTGTTGAGCAGGCCGATGAGCTAGCTAAGAGCATGGCCCTCGACATTCCTCGTCTCAGGGGTCTTCCTTTGCAAATTAGGGAGGGACCTTTGGTAAGATTAGGCCGAGCTCCAATTCAGAGAGCAATGGATGAGGACGCCTATGATGCTCTTGTCAGAGAGGCTCCCAGCGACGATACCTTGCTCTGCCGCAAGGGGCTCTTACTTGCCGAGGTAACAGTTCTTTCATTTGATCATTGATTGTGAGATCTGTTTTACACTTGTTTGCACTTCTAATATTAATTCTTCTTTCAGTTGGCTTCTGTCACGGCATATGAGAACGTGCTAGCCAAAAAGAAGGCCAGGCGCCTGAATGAGGCCAAGGCTGCCCAAGCAAAGAGTGATACTGACAAGACTTCCTTGGTCAAACTTCTGAAGGCCAAGGATGCTGAGCTTGAGGCATCCAAGGCCAAAGTGGAGGCCGAGGTAAAAAGAGCCGAGGAAGAGAAGGCCAAAGCCGAGGAAGATCTCCGGCTAAAAGGGGAGGAGCTGGCCAAGGCATTAACGGATAAGGCCGAGCTTCAGGCAAAGGCCGAGGAAGCTGAGGCCAAATACCGAGGATTGGAGGCCTCCCTTCCCGCCAAGGAGAATGAGGCTGTGGTGCGCTTCAAGGAGAGCCCGGCGTTCAAGGATGCCGTGGTATCTAGCTCGGCCTTCCAGGATGCCGTGGACGAGCAAACGGCCACCATGTTCGAAGATGGATACCTTCATCTTGCTAGGAGTATATTGGCTGATCCCTCCACCGGCCTAGACATCAACAAGATAGCCATGCTAATATGCCGGGACCAATACAGTGAGGAAGTTAGGGCTCTCCATCACTTGGTCCCCTTCTCTGCAAGCAACTTGGAATTGATAGCGGCCAAGGATGCTCAAGCATGCAGGGAAGTGTGGAGGCCAGCCCCTGTTATCCCCGGCAACATCAAAGACTTGGTGGAGGCGATCCAGGACGAGGAAGAGCCTGAGGCCAGGGAAGCCGAGGTAGGGGGAAGGGCCGAGGAAACTAATGCCCATGCTCATCAAACGACCCTTCCTCCTCCTGGCTCCATTACTACCAGCTGGCTTGAAGAGCCTTTTGATGATGCTCAGCAGTCTTAGGATAGTTTTTCCTTTTCTGCTTTTTGTAATAGACAATAGGATCTGTAATTCCATTTGAATATCAATGAAAAATCCTTTGTCATGATTCTTGTCACTTCACTAACTTGGTTATATTTTGGTATGCTATGCAAGCATTAGCCTTAGGAAGGTGGGATCCGAGGAAGGTCCCTTGTTCCTTGTGGAGCAAGTGGTTAGGCCGAGGAAAGATTCCTCGGCTGTAGCTATACTCGTACTTCATTTGGGCTGAGGAAGTTTTCCTCGGCTTTGAATGTTGTAATCCTGAATCAGAGTAGATTCATGGTAGGAGGTTTATCAAGCCATTAGGCCGAGGAAAGTCCTCGGTCTTGGCTGTTAGTCTCCTAAGTCAAGGTGGACCCTCGACTGGAAGTGTTGTAAGCCATCAGGCCAAGGAGGTTCCTTGGTCTTGGCTGCTTGGTATCCTGAGTCAAGGTGGACCCTTGACAGGATGTGTTGTAAGCCATCAGGCCAAGGTGGTCCCTTGGTCTTGGCTGTGTTAAGCCATCAGGCCAAGGAAAATCCTTGGTCTTGGCAGTTGAGTATGCCATCAGGCCAAGGAGGATCCTTGGTCTTGGCAGTTGTTAAGCCATCAGGCCAAGGTGGACCCTTGGTCTTGGCTGTGTTAAGCCATCAGGCCAAGGAAAATCCTTGGTCTTGGGCTGCAAGCATCAGGCCAAGGTGGACCCTTGGTCTTGGCTGTTGGTGAGCCATCAGGCCAAGGAAGATCCTTGGTCTTGGCTATTGTGTATCGGAGAGTCGGAAGTAATGTCCTCATCTTCCGGTGCTGGGGTGAAGAGCTGATAGTTGCTTTGCATGTTGGAAGAAACTGCTTTCGTAGAACTGAAATGCGATTACATAGAACTGCAATCCTATCAACTAAAAAGACAAAAAGAAAACAAAAGACCGAAAATAAAAGACCGAAAATAAAGAGCTAATCTATTGCAAAATAAACTAGACTAGTGATAATATTTTCTAAGGTTGTCGGAATGCCATGGATGCTTGAGATCCTTCCCCTCCTTGGTCCTCAATCTGTAGGTCCCTTCTCGGATGACTTGAGTGATGATATAGGGACCTTCCCAATTTGGGGAGAGCTTGTTCTGCTCTGCCTTCCGACCAGTGGCTTCGATCTTTCTAAGTACCCAATCGCCAACTTGGAATACTCTTTTGATGACCCTCTTGTCGTGATATGCCTTGGTCCTTTGCTTGTAATTCACCATCCTCATCTCGCGCAGCCTAGTCGTTTTTCATCTATCGTGTCCAGGTCTAGGAGCCTATTGACCTTGTTGACTTGCTCATCATAATGGGAGTTCCTTACTGTAGGGATGGCCATCTCTGCTGGTGCCATAGCCTCAGAACCGAAGGTTAGTGCGAATGGGGTTTCCCCGGGTGGTTGTGCGAACAGCCCATAAAGCTAGGGGAAGTTCGTCCAACCATCTACCCTCGCGACCTTCAAGATTCTTGGTGAGGGCGGTTAGGACCAGTTTGTTGGCGCCTTCGCTGACCGTTGCCTTGGGGTCTCGCTTAACCGAAGATTTTGCATGGCGTACTTTGACTCTTCCCACCCCGTTGTAAATGCCGTGGAGAATTGGAGTCCATGGTCGAAACAATTGTATGTGGAAGGCCAAATCTCGCACCCGAGATGTTGTCATGAACAAAGTTGATCGCATTCTCTTCCGTTATCTTGGCCAATGCCTTGGCTTCTATCCACTTGGAGAAGTAATCAACAGCTACTATCACGTACTTGCAATTACCACGGGCGGGTGGAAAGGGTCCAATGAGGTCGATCCCCACATATCAAATGGCCACGTAGGTATTACTAGTGTTTGCTCGACCGCAGGTAGTCTTGGAATGTCGAGAACCTTTGGCATTTGTCACATTTTCGAACATAGGCGTGCGCGTCTTCCCTTAGGTTTGGCCGCAGTAACCTAGCGATATGATTTTGTCGCCTAAGGTTCTGGCCCCGGTGTCCGCCGCAAACACCTTCATGTACTTCGCCAGAGGTTCTCGCTTTCCTTGGGATAGACACACCTTAGCAGGGGCTTCGTGAAAGATCTTCGGTGAGGACTCCGTTCATCACCACGAATCTTGGAGACCTATTCTTGATAAGCTTGGCTCGAGCATCATCTTCGGGAGTTTCTCCTTCTCAATGTATTCGATGTAGTCATCGATCCAAAGATCTCTCTTCCTCGTCCGTAAGCATGACTTGTAATCTTTCATACGCAGTTCCTCGGCATAAACTACATATGGGTTGGTCTCCGAAGGAGACACGTCCATGGTGGCTAGTTTGGAGAGAACGTCTCGCGACTTGGTTGTCTTCCCTTCCTATCTCGCTTGAGCTCGAAAAATTCCATTTTCTTCGTCATATCTAGGACCAGGTCTCTATACTTGGCAAGGGTGACATCTTGAGTGTTATATTCTCCCTTCACTTGTTTGACAACAAGCCGGGAGTCACGTAAAGCAGCCACCTTAGTTGCTCCATAGAAGGAGGCCAACTCAATGCCAAATATGAGAGCCTCGTATTCACTTGGTTGTTAGAGGCAGGAAACCCGAAGCGGATGGCATCTTGTATAGTATACTCTCCTTCCGGGCTTGCTAGTACAACTCCAGCTCCGCTTCTTTCCTTGGTAGCTGATCCGTCCGTATACAGGATCCAACAGTTGGATGGGAGTTCAATGGGAGAGTCTTTTTCCTCCGGCGCTTTGCTTCCGGAGGTGGGGAGATGCTCACCCATAAAGGCGCCTCGACCATGAAGTCAACCAAAGGCTGTGCGAAGAGGGTCTTCCTTGGTTGGTAAGTGATATCAAACTCCGTTAGAGCGATTGACCAATTAAGGAGACGTCCCGAACCGTCCAACTTGTGAAGGATTTTCTTCAATGGTTCGTTGGTGTAGACGGTGATAGGATGTGCATAAAAATATGCACGCAGCCTTCCTTGAAGCAATGACTAGTGCGTATGCTATCTTCTCCACATTGAAATATCTCGCTTTCTACATCGGACATGGCCTTTGAGACATAGTAGACGGGCTTCGAATTCCTTCATCCTTTCGAACTAAGACAGCGACAAAGATGATCGGTGCAGCTAGGAAGACGTATAGCATCTCACCGGTAGTCGGACCGCTAAGCAAGGGAGGGGAACCCAAGTACTCCTTCAACCGGAGGAATGCTTCCGAGCATTCAGGAGTCCAGAGAAGCTCTTGGTACCCTTCAATACCTTGAAGAAAGGCGTTGACTTTTCGGCGGATTTGGCGATGAATCTTCCAAGGGCCGCAATTCTTCCATTAAGTCTTTGGACCTCCTTGATGGTGGTAGGTTCCTTCATGTCAACGAGCGCCTTGATTTTTCTCGGGTTTGCTTCAATCCCCTTTGGGAAACCATGAAGCCCAGGAATTTCCCTGCAGAACTCCGAACACGCACTTGCTTGGATTCAGCCTTCATGTTGTTTGCTTGGAGGTTGTGAATGGTCTCTTCTAGGTCGGGAACGTGGCTGCCTTCCTTGGTCTTTATGACCATGTCATCAATATAAGCCTCCATGTTTCTACCTATCTGACTTGCAAAAACTTGATTTACCATCCGTTGGTAAGTGGCACCGCATTCTTGAGCCCAAAAGGCATCATGATGTAGCGTAAATTCCCCACAGTGTTTGAAAGGCGCCTTCTCGATGTCTTCTTTCGCCATTTTTATCTCGATGATAGCCTGAATAGGCATCTAAGAAGCCGAGAGTTTGGTGTCCAGAATGGAGTCCACCAACTTGTCGATTCTCGGGAGAGGATAGCCGTCCTTGGGGCAGGCTTTGTTTAGATCAAGAAAGTCTATGCACATACGCCATTTCCCATTTTGCTTCTTCACCATAACGACATTAGCCAACCAAACGGGGTATTTGACTTCGCGAATTATTCCGGCGCTGAGTAATTTTTGCACCTCTTCTTTTATAGCTTCCTCCTTGTCCCTTGCAAAATTTCTCCTTGTCTGGGAGATGGTCTTCGCTAAAGGATCAACTTCTAAGCGGTGGAGGGCTACTTCTTCATTGATCCCCCTCATGTCTTCGACTCTCCAAGCAAAGACGTCGAGACTGTTTTTCAAGAGGGATATGATTCTCTCTTTCTCTTCCTGTGATAGCTGGCCTCCTAGCTTGATTTTTTGTTCGGGATAGTCAGGATTAATGACTACCTCTTCTAGCTCATCTACAGGCTTCATTTCTGGTCCGTCTCGAAATTCTAGGGATTCGATAATGATCTCTCTGATTCTCCTCCCTTCATTGTCGTTTACATTGAGGCCTTCTTCCTCCATAAGTTTATCGATGTCTGGAAGATCGCTCTTCCCCGAGTCATGGTCGGCCCCCGAGTTCTGGTCATTGACGAGAATGGGGTCTTCCTCGGAGATGGGTAGAACTATGCCTTGGTCATCCGCAGTTTCTAGGACCATAGGCTCTTCTTCCAGGGTGGGTAGAGTTACGCCTTGGTCATCCACAATTTCTAGGACCATAGGTTCCTCTTCCTCACTTTCCCATACTTCACGGATATAGTTCATCCTAGAGCTAGTTTCGGTGGTCTTCTGTGATTTGGTGATCTTGATGTTCTCCTCGGGCGTATCTATCTCCACGCTTTTTGACTTTTTCCGGCTCTTGACAACATGTTCCAAGAAATCTTTGGGGTTGCCCTCACGCATCCAATGCCAAGACGAGTGGGAAATTTAACTCGTTGGTGAGGAAGGGAGGCCACCATCCCAAGTTTGGCTTGACTTGGAATGCCTATAATCGCATGATAGTCACTAGTCAAGTCCATGACTATAAAAGTGACAGTAGCCTTGGCTCGGAAGGGATGATCGCCGACTTCGAGTTCTAGTTCTACGGTTCCCTTTGCTCCAACCTTATGGTTGGTGAATCCTTCAAGCCTTCCATGATATGGTTCTAGCGCAGTTGTCTTTCAACCCCATTTGTTGGAAGGCTGAATAGTACAGGATGTCACGGGAGGCCCCCGTGTCAACAAGAAGTCTTTCGGATTCAACATTGTCAATTCGACCCTTGATGACCAATGGCTGCTCACGAGCTGCTCGACTTCCCGCCAACTCATTCGGAGAAAAACTAATGACTTCTTCTCGCTTTATGGATCCAAGCAGGGACATGGTATACTTTGCTTAGCTCGTGGATCCGGTCCCTTAGCTTTCGGTGGAGGTCACCTCTTCACGGATCACATGTAGTTTAGCCCTAGGAGGCCTTCGATCTTCATCCTCACTCTTGGAGTCATCTTCACTCTCCTCTTGCTTCCGCTTTCGCTTGCCATCTTTCTTCATGACATAACGGTCTAACTTTCCCTCGTCAACCCATTGTTGGATTATCTTCTTAAGGGCCCAAAGAACCATCGTGGTGTGCCCGTTGTCCTTGTGAAAATCACGTATTTTTTCTTGTTGCGGGGGTATTTTGGGTGATCGCCGGAGACGAGGTGGAGGAAGGTTCACTAGCCGCATGATTTCGGAGATGGGCTTTGTAAGAGGGTGAACTCCAGCCTTCTCGTCTTCGGTTCTATTCTTTCCTTTGGAACCCTTGCTGTTCCCGTTGTCATTCTGTCGGGGTTAGTTGCTTCAGGTTCCGTCTTGTCGCCTCCCCTTTTCTTTGTCTTGTCTTCACCATGGAAATGGCATAAGCCACTTTGTACAATTCGGCCTTGGAACTAGGTTCCCCGGGCCGGGAGTTCATAAATGAGGGGGCCGATTTTAACCCGCAGTTGAAGCAAACTATGACCTCCCTATCGCCGAGGCTTTCTTCAACTTGGTCCGCCATTTTTCTAACCTATTGTAATAGCTGAGGGTGGTCTCTCCCTTCCCTTGCTCAATGTTGGCCAAGTCGGTTAATCTCATCTTCCTCTTCCCAGCCGTGGCAAAATGATCTAAGAACATTCTCCTCATGCCCCTCCAGCAATCGATGCAACCTTTCTTGAGCTCACGGAACCAGGTCAAAGCCGTTCTGAGAAGGTGCTCGCGAAAGCTTTGCAGAGCAAGTCATCGCAGTGGTGAGGAGATTCATGGTTTGTTCGAAACTTTGCACATGGTCCTTGGCGTCAGTGGTTCCGTTGTATTTCTCGAAATTTGGGAGCTTGAGGTTAGGATGAGGAGGTGCAGCAGTTATCCTCAAGGAAAACGGACGGGTGGCCCAATCATAATCGTCGTCATTATATTTCTTTCCCTCTCCATGTCATCTAGCCTTTGCTTCAACAGCTCCCATTGCTTTGTTTCTATTCCCTTCTCACCGCTCAGCGAGTGCTTCGTTGGGAGCTTCGATCGACTTTCGGGACGATCATTCACCCTACTATGCTCCGCATTGTGTCGGTGGCCGCCCCTCCTTGATGGTTCTTTATCATGTCTGGTGCCAAGTCTTGGCCTCCCAAGTATCATCCTATATGGTTCCGGTCCTCGGCCTAACAAATTCTCGTGCCGAGGACGAGGAGAGTCCTGGCCGACGAGGACGATGAGAATCTCGTACGACGAGGACGAGGAGAATCTGGTCGACGAGCTCGAGGAGACGTGGGACGCCTAGGTGTCATGATGAGACGAGCAGGGATAGGCGCCTATTCAAGCCGAGTCTTGTCCTTAGGTCCTTGGAGTTCACTTCCTCTTCCCTAGGAGTTATTTGGCTTCTCGTGTCGACCACGGGATCCTTATGCTTACCGGTATGCCGAGGACGAGGAGAATCCCCGGGAGCCGGCATTTGTAGTTCGCCAGCCTTCGTGGGAGGAGCCCGATGCTCTCCCCTGTTCCTTTCTCAAAGGTGGGCCCATTGATGGTACAATGAATGGAGCCATGGAATGATCTCGGTCCATTTGCAAAAGAGCAACTTGTGTTTCATACATCCTTTGCAAAGTCTCCATTTGTTTGTGTAACAAAGAGCGTCGGTCAACGTGTTGAGATCCTCCTGCTTGACCGGCGTCGGCATTCTTTGTTTTCTTCCTTCCTGCTTGCTTCCCACGAGCACGAGTAGGACGAGGAAGGTCATTGCCCTCTCCTCGGCATTTGCTGACCCATGGAACGAAGAGTCATGGCAAGGGGAGGAATGGCATCGGCGAGGTAGAGGAGGAGGAGGAGGCAAGGGCTCCTCGGTTCCAAAGTGTTTCCCCATTCACTTGGGTGGGATCCTCACCGTAACACTTGTGAATTGTCCGTCCATTATGAATCACAAACAGATTATTGAATGCAAAATTTTCCAAAAATCACAATTTCACTGTAACCGAATTTATGGCTAAAATTAGGGCAAATTTTAACCAAAAACAAACAGCCAATTGTGATTTTTTCTAATGCAAAGAACTTGAGTCAAAATTGGGTCGGAATTTCAACGCCAAAAACGCCTTCACCGGAATCTGGATAAATTCCGGTCACAACTTGCGAACTCCGGTGACTTCAAGAACAGAACTTTACCGATCCAAAAATTCCGTTCCAAGAAAGAACAAATTCGGTAAGAAAATTGGCTTTAAGCGAGCGTTTTCCAGGCCAAACAATGGGTGTTTGAATCGATTTCCCGGCAATGGAACCAATTGATGATGCCAAAATCGTCAAAACAGCCCAAATCCAAGCGTTGAATGCTCCGGCGATTGCAAGGCCTGAAAATAAGAGAAAACACGTAAACTAAGCCGGGGCGGATCCGGCTAAAGGCCCTCCGGCGTGAGAGTAAGTTCACGGTTGATATTAGAGAAATCAAATGGACAGAGTTTCTCCAATGTAAAAAGTAACGTACCAAATAATGAGCCATGGGGCTTGTATTTATAGGAATGGATTGATAGAATCCATGTTGGAGTGAACTTGTAGAGAGATAAGATATAATCTTAAGAGAATTATATCTGTTAAGGAGTCATTGTTAGACTTGAATTGATGTTGGTAATTGTAATCCTGATTGGATCAAGGCTGTATAATCCTCGTTGAATAAGGATTGTAACTGCTAGCCGGAACGCCGAGGAAGGCAAATGATTTTCCTCGGCCTTTGGCAGATAGGCCGAGGAAAATGATTTTGTTTCCTCGTCATTTGTTAAATGGCCGACACGGAGATATGCCGGGGAGAATGATTTTCTTTCCTCGTCACTTGGATATATGCCGAGCAAATAACTTTTCTCTCCTCGGTAACTCCGACATGACGGCCCAAGAATGATGACATAAGGCCGAGATAAATGTTCCTCGGCATACGAGGAAAATCTTACTCGGCCCTAATACTTCATAATTAGATAATATCCACTGCCCAATATAGAAGGGCCCCAGTTCGGGCAAGCCCATGTTCGTAGCTCGGTTTATACCGTTCAATCATCATTTAATGCATTAAGAACTCTTTAGATTCAAACTTAGATACAAAACAATAGTGATTTACCTTATTGTATTTTACCATGTCTCGACAATTTATCGGTTATTTATATCTTGTTTGTATCCCTACGTTTACTACCCCTATCACTTGGTTTATATGATGATTCTTTTGAATTCTCAAAGTGGGATCCCTTCTCACTGTATCATTAACTCTATTGAAGTTCTCATCATTTTCTTTTTCTGTACTCGAACTGATTTCTGGTGTTATCTCTGGTGTTGCCGTATCAATGGCAACACATAGTCCAACACCAGACTCAACACATGGACCAACATTCGATGTAACACTTTCTTCGGCAACTTCCTCAAGTTGCTCAAACCATATTAAATGAGTGTCTGCAACTGGTTCACCTGCAACGCTAGCTAAATCATCAAACAAAATATTTGCATACTCTTGAACGATTTTCGATCTCAAATTATGCACGCGTAATGCAATACAATTTTGAGAATATCCAAGAAAAATGGCCTTGTCACTTTTAGAGTTAAACTTACCTAAATGATTTCGCTCATTCAATATGAAACAAACACGCCAAAAGACAGACGTAATGAACATTAGATTTCTTCTCATTCAAATTTCATAGGGTGTCATTGTTGTACCAAGTTTTAGAAAAACTCTATTAGAAATGTGACAAGCCGTGTTCAACCTTCAGCCAGGCCCCTCTCAATAATTATTGGGGCCCTGTGCGAAATGTGAATATTGGGCCCCTAATATTTAAAAATTTATACAAAAAATATAATATGTATATATAAGTGCTTTTATATAAAGATTAAAGTTTTACAAAATTAAGCAATAAAATTCAAAAATAATTTATTACATTGAGGTATTTCATTTATCGTTACTATCGCCTCTCTTAAATCAATTACCCGCTCTCCGCAATTTCCAAGTAATTTGCGTCGATTGATTTTCACCCCTTGAATTTCGACGCCGTCGCTGTGATTGCGTAAATTTTTTTTTTTGATATATATATATATATATATATATATATATATATATATATATATATATTTTTGAGATATATACCTAATGGGGTCTAGAAAAATGGGGGCCCTCCAAAATTTGGGGCCCGGTGCCGAAGAACCTATTGTTCCTAGTGATAGCCGGCCCTGCCTTCAGCCCAAAATCTTTTCAAAATACTTTTGAAAAACATCATGACACTGATTGTTTTTTAGCAAGATCCTATTTTTCTTTTCGGCCACCCGATTTTGTTGTAACATTTTAGAGGTCGAAAATTTATGGTGAATCCCCCTTTTCTCACAAAAAGTAGAAAATGAAACATTATAAAATTCTTTCTCATGGCTAGATCTTATACGAAAAATAGGTGAGCAAAACATGTTTTTTATTTTGGAATGTAAGAATTTAAACTTATCAAAAGTTTCAAATTTTTCTTTTAAAAAGTAGATCAAAGTATAACTAGAAAAATCATCCACAATGATATAAGAATACCTCTTACCTCCCAGACTATCTACCTCAATTTGACCCATCAAGTACATGTGCAAAAGTTGAAAACAATGTGTTGTTTCAAAGTGTTGCTCTTCGTGTTGGGCAATATTGTGGGTGACACTAGTTTGTTTACTTTTAAGGAAATCCACACACAAATTTATATTTATAATTCTGTTTGGGAATTTCTTTAATAGCATCAAACCTATTTTTTTTTTCCAAATTCCTGTAATGGAGATGTCCCAAATTTTGATGCCAGAAAAGTGTGTCATCAACGTTGATCGAATTGAATAATCATTGTTCACCAACAAGATAGCAATTGTCACTTGATTTATTTCTTGTCATAACACACATCTTAGTATGATAAAAAAAACTTCACAAGTATTCTTTTTAAATTTTACCTCTAAGTTGTCATCGCAAATGGCTAATGCTAATCAAATTAGCCACCAAGCCATCAACATGTAAGACATTCTTTAAGACAGAGAATTCGGCAACATCAAGTGTTTCTTACCCTAGAATCTTGCTCTTTCCTCCACCTCCATAAGACACGTAACCTCCTTAAATATGTTCATATTCTTTAAAAAATATTTTTGTTTCTTTCATATAGCGAGAACAACCACTATTAAAGTATCATGAACCTGAGATATTAGTCCTAGAAGCAGTATAAACAACATTGCATGCACATGGGGATTTGGCCTGCTGGCCAGAGCTCATGGCTTCCAACCTGGAGGTCATGGGTTCGATCCCCCCAGAAGTTAGAGGGAATGCTTTCTCTCCCTAGGATTTATCTCCTAGGCGCTTCTGTGCGTGCATGTGTGTGTGTGTGAGTAGTGAAAAAAAAAACATTGCATTTCACATTTGTTTTAGGACACCAAGTTTTCTTTTTTGAATTTTTATTTTTTTTTAACACATGTATTGTCTCAAGTGTTGTCTCGAGAGTTGGGCAACACTTGATGCAATACTTGTGAACTGGATTGTTTCTTTTGAATAGTAAAACATTCAGATTTGGTATGTGTGAATGTGTGCCCAAATTTTGGAATTCACGCGAGTTTGAAGACATCCGGTTTAATTTGAAAAACGGAGTCGCCACGCCATTTTGATTACCTCAAAACTTTGAAAAAAAAGTTTTTTTATGGGTTCGGAGGTTAAGTTACCCCTTGGGAAGAACGGATCGTCGTTCACCCAAGGTGCCTTGCCGTAGCAAGTCTCCCAAGATTTCATTAATCGTGCTTGCTTGCGTGCTTTCTTGTGTGCATGTGTTTGAAAATAAGGGAGGGAATGTCCCAAGTCGTCTTCCGGACGTACAAACCATTTATTGGTTGTCGCTCGGGATTTCTTGAATTTTATGTATTCGAGATTTTGATCCCGTCCTCATCTTGGACTTGTGATCATCGCTTTTTTTTTTAACCTCGGGACTTGTGTGATCGAGAGAATGACTCTCTTTATAGTCAAAGATGAGGTTCTTTAGAAAAGGAGGGTCCTTAGCCCATCAATCCTACGCTTTAAGACGATCGAGCTCATATAGATGCTTCATACTCGTCTTAAGCGATAATTGGAGATATAGGGTTCAAGGTTATCCCTTTCTAAAGAGATTATGAAACCTTTAATGGAAGAAACGATGTAAAAATAAGATCTTTACACCGGTCCGTTCCAAGGTTGCTAATGGAGGACATGGGGAAAATGCATGTAAAAATGACATTTTAGTGAAAATATGACATTTTTTAAGTTGCAAAGGATGCTTTCGATTGTAAATGGTGCTTTTTGATGTAAAGGTAAGATTTTAATGCAAAGGATGCACTTTTATGGGAAAAATAGTATTTTAGGTGCAAATGATGCATAAAGACTTTATTTTTGAAAGCAAAAGATGCATTTTTATGTAAAGAAATGACTTTTTATGCAAATGATGCACCTTTAATGTGAAAAGGAGATTTTAATGCAAAGGATGTTAATTTTGAGTGTAAAAGGAATGATTTTGATGCATGAAAATAGGCTTTAGGTGTAAAGGATGCACCTTTATGTATGAAAAATGATATTTTAGTGAAAAGATGGCATTTTTGTGTATGAAGATACTATCTAAATTGCAGATAGACATCAGATTATAGCATGATCAGGGTTAAAATCAGATTACAGCTTGAAGTCTCTGCATAATGGCCAAAGTTGTCGCGTGACATAGGCTGCCTATGTCGCGTGACATAAATAGCCATTTGCAGAAACCTTAGCAACTGGGATTTACAGAGGTAAGCAAGGCATTAATATAGCCAAGTTACTTCACTGATAAATCCCAAAAAACATGTATATGATCATTTCAAGGGAGCATGTAAAGGTAAAAGCCAGATTACAAGTGAAAAGATGAAGTTTCTGCAAACTGGCCAATGTTGTCGCGTGACATAGGCTGCCTATGTCGCGTGACATACTTAGCCACTTTGCAGAGACTTTACAGCTGGGATCTACAGAGGTAACAAGGCATTAATATAGCCAAGTTACTTCACAAATAGATCTCAGAGAGCAAGTTTGTCAATGGTGAACACTTCAAGAGGGTGTGGATATGAGGGATCCACACTCATCTCGAGTGTTCATGCAAAAACAATGCCAAACCGGGGCTTTTACATGAAATGATATGCAAATGGATATGGATCTAAGCAATATAACACTAAAGCACGTAACTTTAATCAGGATATATCATTATTAACACATTTAGCATATAGATCTCATGTATAATGGAGATAGGGAAAGGAA
Organism: Adenophora triphylla var. japonica; assembly: GCA_022495995.1. NCBI lineage: Eukaryota > Viridiplantae > Streptophyta > Magnoliopsida > Asterales > Campanulaceae > Adenophora > Adenophora triphylla. The sequence goes on from JAFEMH010000423.1 coordinate 740,069, forward strand.
AAGGGTAGAAAATCGTTACCCTTGAAGACCACGACTTCCTATATCACGTTAGATATAGGAGCCTTCAAAACATCAACTTCCGGGGACTGAAATCAAGCCTTGGTTCTATGAGAATCTTTGGTTCTTGATGTGTGTGGGAAGTGTGTGTATGTATTGGTTGAATGGTGGGTGATTTGGAGGATTAGTGTGTGTTTTAGGGGGTATGTGAGAAGAGAGGATGCTTCTGGGCGTATTCCCTATAGAGGGGGACTGAGGGGTGGAAAAGGGGTGTCCAAAATGAGAGGTGAAGGCCTCTATTTATAGGCTGCCTGCATGGGCTTATTATGTCGCACGACATAACAAGCCATAACCGTTTTCCTTCTAGAAACATGCAAGGTGGCAAGCTTCTAGAAGTCTTCATGGCCTATTATGTCGCACGACATAAGTAGCCACTTCCAGATTCTTCTAGAAACATGCAAGGTGGCAGTCTTCTAGAACTTTCTTCCCAATTAAGAAAAACGTGTTTCTTAATGGATAAGCTTCCCTTTCAGCCCTTAATTAATTTGGAACAGTTCCGGAATATTTTCGGAACACTAGGAAGGTCTGGGAAATTACCGGAAAACTTACCGAAATTGTCGGAAAATTTAACCGGAAGGCATGAGCCAGATTTGGGTACTTACAGAAGCCCCTCGGCAACGTCACTTGCAGGGCAAGTGGGGTTGTCGATAGAAAAGGATCCAATCTGGCGAATGCCGAGACGGATTGGGTGACCAAGTTGGTCGAGTGGCTGAACCTCTGGAAGGCTACCTACGTATCCCGAGTGGGAATCAAGCCATAATCGTAGTTCGGACTTTTACTGAGTCGAAATGTTATTCCTTCACCTTGGAATAACGGAGATCGAAAGAGAGAGCGAAATGTTATTCCTTTATCTTGGAATAACTGAGATCGCGAGAGAGATCGAAATGTTATTCCTTCATCTTGGAATAACGGAGATCGAAAGAGAGAGCAAAATGTTATTCCTTCATCTTGGAATAACGGTGTAGACACCCCATTCTGAACCAATAATTCATGATTACACTACTCTTCGTCTCTCTTTTGTGTTTTGATGAAAGCACATTAGTTTCGTCATGTTTCGTTAAGTTTCTAACTAACCTCGTTAGTTTTGGACCTAACTGACTAACGGAATAAACTGAAGAGGACAAAATAGTCATCAGACTAGATATCTCGCACGAGATATCATATCTCGCGCGAGATATCCCCTCGACAGGATGTGCAGAAATCACTCTCCTTCTCCGTTTCAACCTCCTTTCTTGATAAACCTCATCTAATCCGGTTCTCCAATCAGAATTGAGTTCTGGAAGCTTCCTAGGAGTGTTTTACCTCTCCACCTCTACCTCTTAAACCCCTATAAATACTTGGTGACTTCCACTGTTTCAAAGGTCCAGAATTTCACACAACACACACAATTTGTTGGTTTCTTTCCACGAAAGACTCCTTCAAATCAGTCACAAACAACTCCTAAATTCGTCCTTCAACCACGTTGATTGACGAACATCAAGGCTCAAGCCTAGCATCAAGGCGAAGCTCTGTCCGCATCAAGACTTGACTCTCATATTGAGTCGAAACCCTGCCCAAATCACTTCTCGATCGAGAAAACATCTTAGAACCACGTTCTAAATCAAATCCTCCCTAAACCCATGGTAAAATCCTCTATTTCTCTTCTTCTTCTCAATCTCTCTATTGACTTTTAGAGTGGTGTAATCCCATCAAAAGAATTGGCCTAGAGTCCCTTCAATCGATGAAGGCGATCTCGAAGCATACAATCCGACATTCCTAATCAAGAAATTGATTAGGATTTATTTGTTTTCTTTAATTATATATATTTTAAAGATCGAAAACCTCTCTTTTCTTTAGCAAGACCGATCTTCGGATCGGGTGGAATGGATGCTCCTCGACCTACCCATTCCATAACCTAAGCCCCGAACTCAAATCTCTTTTCAAAATGGTTTTCCTATGTTTCCGAACGAATAATATAGGTGGCGACTCTAAAAAGATAAAATTCTTTCTCACAACGCTACAGTGGCGACTCCGCTGGGAACTTAAAATTAAGAGTCTTAAACTTGCGTCAAAATTAAAAGAGAGGTTTTCAAAAAAAAATTTGTAAATTCGAATTTTCTGCTCTCAGATGAAGCATATCTCGCGGCGAGATATCATATCTCGCGCGAGATATTGCTTCGGCAATCTGGTTGTTTTCTGGTTTCTCCTGTTCATCCCGTGGTCCAAGACGAGGGTCGAACACGCAAGGGGGATCCCAGAATTCATTATCTGCAGAGTTCCCGCATCTTAAGGCCTCCCTTAAGATGTAGAACTCGAATCTGTATTTCATTTAAATAATTGATTATTATTTATGAACTGCGTGCGATTGGGTTTTATTTAATTAAAGTCCGGTCCATTGGGGATTCGGGAGTTGTAAATTAATCTATTTATCTCTCTTTATCTCTCTTTATGTGGAACTACGACGGCCTGAGTCTTCCTAATTTGGGAGAAACGTAGGCAACCACTTGGTGCGGCCACTATCTGTTTTCCTTTTAGTTTTCAAAAAATAAAACTTTCTATTTTACTCTATCACCTAGATTGACTCTCACACACGCGCACTCATATATAACTGTCATTGCACTACATACCCTCTATAAACCCGGGACCCACACTAAGGACGGATGACGGTAACCACCTAGTCGCCGGTCTCTCCGAGGTTGGATCATCCCACTCCGCGTATTCAATCCATCTAGATTGTCATATCGCGGGGAGCCTAGCCTTCCAGCCCTGCATCGCCACATATCATGTAGATTGACTTTTTAAGACACTCCTTGACCGGTCGGTTTGATCTTGGAGTCCTTGTAGTCCCTTGTCAAGATCGTTTTATGCAATAATCCACGGAAAAGAAATCAATAAATTGTCGCTTCGGAATTGTCCCTTCGGAAACGTCCCTACGGTTGTCCCTTCGGATTTGCCCCTAAAAAAAAAAAGAAAAAATTCTCATCAAAATTATTGCACAAAACTTGATGTTACTTGAGATTACTTCGACCCCTAGGTCCCTAGGTTTGGTTCTTGAACTTTAGAAACCCCCAAAACGGATTTTCCGTCCGACCAAAATTAGGATTAAAATCAGAAAATTGTGACTTTCCGTGGTGAAGTCTCGCGCGAGACTACTTGTCTCGTACGAGATAAGTGTTCGGTCTTTTCGTGTTTTGGCCAAAACCTTCAAGCCTTCATTCACCCTATTCAGCCGACTTGTTGGGACTCGATCATGGTTTAACACGGTTGCTACACGTCAAGGTCCTTCGCCAAAGCTCGACACGATGTCTGCTTCTCCTTCTACCACCGAGGCCGATTTCAACGATGCTAAGGTCCAACTCATCGAAGCCATGACTAGGTTGGATGAACAAAGTAAGCAAATTGATGAGCAAAATGCCCAAATGGCCGCCCTCATGAAAGAACTCCACGAGTTGAAAGTCAAGAAAGGCAGAAAACAGAAGCAGAAAGTGGAATCCTCCTCCGACGAAGAGGAATCCTACACCAAAGTGAATAGAAAAACCAAGAAGTCAAGCAAGAAAAAGGAAGAATTCGATTCCTCCTCTTCCTCATCCTCCTCCGATGATGAGGAACATACCTCCAAGGGCACTAAAACCAAGAAAGAAGGCAGTGGTGAAACTACTAAACTTGGTGACCATGTTACTAAGAACTACCTCGAAAAGAAGCTTGCGACTCTTGACACTTCCAAAGGGTCATTCGTTCCATTTGATCCCGATGCTCTTCAACAATCAATCACCAAGTTTCCTCGCAAGTACAAAACACCCGACATTGCCAAGTTCAATGGTACTACTTGTCCTCGAGCTCATGTTGAGACCTACACTTGGGCTATGCTTCCAATGGGTGTTGATAACACAATCTTGGCCCAATGCTTTCCTCAAACTTTAGAAGGTGCTGCAAGGGATTGGTACATGTCTCTTCCTACGACTACAAGGCTTGATTGGTCATCCGCATGTTTAGTCTTCCAAAGGCAGTTTGAAGAGTACCGCCCTACTAGGAGGGATCTTGAACAAACCAAACAACATGCAAATGAGTCCTTTGCTGAATTTGCTAGAAGATGGAGACTCAAACTTACTGAAATTGTCGAAAGGCCTACTCTCAAAGAGCAAATCCACATCTTCCTTCAATGCCTTCGTGATGAATTTCAAGAGAAGCTCGCCAGTAACTACTTTCCTAGTTTCAATGAACTCCTCGAGTCCGGAATTAGGGTTGACGACTTCCTAAAAAGCAAAAAGAAAGAAAGTACTTTCCGCTACAACAAGCCCACCACAAGTAAGGATGCTTCAGTCAACGCTATTGCACTCAGCCGCCCCAACACCGGAAAGTATTCTGCTGTCCCTCCTCCCGAAAAGAAAAAGAGGCACTACGACAAAATTGAAGGAATCACTCAAGAAGAACTCTTCGATGTGCTTGTCCAAAATGAAAAGATCAAACCAAGGGAAGGTGGTCCTCCGAAAGATATGGGTCCGAATCATACTCATCACTTATTCTGCAAGTACCACAACTTCACCGGCCATGACACCAACTCTTGCCACCACTTGAAGAACATCATCCAAGACCTCTTTGACAATGGAGATCTAGAACGTCCCAACGTCATCACCAATCCTCTTCCTCGTACTCCATGAAGAAGATTAAGCTCCAAGAAGAAACCCGCACTTACAACTTTGGGGCTACCACTATCCTCTCCCTTTCTCCTTTGATAGAAGTAGATTAGATTTTAAATTTCCAAGTATGAACTCGAAGAGTCGTTCTGTCTTTCTAGTACTCCTCACCTCCTCTAGTTTGTGTCTTCTAAACTATCGAGTCTGTTCTTAAATTTCTCAATAAATTAAAGTAATTTCTTTTCCTAAACACTTTCCCTAAAGTTGTTCTACCTCATGAATATCATTCAACTCATGCAAAATAATGGACCTTCCATTCCCTAAATCATCGCAAAAATAGAAACTTCTAAGTGACTTTAAGACGAAAGTTATCATTAGGAGGCTTAAAGGCTAAAACATTATCCCTACTGAAAGTCAAAGGTCAACAAACGAAGAAAGCCAAAGGCGCTGCTGTCAACATTCATCCCAAGAAGAGTGGGGCTACTCAATTCAAGGCTTTGAGAGTACAAAAATAAATAAAAAGCTCTCTAGGACGAAACTCCTCAAATCGTTCTAGGCAAAAATAGAGCATCAAAAAAAAAAAAAAAAAAAAAAAAAAAAAAAAGTGAAAGAAAAAGAAAAACTCTCAAGCCTTCATCGCCCCACAACTAGGATGAAATTTCAACAAATGCATGAAGGACTCTCCCACAAAGAAGAGGAGTCAAGTGATACCAACAAAAGAAATGAAGACTACTCAATATCCTCCTACATCAAGCGAAGAAGGCTTTCAGTATTAAGAAAAATGTTTACCCTTAAGTCATATTAATGATTGGCTTTCTCCTCAAACTTATTTAGAAATTTCTAGATGATGCACGGTTCATTACAAAGGTAGAACAAATTTTCTAGATCCTTGAGCCAAGTAGCGTTTCTTGTCGAGTCTAGGGGCTTCCTGTTAGCCACTCTCATACACACTCTTGAAATCCAAGCATCAAAACTGGGGCTTCCTTACCTTTCCTCCCCCAGTCAACCTCTATTTCAACTTTTCAAAACAATCAAATCTGCATTAGGGGCTTTCCTCTTCGCTTCTCACTCTCATCATTAAAGAGTCCGTTTTTCCAAAGAGTCAATGCTTGGATCACCTTCCAAAGAATAGAGTCCGTCTCTCCTCAACTAAACTTGAGACCTCATTTCTCTCTCCTCAATAAGATTTTTTCTCTCTGAGTTCTCTTCGAGTTACATACTATCAAAGAAAAATGAAAAAAAAAAAAGACGCAAAAGAGATGCCCGCTAGATTGAAAACCCGAAAGGGCGGTCTAGGCAAAAACCAGGGTGCGCACTAAGAAAAAAAAATCAAAGGACAAAGGGAGAGTATTCTTCAGCCTTCTTCATCAAACATCATTCGATCTTCTTCAAATCAAAATCAACAAGGAGAATCTTCTTCGATCATCTTCAAATCAAGAGAGCAGCTTCACAAGCCTGTTCACAAAATCATCTACCACTTGCAAGCAACTTGGGGCTTGAGACACCAAAGGGCCTTGGACATAAAGCCATTACGACAGTCGACAAATTTGTAGTCGTTTACCTCCCAGAGACACGACTCAAAGGAGAATTAAGAATGGAGATTCGCAACAGACCTAGATGTGTTCACAAAAGGATACTCATCAAAATTCTACAACAATTCAGCCTTGCTGACTAGCAACAGATTCTACATAAACCTGATTTGGTCCCAACTTGTCAAACACAAGTTCGCTCATACAGTTCACCCATCTCAAATACAGATCCATACATAAATATCCCTACATTTCTATATACCATATACTCATACATAAACTCACCACCAAAATGTCAGACCGGCCATTTACACGAACAGACGTGAGCACCACCACGTAAGTCCAGTCAAACAACTAAAATCTGAAAAAAAAATCTACTTGGAATCTTTATGTGCTGACAGGTACAGAAAGGTAAGAATCATTCGGGTCTATCCGAGACCATCGTGCATATATCCTTGCATTACAGGGGTCGACAGAACCTTCATCTCAACCGACAACTTCAAGTCCGTGACCTCGGCAACACCAGCAAAGTCTGTGATGGCAGCAACCTCAAGTCCGTGACCTCGGCGACATCAACAAAGTCTGTGATGACAGCAACCTCAAGTCCGTGACCTCGGCGACAATAATATCAAAGTCTGTGACGGCAGCAACTTCAAGACCGTGACCTCGGCAACATCAACAAAGTCTGTGATGGCAGCAAACTTCAAGTCCGTGACCTCGGCAACAACCTCAAAGTCTGTGACGGCAGCAAGCTTCAAGACCGTGACCTCGGCAACAACTTCAAAGTCTGTGACGGCAGCAAACTTCAAGTCCGTGACCTCGGCAACGTCAACAAAGTCCGTGACCTCGGCAACAACGGCAACGTCAGTAACCTCGGGCGGCGCACTTCAACAAGTTCATAAACAAACCGGGTATCATCAGAATTGGGTCAAGTCCTTGATTCCTCAGTATGATTTTACCTTTTCAAAAAAAAAATACCTAAAATAGCCTTTTTAGTGTTTTGGAGTTGAACTACGTTTGGTCTGATTCTCTCTTAGAGATACGTAGGCAGCCGTGCGGCACGACCATCCCAATGTTCAGAATGATGTCTTTTCTATCAACGACACTTCTTCTTTCATAAGACCTGTCGCCGAGGGGCTCTGTAGACACCCCATTCTGAACCAATAATTCATGATTACACTACTCTTCGTCTCTCTTTTGTGTTTTGATGAAAGCACATTAGTTTCGTCATGTTTCGTTAAGTTTCTAACTAACCTCGTTAGTTTTGGACCTAACTGACTAACGGAATAAACAGAAGAGGACAAAATAGTCATCAGACTAGATATCTCGCACGAGATATCATATCTCGCGCGAGATATCCCCTCGACAGGATGTGCAGAAATCACTCTCCATCTCCGTTTCAACCTCCTTTCTTGATAAACCTCATCTAATCCGGTTCTCCAATCAGAATTGAGTTCTGGAAGCTTCCTAGGAGTGTTTTACCTCTCCACCTCTACCTCTTAAACCCCTATAAATACTTGGTGACTTCCACTGTTTCAAAGGTCCAGAATTTCACACAACACACACAATTTGTTGGTTTCTTTCCACGAAAGACTTCTTCAAATCACTCACAAACAACTCCTAAATTCGTCCTTCAACCACGTTGATTGACGAACATCAAGGCTCAAGCCTAGCATCAAGGCGAAGCTCTGTCCGCATCAAGACTTGACTCTCATATTGAGTCGAAACTCTGCCCAAATCACTTCTCGATCGAGAAAACATCTTAGAACCACGTTCTAAACCAAATCCTCCCTAAACCCAAGGTAAAATCCTCTATTTCTCTTCTTCTTCTCAATCTCTCTATTGACTTTTAGAGTGGTGTAATCCCATCAAAAGGATTGGCCTAGAGTCCCTTCAATCGATGAAGGCGATCTCGAAGCATACAATCTGACATTCCTAATCAAGAAATTGATTATGGTTTATTTGTTTTCTTTAATTATATATATTTTAAAGATCGAAAACCTCTCTTTTCTTTAGCAAGACCGATCTTCGGATCGGGTGGATTGGATGCTCCTCGACCTACCCATTCCATAACCTAAGCCCCGAACTCAAATCTCTTTTCAAAATGGTTTTCCTATGTTTCCGAACGAATAATATAGGTGGCGACTCTAAAAAGATAAAATTCTTTCTCACAACGCTACAAACGGAGATCGCGAAAAAGGTCAAAATGTTATTCCTTCACTTTGGAATAACGGAGATCGAAAGAGAGCGAAATGTTATTCCTTTATCTTGGAATAACTGAGATCGCGAGAGAGATCGAAATGTTATTCCTTCATCTTGGAATAACGGAGATCAAAAGAGAGCGAAATGTTATTCCTTCATCTTGGAATAACTGAGATCGCGAGAGAGATCGAAATGTTATTCCTTCATCTTGGAATAATGGAGATCGAAAGAGAGAGCGAAATGTTATTCCTTCATCTTGGAATAACGGAGATCGCGAAAAAGGTCGAAATGTTATTCCTTCACTTTGGAATAACGGAGATCGAAAGAGAGCAAAATGTTATTCCTTCACCTTGGAATAACGGAGATCGCGAAAAAGGTCGAAATGTTATTCCTTCACCTTGGAATAACGGAGATCGAAAGAGAGCGAAATGTTATTCCTTCATCATGGAATAACAGAGATCGCGATAGAGGTCGAAATGTTATTCCTTCACCTTGGAATAACGGAGATCGAAAGAGAGCGAAATGTTATTCCTTCACCATGGAATAACGGAGATCGCGATAGAGGTCAAAATGTTATTTCTTCACCTTGGAATAACGGAGATCGCGAAAAAGGTCGAAATGTTATTCCTTCACTTTGGAATAACGGAGATCGAAAGAGAGCGAAATGTTATTCCTTTAATCTGGAATAACGGAGATCGCGAAAAAGGATGGATTTTGTAGGAAGGACTCGATGATTTTTTGTAAAGAAAGTGGGACGTACCCGATAATTTTTCGTAAATAAAGTGGGATGTACCCTGATCATTTTTGTAAAGCAACGGGACGTGCCCGATCATTTTTGTAAAGAAACGGGACATACCCTGATGGTTTTTCATAAAAAGGTGGGAAGAACCCGATAATTTTGTAAAGAAAGTGGGACGTACCCTGATAATTTTATTAAAGAAACGGGACGTACCCTGATAATTTTTGTAAAGAAACGGAACGTACCCGATAATTTTTTCATAAAAAAGTGGGAAGGATCCGATAATTTTTTATAAAGCAACGGGACGTACCCGATTATTTGAAAATAGAATTGAAAATGCCAAGGGCAAATAAAATGAGTCACAGAGGTAAATTTGTAAAATAGGCCTCGGGGGCACTGGAGGGAAAATTTGGTTGAAAATGATTAGAAATGCCAGGGGCATAAAGGGTAAAAGAGGCCTACGGGGGACAAAATTGTAAAATGGAGCCTTCAAGGGCAAAATTGTAAAAACAAGCCACAAGGGCTTAGTATGTCGCACGACATAATAGGCCAGTTTGACAGATTCATTTAAAATTCGCACAGTCGCCATTTGAAATTCAATTAGGCTTGAAATTGAGAGGGAGGCGACAGCGAGAAGAGAGAGAGCAAACATCAGAGGGAGATTGAGAGAAATCAAGAGAAATCAAACACTTTTAGTCCGATTTAATTGGAGAAAATGCCTCCTAGATTGCGTCCTAATAAGCGAGGACCTCAACACGCCGAGTTAGCTGCTCGACGGAAAGGAGTGCATAGGAATCAAAGGCCCTTTTTTCCGGAAGCACAAAGAGGAGATTTCTACCCACAGCTCGATGAGCATACCTCGGATGTCAGGAAGAAGGATGAGGTAAGAAACCTAGGTTTTTTTTTGAAAATTTTTCGATTTGAGTGAAATCGATTTGAACTAGGTTTTTCAGACTGCAATGAATTTTATATGAATTGGCCTGTGAACATGGATTGACCTAGGAAATGTGATACTAGAATGCATGCTCTACATTGATATATTTTGACCTATTTTTTGCTTGAGATGATTTCAAGAAATAGCATGAGATATTTATACCTGTGCCATGCTTTCTTGCAGAGATTACGCACCCGTGGTTCCCCGGAGGTGATTGGCAGGCTATGGCGGCGTAACTTGCTTAGGGTAGCCGGGAGCAGATAGACTCGCCTAAGGGCATGATTTACGCCGCTGGGCTAGGGCGATTCTTTGAGATGGCGAAGGCCATTGGAGACACTCAGAGGAGTGTAGATTTGGTGAGGGCGTTTAGAGAGTTTTGGTGGGAGACCACTCATTCGTTCCATTTCTCTTGGGGTGAGACGACAGTCACGCCATTGGATTTTGCGGTCATCACAGGATTGCCTTTTACAGATGAGCCACTCTACATAGAGGAGCCTGCACAGGGAGATGAGCCCCAGCCTATCACTGATGCCGATTTTATGAGTTTACTTGGCTTCGTTCCCCAGATCAAGAAGGGGAATGGATATGAGTTGGGCGAGCTACATGGCTTGGTTGGGGAACAGAGTAGGGACGACATTGTAGTTGATGATCTGTTGAGAGTCGGTGAGAGCCGAGAGATTAGCGAGGGCTTTTGTATGGGTAGGCTTTTCGACATGCTTTGCTCATTAACGGCGACTCTCTGCCACGATTTCAGCTTCTTTGGAGCTTACGAGCACAGGATGCTGTGGGGAATTTATCCTGGGGTGAGGCTGGTTTAGCCGAGATGTATTTGGCTCTAGATGACGTCAGTAGAGGGAGGGCGAAGTATTTTACTTGCTGTCATCTGGCTTTTGAGGTATTCTCTCATCTTGACCTCTTTTCTTTTGCGCATTTCATTATATCCTTTTTCCTTGTTTTGACTTCTTCTTCTTCTTTTCAGGCTTGGGCCTTCGAGTATTTTGGTTGTTACGAGTGGCAGATACAGGATGAGTTTCCTACCACCACTTTTCCTGCTCTCAGACGGTGGACGAAGAGTGCCAGGAGACAGACTAGGACATCGGAGGGTTCGAGGTGCAGGATTACGGCCTCTTATCATGATACGCTGACATGCCTGAGAGGGACTCCACAGAGGATGAGTTTGTTCCCCTGGACTGGCCGTTATGGCGATTTGGATTTAGATCATGCTGCGCACTTGACAGGGTGTCGCAAGCTGTTAGTGGGCTTGTCCGGAGACGCCTTGTACTTAGGAGAGAGAGTGTATAGACAGCATGGGCCCAATAGGCATGCTCGGATCCCTGATGATCCTCCAGCTAGGATGTGGCTGCCTCGCCAGTTGGCGAATGTAGATGCTTTGATCGTAGGCATGGCGGCACATCTCTTCACACGGGATGGGGATTACACTTTGTACGTGGCTAGGCATCTTCAGTCCTCACAGACCAGGGTTGGTTATGGTGCTCAGAGTGCGGGACCCTCGACTGGCTATGTGGCTAGACCTCCCTTGCCCTCGACTTTCATTGATTACCAGGGTGGCGGTCGCATGAGGCGAGCTCATATTGATATGTCACAGACTCATCCTCATCTGGTGCTCCCGCGAGGTTCTAGATCTGTAAGTACTGTTCCTTACGTCTTTTGGATTGATTGCATCTCTTTCTGTTATCAAGAAGCGCATTCGACACTTATTATATGCAGCTTGTAGCAGTGTCGGCTCAGGCTTACAGGCACTTGACCACGGCTTATACCGGCGATGTGGGCATGATTGGCAAGATCCAGAGAGGTATGAGCTTTTGGAAGAATCAGTGCCGGTCGCAGGGTTCGATCGATATCTCTCCACCTGGCCAACCGAGAAGGAAGAAGAGCCGCTCTGATGATGTGGGCACCAGCGGGGGCACCAGCGGGGGTATTAGTGGACCGAGGCCTCGGACAAAGAGGCCAAATGTGCCTCTTCACAGACCCCTTGAGATTGACGATGATGATGATGAGGATGGTGGGGCTGAGACAGCCACAGATTATGAGCTTGATTCTACTGTCATCACTGAGCTTGATGACTATTACCGCACGGGGACCATAGCCTACGAGGCACCTTCTGACGATCCCGACGATGAGCCTGGAGGTTGAGGATGACAGCGAGGATGAAGATTATGGAGAGGATGATGGAGATGACTCAGAGTAGCCCCCTTTCCCCTTAGATTTTTATGACTTTTTTAGTTATTGTACCCTTTTAGGGAAAACACATCTTTTAGACTTGGTCTCTTTTTATTTTATATGTACATTGCTAGCCTTTTTCTTTTTGCACAGATTTATGAAATGATGGTAGTAAATGGCTTGAACTGGATGACTTGAATGGATTTTTGGCTTGAATATGAATGCATGGGTGTACATGGGGTACATGAACCCTCCCCTATGCATTTGAGAAGTGTATGACTGGCATTTGCATCTATTGACATGTCGGGGATTGCCCTGGGGAAAGCAGTATACTGCTGATGTCTGATGTCTGATGTGGGCTTGTTATGTCGCGCGACTTGGCTTGTTATGTCGCGCGACTTAGTAAGCCTGAACTATGCTTTTCATTGCCTTTGGGCTGGAATGGAATTGCGAGACACGGGTTGGAATTGGGTGACCAAAAGAGGTCACCTACAGCCTCCTTGGGACAATGGCAAAGAGATATTTGGTCCCTTCCTATAAGGATGGAAACGGGGTGACCTAGGAGGTCAAACAACCAATCCTACTAGGAATGTGCCAAAAGCTTACGCACCATCGAGGAACGGGGAAAGAAAAGGTGACCAAAGTGGTCGGATGGCTGAACCTTTTATGAAAGGCTACCTACGTATCCCGGAGGAATCAAGCCTTGATCGTAGTTCAAGCTTCATCTAGACAGTTAGGAACGATGTCTAGGATCCTTGAGGTTTTGACAATTAATGGAGGTTGTCACCTGAGGAAGCTAAAGCTTACGTCACTATCGAGTAGATAGAGGTAGCTATAGCTGGAAAACTTGAGCATACTTCTCAATCTTGTGATAGAGGTAGCTAAAGTTAGATTTTTGACAATTAGGAAACTGTCGCCTGGCGTTATCTCGTTATAACGGAAGTAACGAAGGCGCTTTTGGGAGAAAATGTTATCATTAGCAATTGGCACGTTACTTGAGCCTAGGGGTGATTTCTTCTTGGAAACAATGGTAGGGGCCAGTGCGGATGTACATATGGAATGTGCTTGGAAATTATTTAAGACAGGTTTCAAGCAGGTGGGGTGGTATCCCTTGGGTGCGGACTGAACTGCTGTTGTTGTTGAGATGTGGCAAACGTGGACCAGAATTCCCTCTTGGGCTTAAACCTTGAGTCTCGACGAATGTTCCTTTCTCACACTCTGGCATTTGAAGCTGATGCTGACAGGCTTTTGCAACCAAAGACTAAAGCAGATGTCGAAGTGACCAAACCTCTCTTCTAGGGATGGATGCGACTTATCGGAGCCCCGGTCTGAGGAAGAACTTTCTGCAAAGCCCCATGAAAGATCCTTTCACTGGCAAAGCCCCGGTTGGATGAACTGAGCAGGCGAAGTCTTAGGTTTTGAAGAAGTGACTTAGTGAAGCCCCAATCTGATGACCTAGCAAAAATCCCAATATGATTGGTACTGCGGAAGTGATCCTGAAGTTGATCTGACCAAGATTGAATCCATCTAGGGACCTAGTGAAGAACCCGATGCGAACCCCAAAAATGGCTAAAGAAGCCCCAGTTTAAAGGAATGCTTTGGCAAAGCCCCAACTTTGAAGAGTTTCAAGGCAGCCCTAATGCGAATTGTAGCAGAAGAGGGAAAACCTATCCTTCTCTTTTTTGTTATTTAGTCAATCAGTCAACCTTAAGAAGATGTGAAAAAAAAAAGATTCTCAGAAATTTATACATGCAGGGGCATATTTTGTGAAAGATGGGAATAGATCCCGATTTTGTGTTATCTTGATGGCCTTATTCGATGTAGGCACAAAAACTCGCTTTGGGTTTGACTCTTTTGAGAGAGTATAAGCGTAGAAAGGTTGGTAAAAGTGTATGGAAGCCCCTGCTGACAGAAAATCAGTGTTTAGCACTATCTTTCCTAAGATGTAGAAAAGGAAGACTTGTCAAGACATCTGAAAACTTGTTTTATTTACAATGATCACAAGATTGCTTAAAACCCTTTATTAATGTTCGGGTTATTCAACCATTAATCTCTATATGAACCAACATTTTTATTAATCATGAGGAGAAAGTCAACCAATGTCGCGGATCAAGGTTGGCTGGTGTGAAAGAAAAGTTTATGTATAGGGAGGTCATTGATGAGACCAGGTTTTCTGGAATCTGACTGTGTCTATGGGAGAGGTCATTTGATGAGACCGGGTTTTCGGGAATTTGAATGTGTTTATGGAAGAGGCCACTGATGAGACCGAATTTTCGGGAATTTGAATGTGTTTATGACCGGATCATTGCTGGTTGCCTACGTTCCCCTCATTGTGAGGAGCTCAGGTCGCCGTAGTTCGGCTTTGGCCGGACTGCTTCAGGCTTTGGGATTTGCGGTTCCTTTAGTGAAACGGTTTGGATGAGAAGACTGGATGATGAGGCGTGGACCTCGGGATGATTTCTTGACCAAGTCATTCTTGGACGGCTGCTTCTGATTGCTTCCTCTTTCATTGGGGGAGAAAGGATTCGTACTTGCCTACAGGCTTATGAAATGTTTCTGGCTTTGATTCGACCGCCCCATTGTTATCGACAACATCTATTCTTCGAGCTCTGATTTTGCCTGTCCGTCAAGCTTTTGATGGGCGGTGCTGGGTCCTTGGCCTCATTCATTTTTTTTCTTCTTCTTTTTTTTTTTTATGTGCAACCCGTTTTTTGCCTAGGCTGCCTTTTTTGTTTTTTTTTTTTTTTTTTTTTTTTGAGATTTTCGGCCTAGTGGGTATTACTCTTTTTGCACTAAGATTTTTTTCTTTTTTTTTTTTTATGTGCAACCATTTTTTTGCCTAGGCTTGCCCTTTTTGGGATTTTCGGCCTAGTGAGTATTACTCTTTTTGCACTACATTTTTTTCTTTCTTTTTTTATTTCTGAAGCACCTGAGGGCCAAGGCGAGCCCCTGCTTGAATTTTTCTTGACATCCTTGAGGTCGAAGGCTGGCTCCTAGGTTGTTGTCGACACGGGGTCAATCTTTCGAAGCTGAGTGGCCTCTTGTTGTCCCTTGATGTTGCCGCCGTCGTTGACTTGGTCAAAATGAAGGTGGGGGCATGATTGAGAAAGTGTATGGCTTGATGGAGGCCTTTTGTGGGGTAAGGAAAGTGTATGGCTTGATGGAGGCTTTTGTGAAGTAAGGAAAGTGTATGGCTTGTGGGGTAAGGAAAGTGTATGGGGAAGGCATTAGTTGACTTTCTCACACTGATTAATCAGAACGTTAAATTATTTCGAGAGATTATTTGTTGAGCAATGCAAATGATCATATAAAATAAAACCATTTCATTAAATGTAATGTAGGTGTGCAAATAATGTCCTAAGTCTAGCAAGAAAAGAAGAAGACTCTTTTATAGAAAATTAAAGATTAATTACAATGTCCGTGGAGGACTTGATTGAAAGAGAAAAACACTAGAACCTACGAAGGTTGACTGAGAGACTATATTATTATTTTTTAATCTTGCTTAAGGATAAGTAAACCCTAGTCTAGCTACTCTTCGCTGGTTGGACTGCCAGGGAGCTTGAGCTTTCCTTCGTAGATCAGCCATTGAATTTCTTTCTTCAGATCCAAACACTTGTCTGTCACGTGACCATAATGCTTGTGGTACTCACAGAACTTGGTTCTGTCAACTCTTCCTGGGTTTCTTGACTTATAATTCTCGAGAGGTGTGAGAAGGCCTCGTTTCACCAAATCGCCAAAATTTTTGCTCATGGGCATCCCAAAATCATGCTGACGTTTCTGACCTTGCACCCCCTGAATTGACCTCTTACCATAACTTTCTGTTTTTGGCCCACGGAGGTTCTCGAGCTTCCCATCTTCTATCAACTTCTGGATCTCATGCCTCAAATAGCTGCAATCATCAGTGTCGTGCCCGGGGTATTGATGGAAAAGACAATGCTTAGACTCATCCAACTGAACGTTGGGGTTCTTGGGCTTCCAATTCTCCAATGGCTTTATCAGCTTTTCCTTCATTAGTTCTTCCAGCATCTTGCTTAAAGGCATATCTGTATTGTCATAATGAAGGGAGCGGAGTTTTCGGGAGACATTGTTGTTCTCAAGACTCGGATTTCCATTGTCCAGTTGGTTCCATTGTTGGATTTGGCTGAAGGAGGCTACGAAACTCTTTCCTTTGTGAGGAAGCTGGTGATATGGGTACGGTTCTTTGTTTGGTCTTTGGTGGCATTGGGTTAGGCTTGGTGGAGTCATTTCCTTGCCTGGTTCGACATCTTGGGTTAAGGGAGTATTGATACTCATCATGAGGTCAAACTTCTCTTGCATTTGTTTCACTTGTTCCATCAATATTGCCACATGGGGGTCGACGGGGACTCTCGAGTTACTGGACATCGCAACAGGACTTGTATCGGCAAAGGGAACCATAGTAGCAAACTGGTGAGGCTGACTGTTGAATTCATTAAGTCCGGTAGGTAACAGCTGAAAACTTGAATCATCTTTTGGCAACTCATGATTGCATTCAGGTGGGTATAGTGGCTTCAGAACATAGCCACATAGCTCGAACTGATTATGTGAAGCTGGAGTATAGACTGGCAGGTATTGCTGAAACTGGGGAACAGGCGGGGTGAAGTTCAATCCGTTATGAGGAGCTGAGGGCGATGGAGCCCTGATGAGCTGGGATGTTGGAAAGGACTGAGGAGGAGTGGTCCTTGGCAAGGGATTGCACGTGGATGGGGGAAGGTATTGGCTGTAGGATGGAAGGTCTTGGTTATAGGATGAAGGGACTGAAATCACTGTTTCTGAAGTCTCATCTTCGACTACCACCAGAGAACCGTTCGACTCAACTGTTACCTGAATTCCATGACGACGGAGTGCGTCGATAAGCATGGCTTGCTGCTCTTCATGAACCCTATGGGCATTTTCCAAAGCCAGGACTAACTCTTCCTTCCTAACCATCTGATTTCCTGCACCCTCACTGTTTTCTGTCAAATCTGCCATTCTGACTCTTTGACGATTCTGCCTAAGGTTTTCTGCACTGAAAAGCCGCTGACCCGGTATTCTCGCACACTTCTTTCTCGCTGCGGGAAAGGGATAGGCAAGGTTTAGACTCGGGGATAGGTAAGGTTTAGACTCGAAGGTAGGTAAGATTTAGACTCGGAGGTAAGTGTTTAGGCTAAAGGCTCAAGTAACATGCACTTATCGCTTAAGTTTTACTCAAAACACATTTTCTCCTAATCCTAATTGATCGGAAAAGATGAGACCTTGAAAGGTCAAGATTGGAAATTGGAGATCGGACCGAGGAGGTCGCGATTAAGGATTTGACCGCGAAAAGTCGAGATAGGAAAATCGGAAATCGGACCGAGGAGGTCTCAATTAAGGATTTGACCATGAAAGGTCGGGAGAGAAAATCGGAAATCGGGCCGAGGAGGTCTCGATTAGGGATATCTGAGATAGGAAAATTGGAAATCAGACCGAGGAGGTCTCGACTAGGGATTTGACCATGAAGGGTCGAGACAGGAAAATTGGAAATCGGACCGAGAAGGTCTCGATTAGGGATTTGACCATGAAAGGTCGAGACAGGAAAATTGGAAATCGGACCGAGGAGGTCTCGATTAGGGATTTGACCATGAAAGGTCGAGACAGGAAAATCGAAGATCGGACCGAGGAGGTCTCGATTAGGAATTCTAGAGATAGGACCATGCAATTACGATAATTGTTCAAGTTTACTTAAAACAGTGTCTTTTATTTATTTCTATTTGGTTGAAAAAGGGGGTTTGCCTTTCTTTTTCGCAACTACTCTAGATCCTGGATCAGTGGATTCCGTCACTACGTCTATAAGCCCCTCGTATTCCACCTGTATTTCTACCTCCCAGGGTGGACAGCCCCGGGCGAGGGTCCTATAGGGCACGCGGATCCCACCGACCGAGAGAAAAGAACGCTCCTAACGGGTCTAGCGGGTCATAGGAACTTTTAACGCACGAGCGATGCGAATTATAGTCAAGGCAATACCGGGAAAGTCTCGTCTTTCAGCCTTGATAGAATTTCGGCAGAATTTCGCTTGCGCGATTGACGTTTTGACTTTTTGGTAATGTCCGAAATGATAATAGGCATGGGTCGGGCGGTAAAAGCCGGATGACACAGTGTCACATTGAACTTCGTTGCATACGCCGTGCGTGAGTCAAAGTCGAAGTCAATGCCGGGTCAAGATCTTGCCAATTTTTCCTTGTCGGAATTTTGGCAGAGCTTCGCTTGAGCGAAAGATCTTTGGGTTTTTTGGCAAAGACTCAGTCTCGACTCTTACGCATTCCGTGCAGGTCAAGGTCAAAGTCAATATCGGAGTCAAGATTCTACCAATTTTTCCTTGTCAGAATTTTGGCAGAGTTTCGCTTGAGCGAAGGACCTTGACTTCCGTTATGAACTAAGGCTTGACTTTTACGGGGATATGCAACTGAGCTATATGACACGGACTAGACCAAAAACCAACCAAAAGTCACGGTTTTTTTGAAACGTGTGACACGGACTGTGCATTGGTCGACACTGGCTGCCATGGGGAGGTTGGAATGATTCCGTGCGCGCCCGGGAGCATCGTAAGGCTGTCCGTGACTGCAGTTGGAACCACCTCGGATTTGAAGGACGTGCGTGCAAAGTGTATAGGATATATAGGGTGCGCGTAGTGTGCGGTCTCCTAAAAATGTTCCTTTTTGAGTTAAAACAGAGATTTTCATAAATGTGTTTTAAATGAATGATTTTCGGGACGGGGGAGAATGCAGCAGATAAGCACGTAAATTTTCTGGGAGCCCCTGTCAGTCATGGAGCTGAGTAGCCCCAAGCTGCTAGGACTGCCAGATTAACCATAATTTTTCCTGGTGGAATTGCCACTGAGGTCGCCCGGTCAGAATCCAGGGAGGATTAAGCCGTACGACTGCATGGATCAATTTTCCAGGTTTCACTCCTTTGCTATTTTCGGGTTGTTTCCCGTTCAAAGTATGCACAGAATCCCAAGATGCAAATGATGCAATGCAAGGTAAAGAAAGCAAGCAAGATTAATGAAATCAGCGACGGGAGTCTAACCCGCTCAAAGGGAAAAGCTTTCTTTTATTTTTTCAAAATTTTTTCGAAAAGGGATACTGGTACGTGGGATTGTTAAACCACCGGTTATCCCAAGCCCCGGGTTAGGGAGCGATACAGGAAGGTTAAGTGGTTTTCACCTATATACCTAGTATCGATTTTTGTTTTGAAAATAAAAGCTTTTCTCCTTTGGGATTTTCCCCAGCGGAGTCGCCAAACTGTGAATGTGTGCCCAAATTTTGGAATTCACGCGAGTTTGAAGACACCCGGTTTAATTTGAAAAACGGAGTCGCCACGCCATTTTGATTACCTCAAAACTTTGAAAAAAAAAGTTTTTTTATGGGTTCGGAGGTTAAGTTACCCCTTGGGAAGAACGGATCGTCGTTCACCCAAGGTGCCTTGCCGTAGCAAGTCTCCCAAGATTTCATTAATCGTGCTTGCTTGCGTGCTTTCTTGTGTGCATGTGTTTGAAAATAAGGGAGGGAATGTCCCAAGTCGTCTTCCTGACGTACAAACCATTTATTGGTTGTCGCTCGGGATTTCTTGGATTTTATGTATTCGGGATTTTGATCCCGTCCTCATCTTGGACTTGTGATCATCGCTTTTTTTTTTTAACCTCGGGACTTGCGTGATCGAGAGAATGACTCTCTTTATAGTCAAAGATGAGGTTCTTTAGAAAAGGAGGGTCCTTAGCCCATCAATCCTACGCTTTAAGACGGTCGAGCTCATATAGATGCTTCATACTCGTCTTAAGCGATAATTGGAGATATATGGTTCAAGGTTGTCCCTTTCTAAAGAGATTATGAAACTTTTAATGGAAGAAATGATGTAAAAATAAGATCTTTACACCGGTTCGTTCCAAGGTTGCTAATGGAGGACATGGGGAAAATGCATGTAAAAATGACATTTTAGTGAAAATATGACATTTTTTAAGTTGCAAAGGAAGCTTTCGATTGTAAATGGTGCTTTTTGATGTAAAGGTAAGATTTTAATGCAAAGGATGCACTTTTATGGGAAAAATAGTATTTTAGGTGCAAATGATGCATAAAGACTTTATTTTTGAAAGCAAAAGATGCATTTTTATGTAAAGAAATGACTTTTTATGCAAATGATGCACCTTTAATGTGAAAAGGAGATTTTAATGCAAAGGATGTTAATTTTGAGTGCAAAAGGAATGATTTTGATGCATGAAAATAGGCTTTAGGTGTAAAGGATGCACCTTTATGTATGAAAAATGGTATTTTAGTGAAAAGATGGCATTTTTGTGTATGAAGATACTATCTAAATTGCAGATAGACATCAGATTATAGCATGATGAGGGTTAAAATCAGATTACAGCTTGAAGTCTCTGCATAATGGCCAAAGTTGTCGCGTGACATAGGCTGCCTATGTCGCGTGACATAAATAGCCATTTGCAGAAACCTTAGCAACTGGGATTTACAGAGGTAAGCAAGGCATTAATATAGCCAAGTTACTTCACTGATAAACCCCAAAAAACATGTATATGATCATTTCAAGGGAGCATGTAAAGGTAAAATCCAGACATAAGTGAAAAGATGAAGTTTAACCGGCCAATGTTGTCGCGTGACATAGGCTGCCTATGTCGCGTGACATACTTAGCCACTTTGCAGAGACTTTACAGCTGGGATCTACAGAGGTAACAAGGCATTAATATAGCCAAATTACTTCACAAATAGATCTCAGAGAGCAAGTTTGTCAATGGTGAACACTTCAAGAGGGTGTGGATATGAGGGATCCACACTCATCTCGAGTGTTCATGCAAAAACAATGCCAAACCGGGGCTTTTACATGAAATGATATGCAAATGGATATGGATCTAAGCAATATAACACTAAAGCACGTAACTTTAATCAGGATATATCATTATTAACACATTTAGCATATAGATCTCATGTATAATGGAGATAGGGAAAAGAAAAGGGTAGAAAATCGTTACACTTGAAGACCACGACTTCCTATATCACGTTAGA
Organism: Adenophora triphylla var. japonica; assembly: GCA_022495995.1. Classification (NCBI taxonomy): domain Eukaryota; kingdom Viridiplantae; phylum Streptophyta; class Magnoliopsida; order Asterales; family Campanulaceae; genus Adenophora; species Adenophora triphylla. The sequence continues at coordinate 761,374 of JAFEMH010000423.1, forward strand.
TATAGGAGCCTTCAAAACAGCAACTTCTGGGGACTGAAATAAAGCCTTGGTTCTATGAGAATCTTTGGTTCTTGATGTGTGTGGGAAGTGTGTGTATGTATTGGTTGAATGGTGGGTGATTTGGAGGATTAGTGTGTGTTTTAGGGGGTATGTGAGAAGAGTGGATGCTTCTGGGCGTATTCCCTATAGAGGGGGACTGAGGGGTGGAAAAGGGGTGCCCAAAATGAGAGGTGAAGGCCTCTATTTATAGGCTGCCTGCATGGGCTTATTATGTCGCACGACATAACAAGCCATAACCGTTTTCCTTCTAGAAATATGCAAGGTGGCAAGCTTCTAGAAGTCTTCATGGCCTATTATGTCGCACGAAATAAGTAGCCACTTCCAGATTCTTCTAGAAACATGCAAGGTGGCAGTCTTCTAGAACTTTCTTTCCAATTAAGAAAAACGTGTTTCTTAATGGATAAGCCTCCCTTTCAGCCCTTAATTAATTTGGAACAGTTCCGGAATATTTTCGGAACACTAGGAAGGTCCGGGGAATTACCGGAAAACTTACCGAAATTGTCGGAAAATTTAACCGGAAGGCATGAGCCAGATTTGGGTACTTACAGTATGTACAACAGTGTGATAGTATTCACACACACATGGATGGTCAAAAATCTCACTAGATGAACTACATTTCTCTTTATCATGTTCTTTTACAAAACTCATTTTAGTTTCCTCACTTATCAAGGTAGGAATGTGTGAGCACCCTAACCCGGAATCTAACGCGTGTCCCGAGCTTGGGAAGCCCAAACTAAGAAAACTCATCTTAAATTTTTAAAACTTTTTATTTCACCTTTAAAAGAAAACCAATTCTCAAACTTCCAAATTAATATCAACTGATAATATCTCCACTTGGAGAAATTTCCACAATGACTTCAATAAACCATAATCTAATAAATTACATCGTAAACCCCAAAATACTTTGTTTTACAAAAGAGTTTTATATACAACTTTATAAAGGAGTAATACTTAATAAAGACTCCAGACAACCTACTCATATACATAACCTGACAAGTCCCCAAAAGCAAAAGTCCAACTCTTATCCCATGCCTCACTGGTTCAGGTCACCTGTCTCAGCACGATCTAAAACAGTATAGGGGAAGGGGTGAGAATAAATCTCAATAAGCTATTATGAATGCAGCAAGATGCCAAACAAGATGCAACACATAGCATGGTTACACATAACACATTATGAAAGCGGTAAACACCTTACGTTACCTCATTTTACCTTTCCCGTCTGAATAATATGTCGTACAACGTGGGAGTAAAACTTCGCTCTTTGGTGAACTGCCCCCATGCACATTCACCGCTTATAGGACTCATACCCCAGAGATCCATATAAGGAAAGAAGATACTTATATGACCCTTATTCGTAGTATCATATAATATTGCCGCTACTGTAAAGCTTTTGGCTTAATACGAAGCATTCCACCTAACTCCAAAAATCGCAGTGACCGTAAGGCTTTTGGCTCAATACGAAGCTAGCACTCCCACTCTGTGGCGCGAGAGGGGACGGTCGTGGTATGATGAACCTTCAATCACTTATAGAACAAATCCATAATTGATTGAATTCCATTATACCCCCGAATCACATATAATATAAACACGTTCAAGCACGTAATAGATACTTGAAATAAAATCCACCAAAGGGATAAGAATATAACAACATGGTAATGTATACTCATGTTAAATCAATACTATAGTGCAACATTCATTTAATACACTATGCATAATACCATCAATGAATATGAATTCAAGTAAGGTAACAATATAACCAAATAATCCACACTTGGGATAATATAACAATATGTCAAATAATCCACACTTGGGATATCAAGGTATCCACATAATCAATAATTCCACAATTAGGATAACAATGCCACAATGTGATACGTAAACATTTCTAACTAACTCAATAGTGCAACCTATAGCTTCAACACTATTCAAACTAACCACCAAGGATATGGGAGCAAGTAAGGTCACCATGTACCATAAACCATTCCTACGTAGTCATTACACAACCTTGAATAATCTTAATAAAAGTTCAAGATCTAATTCCCAAGTTTGAACCACTTTGGTGAAGTTACAAATCAAGCTTATTAACCATTTTCCGGACAATATTTAAACTACTTCCACAATTCCATTTTGACCAAATAAGACATCATGGTGTAGCCAACGTATTCTACTTTAATTTAAGTTAAAGAGGGTTCAATTATAGTCTAGGTTGGATAGGTTTAAACAGCTCCAAAAACAGTTCAGTGTTGTCAATGCATGGCACGACTCGTGCTCTATAGCACGACTCGTGCTCTATAGCACGACTCGTGCCATTTCAGTCCCAAAATGATCAGAACGATTTACCCCAAATTCACGAGTCGTTTCCACGAACGGGCCATGGGCACGACTCGTGCCACGGCCAAAATCAGACACCAGAAACTGGATTTCAGCTACACTTAAAAAAACCCAAATAATCATAACCAGCTTACTCTGTTTGACAACATAAAAAGATTACCAAGTTCATCAACATTACTAAAACCTTCCAATTAAAATAAGATAGTCCTAAACCCCTTATCACTTAATTATTTTACTCATTACACTACCACATTTCATGTTTAATATTCCTACTTCAACTTAAACCATACCATCTTACTCTTTAACAATTTCCATTAGCATCAATACATCCCAAAACCATTATACCACTTAGAACAACCATTCTACTTCTATCCAATACATCCCAATACTAACCAAAACCTTTTAGTACCAAAACTTTATTCCGTTTTAACATGTAACCATTTCTTATAAACCATTAACACCATAAACCCATTATTAACCATTTTCTTCACTTTCTAATTCTAGTAAATTGGCCAAAACCCACATTTCATACTTACTCTTAAACCATTAACATTCATAATTACTCTATACCATTCTTCTTTCAATCTTAGATCACCATTTTACAACCAAAAATCAATTCAACCTTGATTAAACCATTTCAACTCAATTAACCTTATTCAAAACACCAAAAATCCTTTTCTTTCAACAAGAGATTCAATAACACATAAAGTGAGCAATTATTAGAAGGAAGTCATAATAACTTACTAAAAATGATGTGAACGAAATATTTATCTTCCGGGCTTGATGCGCTCCCCTCACCGCCACGAACAAGAAAGTACAAACGAATCTTCAAATGGAAGAGAATTGAATTTATTAGAAATTTTGGAAGAGAAGAGCTCGGGTGGATTTTCCATGGGGATTTTTCCACTTGAGGAGGTTGAAGGGAGAAGAAGATGATAAAGAAATGGGGAGGTCAAGGAAGGATGAGGGAAAAAGTAAGGAGAGGTATGGGGAGGGATGGCCCCCCTTGACTAACTTAATAAAAATCTTTCCACTATCTCCAATTAAGTCCCTCAAAATCCAAGGTAGTACAACTAACCCTTCTACTCCAAATCTTTACACAACACACCTTGACCACATTTTCTATTTTATTTATTTTCAATTATTATACTTTAACAAAATACTTTAACTTATTCCCATTTTATCCTAAGGCTTTAGAATTATTTCACAACCATCTCAACTTAACATAAGAAATCAAAGACATAATATGAGCACATAAAGTCAACAATAATATAAAAAGCATATAATGAGATGCTAAAATAGTGCCTAGGGTTAGGGTCGTTACAGAATGATTTTATCAAATGAGTCTTGGAATCCAATACCTGATTTGAGAGGCTTACTCATGTTGAGTATCTCATCTAATTTCGAATACCCCGTGTTGAGTTTCTTGAAAGTGGCCTCGGCTAGTTTCAATTTGCACTTGGCCTTGTCAAGCTCTCCATTTTTCTTTCTTAATTGCACCACTAGCCAAGTCAAAGAGCCTTTTAGCTCATGAATATCCTTGGTTAAGATCACTACCATATTGTGCTCGTTCTTCCATTTTTTGATAGACACCTCGTAGAGATCTTTCAAATCTTCAATTAGCTCATCCTTGCTTAAATCCTTCTCAACTGAATTTCCTGTATCAACACTAATTGAACCATGAAAGCAAAAAAGTGTACGAAAATCGAAAATATTATACATGTTGCTGAGTGTTGGGGTTGGTGTTGTCGCACTCCGAGCAACACTAGACATAACATCTTCAGAATCTATGAATGTTCCCAAACCGGAACCATCATAGCCGATTGATCAGGTTCCTCTTCTTTTCATCAATAAGGTACACCCACAATTTTTTACCAACTTTTTTTAAGGTATTAGCACAATTGTTAACATAGTGTCTCAAACCCGAACATATATGGACGGACTTGAGTTGTTTGAGACCCAACTTGGTTAGATATAGGGCTGAGCTCAATTAATTTTCTATTGTAAGGACATTAGTAATAGACATCAATGCCGAAACATTAATTAATTTGATGCACAGACACGAGATAGTCTTTACATATAAATAAAGAATAGAAAGTCTCCCTATAGTTGGATTAGCAAGGTTCAAAGCCATGACAACAAGGACCGAACACTTGTTGTAATTTAGTGCTGGCTCTGATGTCAATTGAAAGTGTCAATGGCTTAAATAAGAAAAAAAAAAAAAGAAAAAGAAAGACAAGTGTTATCCTAAGTATTGACAACACTTAATACAACACTGTTTGACAACAATGCAACAAACTAAAAATAGTTAGTTTCGAAAAAAATTGCAGCGGAAAAGATAAACCACACGTGAGAGAGAAGATTTTTCTCAAGTTATATAAATATAACTTGAGGGTGCCCGACGGCGAATACCTCTACAAATTTGAGTTATACGTACAAAGGCTAAAAGTTTCCTAATAATTATACATTACGGTCAGGGTCGCCCCTGTTGCAAATGAGGCCCTAGGCCAAGTTTTTAAGTAATCCTTCATTACAAAGCCCAAATAAAAATAATTGGGTAAAATATCAAAAATGAGGATGCCATGGTTTGATCCTTGGTGGCTTGACAGCTTTGAGGAGGCCCTTAACCACTAGGAGAGGTACTGTTTTGTGATATTTTGTGGCCCTAATTATACTAGTATTTTTGGTGGCCCTAGGCTGAAGCCTCACCTGCCTTGCATCAAGGCCGGCCCTGATTACGGTACTATGGAACGAATACTATAAAACACACTCTTCTATAACAACATTTTTCCTCGCACTCAGAAACACTCAAAGAGTGAAACCTAAAATACTCTAGCTCACTGGTGTTGGGTAAGGTGTTGGCAACACTATGGGCAATATTCCAAAGGTATATTCTCTCTTGATGCATATCTTTGCTTGTGGATTGTGTAATTTGAAGTTGTAATGATCTTGCACTTATATAGGCTAGATGAACGTGCAGCCTACTTCATGTAAACATAATTTTGCCATATGTGGAAAAGTGGAACCACTTTCCATTTTGAAGTTGTAATGATTTTGCACTTGAAATTAACAATCACTTTGTTTTTATAAATAAAATGTAGCAACTAATTAATTAATTTGAAATGTCAGCAGCACAGTAACAACACCGAAGGCAATACTAGTGCCAACACAAGTGTTGACATTAACAGTTTGTATCCAATCTTAACATTGCATTACCGTGTAAGTGTGAATTAAAACTTGTTGCATGACAAGGGAGGATTTACTCCCATTTGCTAATGCAGGATTGAAAATCCTTTGTGGTCTCAAGAGGAAGTTAAGTGAGGACATGCAAGACTGTCATGAAAGCTCAAATAAACCTTCCAGACTTTAGTAACGTTTTTATGGAGCTTTGCATTGCACAAAAACAATCTTATGCACATCGTTAAACTAAAAGTTAGCCATCAAGATACTATAACTTTGGTCAATATAACAACAAGCCTATAACTGAAATAAGCTCACCACTGATACTTGGCAGCAACAAGAACTTCCTCATAATTCTCGGCAGCATTATCCCAACTAAGATCCCTAGTCATCCCCCGTCTCTGAATACCCTCCCAACTCTGCTTATACTCCCTATAAGTCAATAAACAGTTCCATAACGCATGAATAAGTTCACCCGCCTCAGCCCTATTAAACGTCCATCCAAGCCCTGTATCACTATACGGATCAAACGGCTGCACAGTATCTCTAAGTCCACCCACCGCATGTACAACCGGAACAGTCCCATAAGCCATAGCATAGAGCTGATTAAGCCCACATGGCTCAAATCTTGAAGGCATTAGCAATATGTCCGCTCCAGCAGTTATTCTATGAGCTGTTTTTACAGAAAAACCTACCCAACCTCTTATTCTGTCGTGGTGCTGTCCCTCAATGTGCCTGAGCATCTGCTCCAGGTCAGCCCTACCGCTGCCTAGCATGACCAGCTGTACATCCTGTTCCATCATCCAGGGTATTGACTCGGCTATTAAGTCAACACCCTTTTGGTGGTCAAGTCTTCCGATGAAACCTATTAACGGAATGTCTCCTCTAATGGGTAAACCGAGTTCCTTCTGCAGTGCAGCCTTGCATTGTTTCTTGCCTGTTTGAAGGGTCTCTAGGGAGTAATTTGTGTAACCGTCAGATTTCAAGTGAATATCCACAAGGGGGTTCCAATCGTCAGTATCGATGCCGTTGACAATTCCTTTGAGTTTCCAGTCGTTTTCGTTGATTATGTTGTGTAGGCCCCAACCACCCTCGGCGGTTTTTAGCTCCCAAGCGTATCCGTGACTGACAGTGACTATGCGATCTGCTGCTTTCAAACCTGCTGCAAAGATATTGAAGTGATCGCCTCCTACGGGATCGTACATTCTAAATATGTCCAAGTAGTGTGGTGGTAGATCCACAAAAGAAAAGTCATTCACTGGACCACGGCCCTGATATTAATATATGACCAATTATAAGAAGAGAGAGTATTGCAGCACATAAAAATCCAGAAAACAGAGCCGTAGGAATTTGTCAAAAGGCTATGTGAAATACTCCCTCCGTCCCGTAATAAATGTCGCACATTCTATTTTGGTTTGTCTCAAAATAAATGTCGCATTTCTAAATAAGGAAATTGACTTAGTGAAATTCTACAAGTAATGTACAAACTAGTAAAGCACCTTCCTTAAAACGTTCACAAGTCAACTGCGACATTTCTTCTAGGAGAGAGTAGTAAACAATGAACTACATGATGTGGGTGGATTGAGACAGAGGTAACAATGCATAGAACGAACCTGGTGAGCTATGTTATGAATTACAAGGACAGATCTTGTGTATTTCATTAATCCATTGTCACGATAATATGCTTTCAAGTAAACAGGAAGCAATGCAGTGTGCCAATCATTTGCAATGAAAACCAAATTTCCATCTCCATAGCAGATTCCACCACATGGTACATACCAAGATACCTGAAAGTAATCAATGCGCCTTTTTATATGGCATCTTGTTGACGGAGGAGGAAAAATTGCTTCAGTTATATGTAAATCTAAGGAAATGTGAATATTAGTATGCTGCAAACACATGAAAATATCCTGACTTATATCCTCTACAGCCTGATCTACAGCCATACCTCAACTGCAGCTTTGCAGAACAAAACCATGCGTTTCAAAATATCCTGCGACGAGTAGCACAAGTAATAAAAAATTAGAAGTTTAAAAACTGGCCTAGACATAACAACTCGAAGATTGTTGATGTGAATGCCTGGTTTACACTATTTAGATTACCAAAATATAATGGAAAGTGTCAGTTATCTTACATAAGGTGATTGTAAAACAGAAATTGTTACAAAAAGATGAGGAGAAAAATAAAGACTATTGACCGACTGAAAAATGCCAGTTTTCTGAATGAGAACAATACATTGAGCAAGCAGATTGATTATTGAACGTGTAGATCACAAGAAGAAAATATCTTACCATGCGGTTTCCTCCATAAATATTATTTTCTATGTTCCGAAACACAGGACTCTCAATAAAAACATAATCTACACCGTCAATAAAGGTTTGGAAATAGGTCACCTCCATATCCTGTAAAATTACAGACTGTAACTGCCTTGCAATACTTTTAAATCGAACAACGGTATGAAACGAGGAGATGTTAACTGGCGCTGTAGTTGCATACCTGACCATCAACCTTATATCTTCTCCTGATTCCTGTATCTTGAGGTTCGGCATAATTACCATAGCGAGGTGCCACTACCTGTAGTTCACCAATTTCCAGAATAGATTAACATTGATCAGCAGCATGAACATGAAAGCGTTCAGTTACACCCTCCAAAGATTGGCTGATCCTTTTTATGGGAAATTTTGTAAAGAAGGCCCGTTAAAACAATTTCCAATGCGGTCATAGAGCTGACACACACACACACACACACATATCTGCCATAGACTACCGAATTACCAACTCCAACATAGCATTTATCTGCAAAAACCACCACCTTCATCTACATGGAAACAATGGGCGATAGCATGCTCTTTGTTGGGGATGTCATGGCAGTGAAACCAGCTTATGGAGGTGGAGATGTGCATGTGGGGTCCAGCAGTTGAATGGAAGGAGGGAGAATATTTTTGAAATGGAATGGAATTGGTACTACTTTCATCATTTTAACCGGTTCGCCTTCTGCCGATCACCTATCTAATTTTTTCATTCAGCCACAAATCTGCAAATTTGTTAATTTCAGTAGGGAGACATGAATTCTCTATACTTTTTTGGTTCAAGATTTCTAATGTAAGTCATGAAAGGGAGTCACTTGGAAATCCAAAAAAAAAAGGGTAGTGATTGGAAAAAATAAATTATCCTCTTGACCTGATTAGAAGTAGTATAATATAGTGATTACTTTGATGTTATTTCTTAACGAATAACCAAAAGTTCCATATAAAAGGATTGCAAACTTGATCTTTTGGCCCCACTTTATTAAGATCATTAGTTTGGGCCATTGTCATGGTGTGAAATTATAAAGAGATTACCATAACTCTGTGACCTCGCCGCGCCAACGCCTTAGGTAGAGCACCAGCAACATCTCCAAGGCCACCTAAGAGAAGTCTTTCCAGATTAATCTCCAATCTCGATCCAAACTTACGTGGGTATAATCATATTCAAACACACACAGATTATACCCTAAACGTATCTGTATTTAGTTCTTGCCTACATCAATAACTTATGATTCAGTAAGAGGAGGTACGTAACAACAAAACAGACAGAATAGCACTAAGCGAGAGAGTAAAAAAAAAGGCTGGAAACATAGCTTCAAAACAAGTGAGTTGCTTTGTGCAAGCAAATCATATTCACGGTAAGAAAGTGGCACATCAGGATATTTTTCTTCCATCTTTGTTTATTTTGATTTCTCTTAATCCAAAATATATGTGCTTTTACTGTTATTCTCCCCTTTGCTGGCATGTGTATCCATACGGCTTTCTACCCGCCCTCCTTTTGAATTTTCCTTTTCATTTATATCAATAAGTTAACTCTTCAACCCCCCCTCCCTCTTTACCCAGAAACACTCAAACTCGTCCCCTTGCCAGATTTTTGAACCAATGAAATTACAAATGGATTGTATTTGGCAGCTTATGGACATGACTGAAAAGCAGAAGTTAGTGCACGTCATAGAGCAACTATTACATACAGAAGAAAAAATAGAATTGAATATGACGTACCCGTTTTAGACCAAGGAGCACATTCTGCTGCAACCAATATTACGTTCATCACATTGGCCCCTGCTAAAGGAGGTGGTTTTACATCTTCACTTATAGGAGCATTTGCAACATCATCTGCATTTTTTAGATTCATTTTTTTGGAATCTTCAAGCTTTTCATATATTCGACTAGGTGTAGTGGCTGAGACATCAGAAACAAAGGGAGGCAACTCATATGACCGGCCAGTCCCTAAAGTGTTTCCTGCGTGATGCTTCGGGAAATCTACACCCAAAGAACTTTCGCGAGGCAAGTCATTTTGAGGTTTCTTTTTCTCTTCGTCAAACTTTTTATCAGAGGCTGCAGGGGGATTATTTGGCAACTCATTAGGTACTGGAATAACACTTTTACTAGATGAAGGGCTCAGATGGTAACCTTCATCCTTTGAAGTAGTATCCTGACTTGAAACGGAGCTGTCAGCCTCTTCAGAAGTAAGTCCCTCTGCCTCTGGATTGAGCGTGGTACCTTTTATTGTTGAAATCAGTTTCCTTCTTTCCGCAATCTGCAATGCACAATGCAGTTGAATTGACTCAGCACAATGCACTAAGTTGGATAAAGAAGTACTCTCTCTATCCATTACCCGTTTCAGTCTGAGTGGGCATTTAGGAGTCTTCTTTCAAAACTAAGCTTAAGACTTCCACTATACTTTAACACACATCACGATTTTTAACTGCACAAATAGATTTTACTTGAAAGTTTTGCAATTGTGATCACTCCCAAGGGCAACAAGGTATTCCTTTAAATGTTTAGACTTTTTAGAGTGTCAATGTAAGTGAGATGGAGGTGAGGATAATATTACCAGGATGAGCCAGAGACAGAGGTAATTTATGACTCCACCATGGGATCTTTCTTGAACAAGATTAGTCTTATATGTTTATTCAATATATGTAGCTATAGAAGATTAGAAGAATGTCTCAGTCTTCAGAGGCCAACATTTGTTATAAGCAATTAAGTTATTGTTGAAGCTTAGCACTTACCTCCATTCCAAAAGGAGTGTCCTTTTATAAACAAAATTCAAATTGAGTTCCTTTATCAGTGAATGTATACTCTATTCACATTTACGGACTATCTTGTCCCAGCGTTACTTAGCTTATATCCAACTAGTTACATAAAACCTTGTCTTTGTATTTTAATATGGTATGTCTGTGCCTTTTGAAGAGTTTCTGTTTGGCGGGAAAAAAAGGAGATACTAACAACATTGACCCATTAATGTGCTTGAGTCGCTTAACATAACCAATGCTAGATAACTAGCAGAAACAAGGTATATGCAACCACCAGTCTTGTACATGGAGATAACACCAACCATAGAGTACCTAGAAAGATTATACCAAACAGAAAGTATATCGGTTATATGTGGTTTATATGGACAGCACTTCCTCATTGGCCCTGGGCCTATCACGTGGATAAAGAACCTGCTAAAATGCTAATTTGGAGTTTCTTAAACCAAAACCCATTGAAATCAGTGGAGTAGTTATAGTCTAGAGGATTTTAGATTGAGGGACAAGACTTGTACTTAACCTTTACAGTACTTGCATCCCCAAAAGAGAGACTGTCAAGCATTGTTCTTACCCATGTAACATGAGCTTTGCTAAAGCTTCGTTTTGATCGTATTAACAGATACCAACAGATACCACTGGTGAGATTCTATAAAATACAGAGAATAACATGAGGAGAACTGACATAAGGCCTAAAGGATCAATGTCATCACTTAGTTTCAAGTGAGCATCAATACAAGGAAATTCAGTGATTGCCTTTTATCTTTAGATTTAACACTGAAGAACTTCGATGACCTCATTAAGTTAGCCACTATATGAATCAATAAGCTCTGCCTATAGCAAATGAAATTCTAGATGCTCTCTTTGTTCCGCTGAAAGAATCTTGCATTTCATGCTCCGATCAAGGACTCTCATTTCAAAGCTATAAAATTTGGATCCTATAATGCTCTCGTAGTACGAGAATGAGTATCCTTCTTTTGCAGCGCAAAAGTAGGGGGGAAACTACCTACACTAGCACTTACATATCTTGTTTAGTCCTACAAGGTGACTACTCTAAAGCGAAACGGCAAGCCCAGGGTCGCTAGATACCCTTCCCCTCGGTCCCTCACTGACTAAACCAGCCTTGGTTTGGTGGCTAAAGTTGAGAGCGTCTCGAATGTGTTGATGTTGCACCATGCCCATGCAACACTATGACCTGATTATTGCACAGAGAAAAAGATGAGTCTAGTCCCAGATTAATGGAAACAAGTCCCATGATCCTTGGAAGGGTCAACCGGTGATGACACATAGAGCCCAAGTCTTGGAATGATCCTAGTCTCATCCACTACTCGCTATAAATACAGCTCCTTCCTTCATTTCCTAATATGAGTATATGCCAAGACTTGAAATTGACGACGGCGTGTAAGGAATACATATCTCTCTCATCAACTTTTGCCCTCTTTCTCTTTTTAAGCAGTCTTGACATCAATTTGACCTTTACCTCTTAAGGTTCCTGAATCCAGACCACTGACATTCTACAATTCTAAGTATACTCCTCATGTATGGAGGATACAGACAATTATTTCGTTGAAATATGCCTTTTACCGCTTAAGCATTTGATGTATGAAAGGGGACTCTTGAATTTCAAAGCAGATGACATAAAATCAATTTACAAGGCACTTCAGTCAGATAACTCTTTGAAGCATTGATTAAAGCTAAATCTCTTAAAAGGTGGTGGATATCAAAAGAGTGGTTAAGTATGAAAAGTCAACTAGCCAAGACAATGTCATTCCAGCTTAATCTTTAACAAAACGACTCGTACAACTAAAGATGATTGCATTAATCATGGTTCAAAAAGGAAAAAGGTAATCCAGATGATAACATTATACGCCGTTGCCAGTAAAAGTGCATCGCAATCTATATTATGCAAAGTTGAGTTTGTCTGTTAGTAATTTTATCTTAATAATTCATCCCCAACTAAGAGCTCAACACAAATATAACACCATAATCTTTCGAGCTAACGAAGAAAAACTAAAACAGCACCACTAACAAAACCGCCCCAGCCAGAAATAATTGGATAATGTGAAAAGCAGAAGATACTGAACGGAATAAAAGTAATGGACCAAGCCCAATACATACGGCCCAATGTCCATATCAACCCAAAGGTATATCCAAGGAAGTGGGCCTACCAAGCAGCCCCAATTATACCAGCCCATCAGTGCATATCAGTCGACCTATCTCATTGTCCTACCATCATTGGTCCCAACCCTATATTCGTCCGACATATGATTCCATCCTTGTGCTCTCTATGCCTAAACAAGGCTCGAATTCAGGTCGCCCTTGATCATCAGACGACCTCGACCAACCAACACGTGCGTCTATCCACGTCGTTATTTGTAACCGCCTTCTACATTCTCGGATGCCATCCCGGCAAGTCGGTTATTCGTGGTTTCAGGCCATAGTAGCTATAATACAACCTATTGTTGTACTAATCCTGATCCGGATCGTCATCAGTTTGATTCTATTGCCGGGAAACGAATTACTATACCTTGAAACCTTATACACTTACAGACATGATGTCTGATGATGGACACACTGCTGCCGCTTCAAGTGCTCCAATCAACGATAATTTAGGTGGGAACAACCCAAGCACGGACACGGGTGCTTGGAACCGTACTGCTAATCTGCCTCCTCCTGTATTCCCCATGAGGAGGCCCACACGATCCAATAGTGCGGCAGATGGGGTAGGAATACAAGACAGGAGGAAAGAGAAGAGACCCATGGTCACCCAAGGAGGAGGAGAGCCGGCCAAGAAATCTAAACAGGTCGAACAGTTGTAGGCGACATGCTGGTCCCTCGGCTTCTCACCCTAATAGGAAGGAGATATTGTTAGAGCGATCAAGAATGTTGCAGAGCTTGATAGAGATACAAGATGAATTACTCGAGCTACCAGAGTATCCTAACAAGGACGACAGAAGATCACAAATGGTAGCTCCATCTTTGACCTCACACAGGCGTTCTAATAAGGCCCCTAGGCCGTGAGAAGGGAGGAATGACAAGCCTCCCCTACCCACAGTGGCGTATCCACGTTGGGGAGGGGGGGGTTAATTGACCCCCCTGAATTTTGCGTTAATTTCAATTTCACCCTTGAAGTTTTTTTGATTTTTTGTCTTAACCCCCCTAAAAAAATTCAATTAACCCCTCTGAACCCTGACAGTATTTATTGAAAATTTCACTTGTGGAGTTCAAAATAAACAACGCTCAGCCTCTTTACTTCAAAAAAAAACCCAATCGACGTCGGCGTAAAGAAAGAAAGAGAAAGAAGACGCAATTGCGTCAACTGCAGCCATCGTTGCCATCGACGCACAGTCGCCACCGACGCACCGTCGCCACCGACGCACCGACGCTCACCTTCGTTCGTGGCTTCGTCGCTCGTTGGACAAGAAAAGGTAATCCGTAATTGCTACTGCAAATTCTGGAGTGCCCTAGTTCTCAGAATTGCTACTGCAAATTCTAGCTGTGCGGCTGTGCCCTAGTTCTCAGAATTTTCAATTTTGGTACACAATCGCAATATATGTAATCCGTAATTGCTACTGCAAATTCTGGAGTCTCGGTTCTAGCCCTAGGTTATCAATTGATTTTTGAAATTGGTTCTACATTGAAATCCCTAAATTGATAAATTCCTAATAAAAGTAATGAATTTTAATTTTTAGGTTATCTAACCTGCGAGCACGTGTGTTTATCTATTGATTTTTTGAAATTGGTTCCAAAATCTAGTGTTATTTACTAACAAACTTTATATTATATTTTTCTTTTTAGATTGTTATTGAGTCCGACTAGTCTCGTAAATTAAAATGGGTCCTCGTTCTCGAGAATTGAAGAGATCACTTGAGGCGGCCACTTCTAGCTCTAAATCGAATACGGCCACCCGTTCCGGAGGTTAGAAATTCTAAACTATATTCTTCCTTAATGTTTAAATTTGTGAGTACAATTTTTTTTGCCATTGATATTGCGAGTATATTTGTTTATGGCAAATGACCTAAGTGTTGGGATTTGTTTTTGTTGAAATATTTTATTCTTACTTTTTCGCCTTTACTCATTATTGCGAGTATATTTGTTTTTGTTGAAATATTTGTTTATGAAGTATTTCACGAAAATGAAGAATAGGAGACCACTTATGTAAACACTCTTCTTTTTATATCATTAAACTTTGAACTCATGTGAAAAATAGGCTTTATATGCCTATTTTATTTTTGGTTTTTACTAGTCTGATTTTATATTTTATTTTAGCTTATCTTCATTTGGGTGTCTTTAGCTTTTCATTTGTAACTTTTATCGTTGCGCTAACTTTTATCGCTGCGCTAACTTTTATCCTTTTATATCGAGAAAAAAATCCTTCGAAGTTAACCCCCCTCACCATGAATTCTAGATTCGCCAGTGCCTACCCATATCTTAGTTGATCGAACTGGAGACTTGAGGGATAGGCTTAATAATCAAAGTGAACAGGAAGCCGACTCAGCACAGAGAAGGCAACGTGAAGCTGATAGAGCTCGAGGTAGGTCGCCACCGAGAGGAGGACGACAGAATTCCAATTATGCCTCTAAAAAAAAGATGCGACCTGGATGTTAGGGAGCTTTTGAATCTTAAAAGAAGAATAGATGACATTGAGGCTGATCGAGAAGCACCAGGAGGCAAGGGCGAACGAAATGATAGTACTCTTCGACCCTTGGTCTAAAGTATGCTCGATAAAGGCCTATCTGCAGGGTTCAACCTGCCCATGCTAGAAAATACTCTGGCTCGACCAACGCTCTGAACCACATGCAACATTTTGAGGCCAACATGTGTTTGGTCTCCTCTGATGAGGATGATGTGCTATGCAAGGCATTGACCATCACCTTTACAGGTGCAGTGCTGACTTGGTTTCATGGCCTATCAACCGGCTGCATCGCCTCATGGAGGTATATGAGGAGGAAGTTTCTGGAAAGGTTTTCGGCAGCGGAGCTCGTAAGAAGACATCACCGACTAGGCCACAACGTTGCTCGAGGAAAACGGAAAGTACCAGCGAGCTACTTTACTTGGTTAAAGGAATTGGTCGACCGGATAGAGGAGGACTAACCGACGCGAGATGTCATCGGTGCTTTAGGAACGAGGTGTCTTCACCTTGGATTACGAACTACAAGTCAGGAGAGCCACTACGAGAAATGAGCTGTTTGAAAAGGGCACATGATGTGGCCGTTGCTAAGGAACGCAAGGAAAGGAAGAAGGAAAAAAACTCAAAGCACTCTGAGGCTGCTGAGTCGACCAAAGGGGCATCAGCTAGGACTAACAACATCAACAACAAAGGTAAAAACAGAACTAGGCGACTGAAAGAGTCCCCGAAATCTTCACCATGCTCACAGTCAGTCGGACTGAGATTATTAACACGGTCGACCTAGGCCTCCGACCCTGCATGAACACCGAAAATAAGTTGGCGGGACAATGACAAGTATTGTGAGTACCACAAGGATACTGGCCATACTATGGAATAATGTATGGGTTTGAAGAGGATCATCCAAAAATGGGTGAATGAGGGCAGACTAGAAAGGTTTGTGAAGGGAGATCGTCCCCCAGCGGGGGATCAACCAGCCAGAGGGGTACCAGAACCAAGGCAATCTAGGCTGACATTAGGAGTGATAGCTGAGGAAACAAGCAACACATCCCTCAAGCATAAAATCTTTCAACTGAATAAAGCTCCTCACGTCCTACCTAGGAGTTGTGTGTAAGATGAGGTCATAAGCTTCTACCCTTACGAGCTGGCAACCAGTGTGGCAGCAAGGGAGCAAACCTTAGTCATTCCTGGACTCATCGACAACTGCACCTCCAGCAGAATTTTGGTCGACACGGGGACCTGCAAAGACATCCTTTACTACAAAACTTTCTTGGAAATGAGCCTTACAGATATCAAATTGTCACCTTGCTCGGAGTCGGCGGAGGCGTCATGACCGCGGGGTCGAGGCCAAAGGATAGATAGAGTGGAGGTGGACGTCGGACATCGTCCTCTGAGGACCACGGCCAAGGTAACATATATAGTAATTGATGTAATAAGTGATTACCATGCTATACTGGGAATTCCTGGGTAGGTCACACTAAGAATGGTGCCCTCAATTCCCCACCAAAGGGTGAAGTTTCCCACCCCCTAGGAGTTGGATGTGTGTTGAGTACAGCCAGGGTTTACCTTGATCATGTGTTGAGGTCCAAAAAGAAGAGGGAGCTTGAGGTAGAAACTCTTGAGGCTAGCTGGAAATTCTCAAAGTTTGTCACTACAACATCAAGGTTGGCACCAATTCACTGTATAGAAGAGGAGATGGAAGTGATGCGAGATGAGGCGACCTATCCCTCACGTGACTTAGTCGCGAGGCGAGCCGTACGTGCCTCGGTGAGCGCGGGACCCGCGGGTGGTACAGTTTTGATTGACCAGGTCGTCATAGGAGGCATGTGTCATCATGATCGGCAAACTTCGGGGGCCGCCTTGATAATGAGATGAGGCTGCCCAGAAGCTAGGCCCGGCATGATTGAAGCGAAGCTCGCACACAGGGCGAGGAAAGAAAGAAAGTTGGGGAGATCATCATTGAGACCCTACAGTTCAGAGATGGCCTAGAGCTAGAACCAGTGGACGAACTAGAAGAGATAGAAACCAATTCGGCCTACCCCGAACAGAAAATCAAGTTGGGTAGACAGTTATCACCCGAAGAAAAGGCTGAAATAACTGCCTTGTTGAAAGAAAGCACAAATGTGTTCACATGGAAAGTGAAAGATATGATGGGGATTAAGGAAGAGGTTGCACTACACCGGCGTGAACTCAACCCTACGATGAAATTCAAGAGCCAAAAACTGAGGATTTTTGCTCGTGATAAGGAGATAGCCATAAAGCAGGAGGTCGACAAGCTGCTCAGTGCAGTGCAGACATTATTAAAGAGGCTTCATACGCCACCTGGCTGACAAATATGGTGATGGTTAAGAAAGCTAACGGAAAATGGAGGATGTGCATTGACTTCACCGACTTGAACCTAGCTTGCCCAAAGGACGGTTATCCCCTTCCTTGAATAGACAAGTTGGTCGATTAAATTGTTGGTCATGTCCCCTCAGCTTTCTTGACGCTTATTCAGGCTACCCCCAGATCAGGATGCATGATGATAACATAGAGAAGACAACCTTCCAAGCAACTGGAAGGGTATATTGCTACACCAAGATGTCATTTGGGTGAAGAATCTTTGGGACGACCTATCAAAGAATGGTAAACAAAGTCTTTGCTAGTCAGATTGGCCGAAACATGGAGGCTTACATCGACGACATGGTCATAAAAACCAAGTTTGGTCGCACGTAGTCGACCTAAGGGAAACGTTTGACAACCTACGAGTAAATGACATGAAACTGAACCCCAGACTTCATGGTATCACAGAGGGGTATAGAAGCCAACCTAAAAAAAATCAAAGCGTTACTTGAAATGCAGGAGCCAACTTGCATCAAGGAAGTCCAATGCCTGAACGGTCGAGTTGCCGCTTTGGGTCGTTTCATGGCCAAGTTAGCTGAGAGATCTCTCCACTTCTTCAAAACACTGAGGGGGACGAAAACCTTTGAGTGGACGGCCGAATGTTCCTCGTTGTTCCAACAACTCAAAGAGTATCTCGCTTCTCCTCTGCTTAGTAGCTCGGTCCAAGGAGAAAGTTTGTATGCGTACCTATCAGCAAGGGATCGAGCAGTGGCTGCAATTTTGGTTCGAGAAGGAAATGGCGTCCAAAAGCCAGTTTACTATGTCAGCAAGGCCCTATCCGATGTGGAAGGAAGGTATTTCAATTAGGGGTGGAAATGGTTTGGCTCAAACGGCGGTTTGGAGTCGAACCGAGCAAAACCGTGTGGTTTGGTTCGATTTTTCGACATAAGTGGTTTAGCTCGGTTTGAGAAATTAACAAACCATGTGGTTCGGTTCGGCTCGGCAGGGTTTGACGCTCTCCTAAACCGGGCCAGGCGAATCGAGCCGAACCGTTTAAGAACGAACCGCGGTTTGAAACCGTGAAACCGAGCCGTGAACCGAACCATGGAACCGCAATCCTGACCGTCCCTTTAAAATTTTAGTTAATCTCAGCCTTTAATTTTTAAAAACCCTAAATAACACCTTAACAAAACCTCAGTGCCATATTCCCAAATCGTTTCTCTTTCTTTCCGTTTTCTCTCTCTTCCCGTTTCGGTTCTCTTGTCGACGACAGCACGCTCTCTTGACTCGGCAGCGAGCCTTTGCTACTCTTGATCGGCAAGCGGCCTTACTCTTGTCCAACGCGATCGTGAATTTAGGTTAGAGGCATTTGTTAATTTTTTCGTGAGTGAGAGTGACAAGTCGAGTCGAGCCGTCAAGTTCGCTCCTTCGTCCTCCACAATGACCTCCGTCAGCAATCTGATCATCTTCTCAGGTAATTCGAACTCATTCCCTTCGTCTAATCCGTATACTTTTATTTTTGTATCTCGCGATTTTATGAAATTTTAGAAACAATTGGCTAATACCGTGGTTCCAACAGATTAATCTCATCAAATAAATCCATACTATTTGTGAGTTTTTGAGATTTTAGTGAGTTTATTTGATTTTAGTGTGATTCATGAGTTTTGCTAATACCGTAAGTTTATGAAATTTTAGAAGCAAATTGCTAATACGGTGTTCACTTCAGATTTAGGGGGATGAACCTATGTTAGATTTGGAATGTGATTTGGATCGTGGTCTGAACCGCAAAATTAAACCGCAGTTTAGATCGAACCAAACCGAACCATAGTGGTTTGGTTTAGCTCGGTCTGATTTTTTTTATGGTTTAGCTCGGTTTGAAAATTTTCCAAACCGTTGCTAGCGGTTTGACTTCTAAATTCGCCCAAACCGAGCTAAACCGAACCATTTCCACCCCTAATTTCAATGCAGAGAAGGTAGCCTATGCCTTGGTGATAGCAGCAAGGAAACTACGAGCTTACTTTTCCTCCTATCCTATAGTCGTGCTGATCAATGATCCTTTGAAGAAGATCCTACACAAGCCAGAAAGTTCAAGTCGACTAATCATCTGGTCAATAGAATTGACAGAATTCGACATTGAGTACAGGCCTCGAAAAACATTGCAGGCACAACCTTTGTTAGACTTTTTGGTCGAGCTAACGTTCACCAAAGAAGATAACATGGCAGAGGCACCTCGAAAGGAAGGTCTCAAAATGGAAGGAACCATCAAGTCGCTGACCATCCTTTGCCCAGACGACCGGCCCAGAAGGTTTATTCGGACGGATCGGCCCTGAAAGAATGTTAGTGGAAATTTGGAATCGTCTTGGTCGAACCGAGAAAGTCATAAGGTGTTCGAAAAAACATTGAGGTTTAAGTTTTAAGCTTCCAACAACCGAGTCGAAGTATGAGGCCTTGATCGCAGGCTATTGTGTATGCCCAAATGTTTTGAGGCAACCAAGATAGTAGCTTCTTTGCGACTGATTGATTATGCAACGAAGTAAAAAGGAGTGTCTGAGGTACTTAATCCAATTCTGGTCAAATACTGCGAGCCGGTAAAGAGATCAATCCGGGACTTAGAGTTCTGGGAAATTCAAAGGGTAGGTCGCGAAGATAATGAATTGGCCGACCTACTCTCAAAGTTGGCAACTTCACTTCAGATGAGCAGCATGGCCAACCAATCTCATACTTAGAGCATCCAGCATACGAAAGAGTCCAATATCTATGCTCGGTAAATAGCCCTAAGTGTTGGACTGATGAGATAAATGCCTATATTGAAACAGACAAGCTACCAGAAGACGAGCAAAAAGCAAGAATAATAAGGAAAAAATCCCACATGTTCACTATACACGGGGAAGCTTTGTTCAGAAGGTCTTTCATCAAGCCATTACTGAGGTGTATCCATCCTCAAGAAGTCCCTCCTCTCTTGTTCGAGGTACACAGTGGGACATGTGGAGGACACCCGGGGGCCAGGACATTGGCAGAAAAGATTATAACGTTGGGGTATTACTGGCCTCACTTTGAGGAAGACGCTCGTGAGTTCGTACGGGAAGTGTAGCCAAGTGCGAAGATATGCCGACCTACTCGAAAGGGATTACCCCAAGAAGTTTTATTCACATTGCTTGCCTTGTGTTTGCGTGCATTCGATTCGAGTCCGACTGCTTATAGTCGATCTCGAAAGATTAAACGGAGTTCGTAAAGCCTTAAGTCAACCTCGTTCTCGAAAGCACGTTCGACTAAAGACTTAAGTCGGCCTCGTCTTCAAACAGTTCGACTAAAGCACTTAAAAGTCAAACCTCTTTCTTAAACAAGTTCGAGCTAAAATCTTAGTCGACTTCGTTCTTAAACAAGTTCGACTAAAACCTTGAGTCGACTTCGTTCTTAAACGAATTTGACCAAAGCCTTGGTCAATCTCAGATTATTTATAGGTGATTGACTAAAACTTTGGTTGATCTGCTTACTCATGCTAATTGGCAACAATAAAGTAAAAGAACCTGGATCAAACAAAAATGATTCAAAGTCAGCTAGCATATAAATAGTTAGTCTCCTAGCGGACTAAGACTAACTTCAATACAAAATGCCATAAGGTTAAAGCTGCCTCCCCAGGCGAGCCAAGGCATAAATAACTAAAAACAATAAACTAAAAATTGTTTTAACCTTGTTCATTACTGAGAGCAACAAAAAATAAACAAATCAATCTTCTCGGTCCCCACCCTGCTGCTCGTGATGCTCAATATCTTCAATCACTTGGTCCTGAGTGACCTTTTCTTCTTCATCAGCTTCATCGGCATCATTGAGCTCTTGGAGTATGGCATTGAAATTTCTTGGCTCAGCGGCGGGCGACCCGAGGCTCGGCCCGTCCTCGGCGTCTGCATTGGCTATGACGGCGAGTCATTGTCATTATAAGGTACGAGGGAATGGCCGTTGCGAGCTTGCGCGTCATAGCGATCTATAGGCCAGCTGTGCCAATTTCTCAACAATGAGCTCGATGGAAGGGTCGGCTATTACACGACGGGCCATGTGTTGACACACAACATCATAAAAACCCCTATCTCGAGATACTATGATGTTATAGCACTCATCACTTGCTTTGAATTGCTCCACAACAGCCTTCTCCTGGGCACTGGGCCTCACTCCTCCCAGCTTGATCCAGAGCAACCCAATGGTAAAATCGTCGCTCATCTTGATAAATACGGTTATTGCGATCTTGCACACATTTAATCGAATTTGTCCAGAGCTGCTACGCCACTCCGCCTTGGCCTTCTCTTGCACACAGCGAGCCGCCTCTTCCTAGCGAGCTTTTGTGGGGACGAATCCGCAGCGGCCTTTGGTAGAGGAAGCTGAGCTGCTCACTCAGCTTCATCGTAGGTGCGACCGAAGCAATCCCTGCTCACTCTCGGCATTGAAGTAGAGGCTGCTTGGAGAGCTTGGCATTGGGAGTTCGGCGTCCACCCAGCTTACGCTGGAAGCTCGGCGGTAGCTCCTGCTTGCGCTTCCTAGAGTGATTGGCGGAGAGCGATCTGCTCACTTCTCAATTGCAGCCCTCCCGAGCTGCGCTTGCCTTGTTCGGTCGAGCGAGGGCCCGGGTAGTAAAAAGCAAAGTGGATGAAGCAGTGCCGATCGAAATAGTAGCGATCAAAATGAATTGGAAAAGTATACAAAGAGTTGAAGTAATACCTCGGAGGCCGGGAGTCCGGACCGGTCGTTGGAATTCCTCGGGGGTATGCTCCCTCGCCTGAAGTCGGGCTAATAAGTCCTTTATTAGCTCCCACTCCTCGCCTATTATTTGTCTAGTCCACATCTCGGGATAATGACGACTTCTGGCTGCATCGGTCCCGGTGAGAGGGGGATATCAGCGCTTAGTCTCTCCGTTATGGCATGCGTCTCCACTCCCACGTGCTCCTAGTGGGGGAATCTGTTGGGGAGGAGGACTAGAGGTGTAGCCCGCTCCCGGGAGGTCCCAGCTCTCTCAGACTCCGGCTCGACACGAGATCTTTTCCTTAGTCGGCTAAGTAGTGGATCGACCTCGGAGAATTTCCTCGAAGCTCCTCCGCCTTTCGAGCTCCAAGCTCAGCCAAATGTTTATGGGGATCCCGTCACTGTTGACCCCTTTTGCACTTGGCTCGGAGCACGACTCACTGCTCCTTTGCCTTCCGGTCTGCTTCTACTCCCCCAAGCGCCTCGACACAGCGGGCATTCCCAGTAAGGCTCCACGCTTACGCCGACCCGTGATAGGGACCGTCCAGCATCGCTTCTTTTGGGAGGCAGTTTGTTCACATACGATTGCCTCTTTCTCCCTGCGGCTAGGCATTGGCCTACCGTGCTCCTTCTGCAACTTGCTCCTCTTGTCTTACAGATCGAAATGATGCGGTCTATTTGAGCTTCTTTGCTCAGGGGTAAGAAGTGCGCGACGAAAAGGAAGAAAGTTGGCATTCGGATAAGCGAGCATAGAGTTGAAACATTACGAGAGAAAATAAAGCGAATGCTTAA
Organism: Adenophora triphylla var. japonica; assembly: GCA_022495995.1. NCBI lineage: Eukaryota > Viridiplantae > Streptophyta > Magnoliopsida > Asterales > Campanulaceae > Adenophora > Adenophora triphylla. Next base: position 784,476 of record JAFEMH010000423.1, read on the forward strand.
CCGCCGTAGTGGAAGAGGCTCTGCACGGTGGCCCGACTTTTCTTACAATAATGGCCATTTGGGTTTCGAACCTTTCTCTTTAAATGAATCACCCAATCGGAGTATACGAGGCTCACAGTATGGGCAGCAAGAGTTTGCCTCTCCGTCTCAGCCCGTCGTAAATCACACTGGATGAAGAAGTGGCACTGTCCAGGCTACTAAGGTAGCCCGGCTCGCGCGTGCTCCTTCGGGCTACTAAAATCGACCTCCAGAGCTAGTTAATTTCTCGAGTCAGGGTGCTGAGTAATCCTCCTCGCCGTAGATTCAAAGACATTACCGGTAGGGGAACTCCCAGTCACTTACCACTCTCGGCCATTAGTATGTGGCTATTCCGCTGACGCCTTGTCGGGTAAATTAACAAAAGCTTGGGGGCACTTGGCCTTAGGCCAGAGTGCGATCCCAAGGTCTTGTAAATTCATGACGACCTTGAAAAGGCCCTACGAATAAATGCGTGCGCGACTCAGACCACTGCGAACCTACGAGGGCCAGGCGCGAACACAGCAACGGCCTCTAACGGTATTAGCACCTAGGCTAGCATGGGGACCGCGGACGGTCGCTCAAAAAATTCGCGAAATGAAAGGGGTTCGAGGAAGCCTCAAGGCAGCTGGCTGACCGGCCGTAGTAGAAAGCACGCAGTCGTACTTAAGCCACTAGTGCGACCAGACTATACTACTCTTTGCCTCTCGAAATCGTTATTTGAAAGTAAATCTCGGGGTACCTCTCGAAAAAGTCACGGAGGATCTTAATATGGGAATCGGCATTCTTAACACCCGATGGCCAGGCACAGGGCAGCATTACCCAATCTGTTCCAGGCACAGCGCTGCCTTCGAGCAAGGCATCCTGATGTGCTGAGCGGGATCTCGACAGTATGTAGAGCTCGATGATTATTGATTAGCGACCCGTATTTACTGAAGACACGAAATAGGGGAATCGTACCTAGTAGAGAAATGAGTCGAGCTATCTAAGGACGACACAGATTCTCCCTGGGAAAGCTGCGTCTCACGAGGAAAAGGCGGTTTATTGGACTTAATATAGAAGATGATCGGGTAGTCCAGTCGAGTTTGTTAAATAGACGGAAACGGATAATCCGTGGGTCGTCCGCTTCGAGATCCCATTACTACTTTGGAAACGACCTGTTTACCGCCGTAAAAGCAGAGACTCCGCATATCTAAGATGGTAATACGCTCTGGCTCGAGATTGACTCTAGCTATGGGCCATAACCTCTTGTAAATCTACAAGATTTACACGATTATCTTGATGCCTAACTTATAGCTCGAAGCGAAAGGTACTTCCCAGCCGTAGCGAGAAAAAAGGGAAAGTTCAAAATTAAACCTAGACTGATAGAAATTGAAGGATACCTTGATGATTTTGAAGAAGTAAAATACGGCGTGTCACGATTAAAAGCTTGGCGAGAACGGCGGTGAGAATTTCATTGCTTTAAATCTTGATCGCTTGAGAAGATTGAGAAAGTAAAGGTTGAAAAAGGATTGAGCAACACTTTCCTTTTATACGCCTCCTTTCCTTACACGAATTGGAAAGGTTGGGGGATATAACCGTTAGATTATTGTCGAAAGCAGAGGGTTAACGCCGTTTCCCAATGCGGTTGTCAATCGCGAGAGAGGTAATCATGTGGCGGATATTACAGGCGCATTAAAGACAGATCATCCAGCCAGCGAAGTCGATCGCCGATATCGACCTACGTCAAGCGGCGGCGCCCGAGGAAAAGCTAATCACAATTTTTTATCGCTACTGCTTTCGACGAGTCGATCCCGAGGAAAGTTGGGGAGCAGTGGAGCCGAAATAAAAAGTAATAGAAGCCCCGATAAAGTACGGCCCGATGTCCGGATCGACCCCAGGTATGTCTAAGGGAGTGGGCCTACCCAGGCGGCAATTCTAGGCCCGTCGGTGGAAATCGGTGGACCTATCTCATTATCCGACCATCGCTTGAGGTCCCGACCTAATT
>JAFEMH010000424.1:0-102500 GCA_022495995.1 Adenophora triphylla var. japonica
TAAACGTTAAGAAACATTCTTCTAAGCCTTCTGCTATTGTGGATTTGGTTGTGGAGCCCACTGAATTCATGTCAATGAGCGCCCAGATCCTGATTTCCATGACTTCGATCAGGATAGAACAGAGAAGTCGTTTGGTGAAAACGAGGTTTGGGCTACTTATGATGACATGATGATGGGATGCCTCGCTTTTATGCATTTGTTGATCGTGCAACAGCCTAGAAATCTGTTCAGAGTGAAAATTGGTTGGTCGAAATTGAAAAGCAACTGGTGAACTGGGCCCCATAAACAGGTTGGCCTCGGGATAGAACACTGGAAAAATCTCACAGCAAGTGATGAGGTCAACCGCACATCTGCTCTCTCTCATAAAGTCAACAGGCATATACCAAAGGCAATCGAGGGGTTATTCAAATATTTCCGGCAAAGGGGAAAGGGCCCTGTGATAAGAACTGGTCCTGGGGACTGGAACGTAGAGCTTACTGATGCGGAAGTGGTACACAAATATGAGATGGTGCCTTAGTACTTCATAGAGGAGCAAGGTGTCACTGTTGCTCCTTTGGTCAAAGTTGCCGGCTTCAAGTCAGTGTTTCATCAACAAGCGGACAACAGACGAAGTCCGGAAGATTCCAAGAGAAGAGCTGTTTCGATTTTCTACCATCAGGTCCCTTCTTGATATGCCGATCGACATGAAGCTCAAAAATGTTCCCAAGGGTTCCCGAGCTTGGATCCTGCAGCTTTGCCAGCGGAAATTCTTCAGGCCTTAACAAACAGGTGAATCTTTGTCATGCTTATATTTACTGTTAGCTACCTGAAAAATCTTTCTCTGAACATCCTTTGCCCTGGATATACAAACAACAGTAGCCTTATCAAGGACTAACCTCTTTACTGACAAAAAAACTGGTGTATTCCTGATATACTTCCAGTGCTTATAAAGTTGATCAGCAGTTCTCATACATCAATGTTAAAATTTGCTTCCATGAGCATGCTTTGGTTCTTTCTATCCTGGTTCTGAATCTTCGTTAAGTTGGTGCATTTTTCTCTCTATCCTATTCTTAAGCAAGGCTTGTTAAGTTTGAGTCCTAATGATGTTCTTATTATTCTGACTTAGTAATGTAGTAGGTTTGACTTTTCTTTTTTCTTTTTTGCAATCAACTAAACAATTAGTAGTCTTTTCTAAAAAAAAAAAAAAAAAAACAAAGTCCGTTCAGATCCGCCAACCCAACAAAACTCAAGCTATCGGAACGGACCGAATTTCATCTAGAGCGGGTCAAGCTCGTGGTCAGGAGCAAGACGGGTCGGGCTGATCCATTTAGGCAGCTGGAGCTTTTTCATCAAGCCGGGGCCGGGCCGTGCTCAGTATCATCATTCCTCGCTTCTTACTCACTTTTGCATTTTTTATGTAAATAAGATTTAATATGTTTACCTTAATGGTAGAAAAAAATCGTCCATCTCAGAATTTCGGGGGCTGTAATGGAATTGAGTATTCTGATTAAAGGGTAAAAATGGAATTTTTTCTCAAATAATCCCCTTTACTTTTTTATTTACCAAAATGACTCACTGCTCAAACTATCGCCCTGCACGTCCATTTTTTTTAAAATCGCTATACCGTGTAGCGAGTTTGACTTGTGCTGTCAAACTCGCTACACCGCCAGAATAGCGAGTTTTGGGTAATTAATATTAACCGTTTGGAAATTAATTAGGGCATTTAATTAACCTAAAACTCGCTACACCGTGTAGCGAGTCTCGTCAAACCTAATTAAACTCACCTGCCACACTAAAGGCAATGTAGCCACTCTTGACTCGGGATCCAAATCCCTTTTTTTCTTCATTTTATTTAATTCTACTCTTCTCTTTCTTTCTATATATATATATATATATATATATATATATATATATATATATATATATATATATATATATATATATATATCCCAATATATCCCACCCTCCTCCCATGATAATATATAAACTTTCCTTTTCGGCAGTCACATTAATAATGGAGTATACTTTCCTAAAATTCAAAGCGAATCTTTACTATTCCCTCCACTCATTCTATATTATTTAATCACTCACATCACCATTATAATTTATTTTTCTCTCCACTCATTCTCTCTCCTATTTTATTTTCATGGGCTCACAACAAACCACAACACTTTTTAATATAATAATTCTCATCCTTATATCCCGCAAAATCCAAACTAAATAAATAAATATCCCTTGATAGGGAGTATATATTATTTATATATATATAAAATAATAAATTAGAGAAAGAGCAAGTCCCTTTAAAAGTCCTCTCACTAAAAAGAGGTTCCAAAGGAACTTGAAAAACAATGAAGATTGAATCATCTATTTATAAAAGTAGAAGAAAAGATTAGAAAAATGTAGGATACATCTACGCGAAAAACACAAAAATATTTAAATTTCTGGTATTTAGACAGAAAACAAAACTTCATTTGCCTTCCAAAAATCTTCATTTACACTCCTCATGATTTTTTGGAGGCAAATGAATTTTTTCCTTAAATCAATTACTTCTCTCGACCTTTTACTTGTTCCATTTTATATATGAAAGTCTCATGAAATTTTTGATTAGTAATATACGTGATTTAATTATCTTAATAATGAAAACTTAAATATATATATATATATATATATATATATATATATATATATATATATATATATATATATATATATATATATATATAATATATATATATATATATATATATAGTATATATATAGAAAGAAAGAAAGAAAGAAAGAAGGAAGAGATGAGAAGAGTTAAATAAAATAAGAAAAAAAAAGGGGATTTCTGGACCCAGCTCAAACCGCCACACCGTGTAGCATGAGTTTAATTCGTGCCATCAAACTCATACATCTGCCAGAATTTGCAGCTTTAGGTTAATTAAATGCCCTAATTAATTTCCAAACTGGTCAATATTAATTACTTAAACTCGCTACACGGTGTAGAACAGAGCCTTTTGATCGTGACACTGTCAAACTTCCGCCACACGGCGCAATAGCGATTTTCTCAAAAAAAAATGGACATTCTCGCAATAATATTCAACAAATGTAGTCACCTTTTGATAAATAAAAGCAAAAGGGATTTCATTTGAGCATGTAAAATTCGGTAAATGTATGCTAAATAGGAAATGATGTAGTAAAATTAGCTTTTAACAATGCAAAATAAAAATGATATAACAAAGTATTTGAAAATTGCTAGTATAGAAGGTTTGTTTTTTTCTGTTTACCAATATTACTAATAGCGATTTTCTTATATTCTTAATTTTTTAAAATTATCATTTTACTAAAATAATTATTTATTTTAAATTCACTACTATCATTGGTGAACTTACTTTATCATAGAGTGCTTTCGAAGACACAGAGTGTCTAAAACGTTCAGGCTGCTTATCGTTTGATTTTCGTATTTCTGTTTGTCTTCTTAACATCATCTCGTAGATTAGAGAACATCAGTGTGTTTGTTTGATACCCAGCAGCTCTTCAAAGTCCTCTTATCTTCTTATGGTTAGTCGTTGCGCAGCTGCCTATCTAGACAGCCACTGCCTTCATTTGTAGTATAGAAAAGATCTTTTTAAATCGCTTAATCGTTGATCGATTGACGCTTTTTATCAATCGCCAGATAATTGAATTATAGACAAATCAACTTAGTTTCAATCTTTTGTATCAGCAACGAATGTCGCTTCTAATGATTCCGCCGATGTCGAACAGTGTATTTCAAAATATTCTATCACTAAAAACAAAACTTATCTAAATTTGGAAGTCACTATCAGGCAATGAATTTGTTGTTGGGACAAATGACCGATATTTATCACACGTAATGTCACTGTTCGTCGGTAAAGTCCCACATTGAATAATATCGAAAATAGTTTAATGATGCCAGATTTTGGATAAATTAATTTTTATCATAATTAATATTTGCCATCGTGCGATAGTATCTGTTTGAAACACGCGGTTCATTTGCTTTAATCTAAAAAAGTAATATTATTTCTTGGGACGAAAAAAAGGATACAAGTATTCTCTTTAAATATCATCATTTAGGAGCATAATATTTATCTAGAATCAATTTATTTTGAGACATATGATTTAGATCTTTTGGGACAAATAGAAGGTAATATTTGTCTGGTCTGCCGGAATACGTCACCACGATCGTCATCCCGTCGCAAACACAGTTGTCGCCATCATTGCCGCTGCCGTTACATTTGCAGGGAATTTGAGCTTAATTTAATCGAAGTTAGTCATCGCATTGTTCACAAGTTAACGGTCAAATTACTTATATGGCGACATCAGTCTTCGACCTTAACGAAGTATTAATCGAATAATCACGCAGAGGGATAACTTGAAGAAATTAACAAATAAACACGTGTTTACTGCTTTAATCGACGATCATGCCAGGAGATATTTTTATATTGACGGTGCTTTCCTGGAGAATTGAAGTCGTGAGTGAGCTGAAGGCATACCAAAGCATTAGAGGCACTGTTCATAGAAAGCAAGATTAGATACAGGCCTCCTCACATGCATATTTTTTTGCACAATGGAGGAATAAACCGGAACCAGCATATGACGACAGAAATCTGGAAGATTGCGGCTCATAATAAAATAGCGGCCATCAGTTCCGCTTATCAAAGCACCAAGCGTCGCCATTGTACCGCCTATTTGAACACCTTGTTCATACACCGGCCTTATTTAAGGAAGCTGTCGCTGTTTATCGGTAGAATCTACAGATACTTTCATATTAGCAGCTTCGACTTATCAGTTAATTTGTTTCAAATTTAATGTCTATCTTATCAGATGAATTCCTTATTATTAATGAACATATCAAAATATCATTATATATTTATATAATCTGAGTAAAAATTATATTCCTTACGTGTATTGTTTAATATTTGCTGCAAAATATCTATTAACATTTGGGCAAATGGATTTTCTAGAATTGGTGAAAGTGTTTCAAATATTAGTGGTCATTATCACTAAGGACATTTACAAGCTGTGAGCTTCAAGAATTCCACCTTGTTATCATGAGACAATGTGCTCAACATTAATGGTTTTTCTGTGGCTCAAAATGAATATTACTTATCTTGTCGCAAAATAATATGTAAAAATTGACTTACTTCGGCATTCAAAAACAAATAGCCAAATAAAATGGATATGCTCTTTATGCAAAACAAATTTACTATTCTTTGAAATAGGTTTATTTGATATTGGGAGGAGACAATGCCGCGTCACTGAAATTTGGGTTATTCTTGAAACGGTATCAATATGAATTTGCTGAGCTCTAGTAGACTTCAATTTTAGTTTTACATAATTTTCTGTCTACATTTAACTCACATTCAATTTAATTGCGGCAATTTAACATATTATAGTACCCAGTTTATTAAATGACTTTTATCAAATTTCCACGCCCATTTATATTTTCCAAAAATATATCCATGTGTCTAAGAAATGAAGACATCAAGTTACTGCGCGATTACATCCATCTGTCATTTTGTCACTTTAGAAGGTCCTAAAGAGAGCAGAAAATATTTTTGTTGCAATTAAATGAGGAAAATAGCCCTAATATGGGATCAAAATGGGATTTGTAATTAAAAGGTTTTATTTTTTATTTTAGTCATCACTAACATTTTGGGGCTCAAGAGCTAGGAGACCCGAGTTCGAACCATTTTAATTGAGCTTTAGCTCAGTGGCAGCATTGTAAGTTCGAATTCTTAACCCAGCTTGTAATTTAAAATGTTAGTGATGATAAAATAAAAAATAAAACCTTTTTAATTTTAAATCCATTTTACCCATATTAGGGATATTTTTCCTCATTTAATTGCTTAACAAAAAAATATTTTCCTATATAACAACCTTCTAAAAGTATTCGACAAAATGACCAAGTTCTTGAAAATCGCTACTACTAGTAGCGATTCTCATTTTTTCTTAATTTTATTATATATTTTTTTGAAAATATTTTTACATTTTGATAAAAAGTCATTTTAAATTTGCTACTACCAATGACAAATTTATTTTAATTAAATAGGTTAATTAGACAGAAAATTTATTAAAACTAAATTAACTAAAGTCGCTACTAAAATTAGCAAATTATATTGTTACCGTTTCAAAGTCTTGTCCAATTTGTTGCAACGTTGTCTCACTCCGTATCAAAATAAATATAAAGAATATTAAATTTAATTTTGATAAAGAACATTTTTATTTTTATTTAATATTTGTTTTAGGATGAAGTAAGTAATTTTTTTAATATTTATTTTGCGACAAAAGAAGTAATATTCATTTTTGGGACAGAAAAAATTAATATTGAAATTGTCTATGGCTAAGAACTTATGAGACGAAACTCACAAGGTGAGATGAAACTCACGGGTGTTGTCCTTAGTGTTAATGACACTAATGACGACACTTTCACCAATTCTAGAAAAGCACAAATCAATAGAAATAAATATAATTTGCAGCGGAAATATTAAAGCAATACACAAGAATATAATTTTTATCAAGTTATATAAATATATAACTTGATGGGTGCCTAAAAGGCAAGACCTTTCTATTAATAATATGAATTCAATACAAGGTCGAGGTTGTTCCTTAATGATAAACGAACCCTGATATAAGGAACAACATACACGAATTCTCTCAGTAAATAAACACTCAAAAACCTCACAAAAATATAAAAATCTATATGAAATATTCGAGTGTTGGACAAAGTGTCATGATTAATCGAATGGCAACACTTGAGAGCGTAATTCTACTTTTCTTGTGCAGATTTGCGTTTTACTGATTCGATGATCTTCAATGAAGATCCACTGCACTATTTATAGGCCACAAAGTCTCTGGAGCCTACTCAAATGATCAGCCTAACAGCTTTGGAGTTTGTTTCCTCCATTTATGCCACTCGCCTTTTCAGAGGAGACCTAGTCTTCTCTTGCTTCTCTTGCTTGTACCTCTTAGCTTTGGTTGCCTTGTACTCTGACTTGTTCTCCCCCAGAATAGCTAAATAAAATATCTCCTGGCTTGGTCATCAATTAAACAAATAAACACATGTTTATTTGTTAATTTCTTCTCCTCTTCGTGATTAACGCCTGGGTTGTTTCTGTTGCTGATTTTAAGCTCATTTTAAGGTGACTAATTACTGTTATATAAACATTAATTTACCCATTAATATTTGTGAAAAATACAGTAACTAACTCAGTGTCGCCAATTCCAAATGGCAACACTTTTGGCAACACCAGTGGCAACACTGGTTTGCAACACTTGGGATGACATTCATGACAACACATGATCTAACATTAACAAATATTACTTCATTTGTCCCAAAAAAGATAATCCTAAATCATATGTCTCAAAATAAATATTCTAGATAAGAATATTATGTCCTAAAATGATAGAGTATTTAAAAAGAGAATACTATAATCCTTTTTTTGTCCCAAAAATTAATATTACTTTTTCGTCGCAAATGAATATTAAACAAAGATACTACTTCCTTTGTCCTAAAATTCAATTAAAAAAATAAAAAAAATCTTTATCAAAATTAAATTTAAATATTTTTTATATTTATTTTGGGACTAAGAAAGTAATACAACATTGCAAACAAATCGGTCAAGACTTTGAAACAGTAACAATAGAATTCATTACTCTGAGTAGGTGACTTTATTTAGGGGGTTTTTGTTTTTTTAAGTGATAAGTGCTGAAATCTGATTTCAGTTCTGAAAATGGCTGAATGATTAAGAGGCAGCAACTGAAAACTGAATTCTGAATTGAATAAGTTGTTTGATTTTCTATCTGAATTCATTATCTGAAACAGTTATTAAAAAAAAAAACGTAAATGCAGTATGAAACAGTAAACAGTTTAAAAAAAATTTAACCAAAACCAAATATGAAACAGTGGCTTTCAGAGGCAATTCAGCAACATTTTAACCACTTAAAATTAAGAGGACTTTAAGAGCCTAACAAGCCTTATTTCAAAAAAAAAAAAAACAAACACACTTATTTCTCTAATCCTCTGAATGAATAAGTGTTAAGAGGCAAACAAGGCTGAAAATCAAAAAACAAACGCCCCCTTAGTTTAGTTTTAGATTTTTCTATTGTCTAATTAACCTCTATAATTAAAGTAAGTTCACCAATGATATGATAGTAGTGAATTTAAAATAAATAATTATTTTATTAAAATATAATTAAAAAAAATTAAGAAAAAAGAAAATCGCTATTAGTAATATTGAATTAAACAAGAAAAAAATAAACTAGCTATTGCTACTAGCAATTTTCAAATACTTTTTTATTTATATCATTTTTTATTTTCCAAAAAAAAAAACTGGTTGTTAAAAATAATTTTACTACATCATTTCCTGTTTGGCATACATTTTTACCGAATTTTTTCTCAAATAATCCCTTTTTACTTTTTTATTTATCAAAATGACTCACTGTTCAAACTATTGCCCAGAATGTCCATTTTTTTGAAAATCGCTACACCGTGTAGCGAGTTTGACTTGGGTCTGATCAAAACTCGCTACACCGTGTAGCGAGTTTAGGATAATTAATATTGACCGTTTGGAAATTAATTAGGGCATTTAATTAACCTAAACTCGCTACACCGTGTAGCGAGTTTGATCAAACCCAATTTAACTCGCTACACGGTGTAGCGAGTTTGACTTGGGTCCGAAATCCCTTTTTTTCTTATTTTATTTAACTCTTCTCTTCTCTTCTTTCTTTCTTTCTTTCTTTCTTTCTATATATATATATATATATATATATATATATATATTATATATATATATATATATATATATATATATATATATATATATATATATATATATATATATATATATATATATTTAAGTTTTCATTATTAAGATAATTAAATCACGTATATTACTAATCAAAAATTTCATGAGACTTTCATATAAAAATGGAACAAGTAAAAGGTCCAAGAGAAGTAATTGATTTAAGGAAAAAATTCATTTGCCTCCAAAAAAATCATGAGGAGTGTAAATGAAATTTTTGGAGGCAAATGAAGTTTTGTTTTTTCCACCATCTCTAAATTTAAATATTTTTTGTGTTTTCCACATAGATGTATCCTACATTTTTCTAATCTTTCTTCTACTATAAATAGATGATTCATCTTCATTGTTTTTCAAGTTCCTTTGGAACCTCTTTTAGTGAGAGGACTTTTAAAGGGACTTGCTCTTTCTAATTTATTATTTTATATATATATAAATAATATATACTCCCTCCGTCCCAGGAATTTATAGACTTTTGGATTTTGCACGGGAATTAAGGAGGAATTATTATATTAAAAGTGTTGTGAGTGTGAAAATAAAATAGGAGAGAGAATGAGTGGAGAGAAAAATAAATTATAATGGTGATGTGAGTATTAAAATAATATAGGAGAGAGAATGAGTGGAGGGAATAGTAAAGATTCCTTTCCATTTTAGGAAAGTATATATATTATCATGACGCCCAAAAAGGAAAGTTTATATATTATCATGAGGAGGGTGGGATATATATATATATATATATATATATATATATATATATATATATATATATATATATATATATATATATATATAGAGAGAAAGAAGAGAAGAGTAGAATTAAATAAAATAAGAAAAAAAAGGGATTTCGGATCCAAGTCAAACTCGCTACACCGTGTAGCGAGTTTAATTAGGTTTGACCAGACTCGCTACACGGTGTAGCGAGTTTAGGTTAATTAAATGCCCTAATTAATTTCCAAACGGTTAATATTAATTACCCAAAACTCGCTACACGGTGTAGCGAGTTTTGACCAGACCCAAGTCAAACTCGCTACACGGTATAGCGATTTTAAAAAAAATGGACATTCTGGGCAATAGTTTGAACAGTGAGTCATTTTGGTAAATAAAAAAGTAAAAAGGGATTATTTGAGAAAAAATTCCATTTTTACCCTTTAGTAGATACTCAATTCCATTACAGCCCCCGAAATTCTGAGATGGACGATTTTTTTTCTACCATTAAGGTAAACATATTAAATCTTATTTACATAAAAGTAAAAGTGATTAAGAAGCGAGAATGATGATACACAACAGGCCGGCCCGGCCCGGTGAAGAAAAAGCCCGCTGCCTAAATGGATCAGCCCGACCCGTCTTGCTCCTGACCACGAGCTTGACCCGCTCTAGATGAAATTCGGTCCGTTCCGTTAGCCCATTTTGTTGGGTTGGCGGATCTGAACGGACTTTGGGTTTTTTTTTTTTTTTTAGAAAAAGACTACTGCTAATTGTTTAGTTGATTGCAAAAAAGAAAAAAGAAAAAGTCAAACCTACTACTCGGCATTACAAAGTCAAGAATAATAAGAACATATTAGGCTCAAACTTAACCAAGCTTGCTTAAGAATAGGATAGAGAGAAAAATGCACCAACTTAACGAGATTCGAACAGGATAGAAAGAACCAAAAGCATGCTCATGGAAGCAAATTTTAACATTGATGTATGAGAACTGCTGATCAACATAAGCACTGGAAGTATATCAGGAATACACCAGTTTTTTTGTCAGTAAAAAGGTTAGTCCTTGATAAGGCTACTGTTGTTTGTATATCAGGGCAAAAAAAGGATGTTCAGAAAGATTTTCAGGTAGCTAACAGAACAGTAAATATAAGCATGACAAAGATTCACCTGTTTGTTAAGACCTGAAGAATTTCTGCTGGCAAAGCTGCAGGATCAAGCTCTCGGGAACCCTTGGGAACATTTTGAGCTTCATGTCCAGTCAGCATATAAGAAGGGACCTGATGGGAAAATCGAAACAGCTCTTCTCTTGGAATCTTCCGGACTTCTGTCTGGTCCGCTTGTTGATGAAACACTGACTTGAAGCCAGCAACTTTGACCAAAGGAGCAACAGTGACACCTTGCTCCTCTATATAATCTTCAAGTACTAAAACCATCTCATATTTGTGTACCACTTCCGCATCGGTAAGCTCGTTCCAGTCACAGGACCAGTTCTTATACAGGGCCCACACATCCCCTTTTGCCGGAAATATTTGAATAACCCCTCGATTGCCTTTGGTATATTTGACTTTATGAGAGAAACGGTTAAGTGTGCGGTTGACCTCATACTTGCCTATGTGAAATTTTCCAGTGGTCTTACGAAATCCCGAGCCAACCCAATTTATGGGGCCCAGTTCACCATTGCTTTTGGAGTTCAGCCAACCAATTTTCACTCTGAACGGATTTCTAGATATTACACGATTAACAAATGCATAAAAGCGAGGCATCCCATCATCATCATCATAAGTAGCCCAAACCTCGTTTTCACCAAACGACTTCTCTGTTCTATCCTGATCGAAGTCATGGAAATCAGGATCTGGAACGCTCATTGACATGAATTCAGTGGGCTCCACAACCAAATCCACAATAGCAGAAGGCTTAGAAGAATGTTTCTTAACGTTTAGAGATGAACGGTTCATTTCCTCTCCTTTTTTCACACCACTGACACCAGCTTTCTTCATATCAACAGCAAGAGCATCAGGATTATCCTTCTGAACCTTCCTCGCCTCTTCCTTGGAAGCTAAATCCCATTGATCCAGCTTCTTACGAATTTCATTCCTGGCTTTTGTGATTAACATAATTTGAGTTTCTGACTGAGATAATTCCCTTGTACTATTCGACTTGTTTCTTGAAGGAAAAACAACCCTTTCTCCTCCTGTGATTCCCTTCCCATTAACATGTACACTTCCTTTACGTCCCCCCATAGCCCTTTGATGTGTGGAGTCTTTGCTGCTACTGTTATGTTCATCCACCCACCTCTTTTTTGCTGACCCTTCGGCTTTGCTTTTCGTCTGAAGGGCTCCCTCTCCATGTACATCTGTCTCTGCCTCACGGCCTCTCTTCAAATTCACACTACTTCCGCCGGTGCCTGATTTGGGGGGTTGACCTCGTTGAACAGTAAAACTACTAGTTTGACCAACTCCTCCAACGGCAGGAGCCCGATTATTAGCAGCATGATGGTTCGAGATTTGGTGCTGCATATGAGGAAATGGAATAGGTATCTCAACAGCCAAGAAGGGATGATGACAATTGGGGCAGAGAAGTTTCTGAAGGAGGTACTCTCTTAGATATTCGTAGTGCATGAGGCATAAAGAGCATGAAGTCCAGAACGTATTGGGCTTAGATAATCGAGGGAAAATTTGAGCATACTGATGATTAAAAGTCTTTTGCTGATTTACTGCGCTGAAATGGAAACTATTCTTGCCAGCTGGCACGGAAGACTTTTGCATTACAACTTTCTGGTCATATGCAGTTTTCTTAGCCTTATCAGACAGCAGACTCCATGCTTCTGAAACAAGTTTGAATGCCCCTTCACCACCAGCTGCCTTGTTTTTATCAGGGTGAAGATTGCGAGCGAGTTTCCTGTAGCTTTTCCTCATTGTTTCATCATCAGCCGTAGGATCCACCCCAAGAATTCCGTACCGGTCTATTTCCCCATTTACCCTTTTCTCAGCAGATATGTACACATCAAGAGTTGCTATTAGTTGAGATAGGCCATCAAGATCAGGAAATAAGTTATGAGCTTTTATGGCAAGCTTATGCGCTCCCAGAATGTCTTTCTGCAATAATTTTTTCTCTGCTAATTCTTTAGCTTTGAGGGCTTCATCTTTGTTACTCTCCATCTTGACAATGGTTCTTTTTTCGCGCAAATCAACGCTTCTCTCCTTAGGTTATTGTATGCACTAAAAATCACCAAACTTTAAATCTGCAACCCTAATACAGAAAGTAAAAAATGCAGATGAAGAAAGTTACTTCAACTAAAAAGAAAAACAATGATATGAAAAAATTAGCTGCAAAAGGTCACAGATGATACAAATAAGCATAATGATAATTCCACATGTTTTTATAATGGTTCCTACTTTTAAGTACTCATCTGTGTCAAAAAAAAAAAAAAAAATCCTTCTTAATGGTTGAAGGGAAGAAACAGCAAAATGGTTACAAATGAATAATAGGATTACAAGAGTTCAAGAAACCATATATATGTGTGTGCGTGGCTTTTATGTAATGGCTCCTACTTCCAAGTATTCTATAAAAGTGCTCTTAGTGGGTGAAGGGTAAAAACAGAAGAATGGTTATATATGTACGAGGTTACAAATTCAAGAAATCCAACATACACACACACACACCTCGACACTGAGTTCATTTGCCATACATACTCCTTGGGAAGTTCAAATTTGAAGGCCAGCACAAAGCATAAAAAGGAAAACTAACTCTATTAACCCAAGCACACAATTCTCGGTCTACTGATGCCTTAACTTGAGAAGTGGTAATGCAACCTTAGCATTTACTCTACGTTATGCAAACCAAATGCACCATATGACAACTCAATTCTAGCACAAAAAAATGCTTAAACCAAGTAAATCCAGTTTATATACTGATTTTCTTCTGAAAACTACTTCACCGCAAACTAAAGAAAATGCATAAATATATGATGATCCAGCCATATATGCCTTTCAACTCAATTATAGTAAAAAATTAGCCTAAATCAAACAAAATACCAATTTAAGCTCTAGATTTCTGTGAAAACTTATCAAGGGTTGTGAACAGATACAGATTCAGAAAAGGTAAGAAAAAGATGTGAATTACCCAGTAGGACACGGAATTAAAGCCGCAAAAAAGGGTAATAAATGAACAATAACATACCGACAAATCTGATGCCAGGCAAGTGAATCTATCCTTCCGATCCAAGGATTCCAAATATGCATGTACTATTCAAAACCCTCCCTAACGGTAAAACCCGCCGAGCCAACTATAAAAACAAACCAACGAGATTACCGGATTTTCAAAAACCAGTTAAATTGGCCGTAACAGGTTGGAAATAAATAGTTAACCAGTGGCTTCATACATCATTCATATCCCAATTTTACAAATGGAGATCAACACAAAGTAAAATCAGCTTCTGCTCACCCTTAAAGAAATATTCCCTTGTTATCAGAGGGCTCAACTGAATTGCATGAACATAACAGCAGTAGGCATCTAAACAAAACCACACACACAGGAATAAGGCAAAAGTGCAAATCAAATCAATTTAACTCAAAAATGGAAAACATAGAGGGAAAAAATCTATATCGAGATCTAAAACAGTTGACAACCCATAATCAAGGTAACCAAATACAGTGAGATTCGTCTTAAACTCTAGAATGCTTCCAATCAAGCCCAAGAATAATCCAGAAAAAGCAAATTTAAGCATCACATACCAATCAAAGCAGAAATCAACGACATTGTTTAGATATGAAATCAGATATAGATATACATGCAGATATACAGAGAGATGAAGAAATTACCCCCAAAAATGATTGTTTTGACCCTAAGGAACCGAAGAGATGCCACTGGAGAATTTCTTGGGCCCTGAAGAAACTCCTCCGAAAAATTTGTTGCCCTTCTTGCTCCTTCCTGATCAATCACTTGAACAAATGAAGAACACTCACCTTCCTAAAAAATTCTCACAAACCCTCAATGGAATAATTTACAGTAGCAAAATCTGGGGATGTTGTTTATGACTAAAAAAGATGGTTGCATTTTTCCCTTGCATTTTTATTAACCATAGCCTACATGTATTTATATTGGCGAAACCCCTACCATGGTTAACTTTTAACCCTGGTTAATTATCCAAATTTATTTCCCATTTAGAAGAAATTAAAATTTTTAACATAAATGACTCTTTTCAAAATTCTATCCAAACATTACAATTTTCAAAATTATTGAGATATTTTCATACTGACTTTTTATTTTGAATTTTAAAAACACACTAATGTTGTTAATGTATATTCTCCAATTTTCTGACTATTCATTTTTTTAATGCTTCAGAAAAAAAAATTATATAGACTTTAATCAAGATTACTCCAAGCATTTGAATTTCATTTGTTTGTTAAATTTAATCATTTATGATATTAGAGGAAAAATAATCATATTATCTAAGTGTACTTGCAGCATTTCAGTTTGAGGGAACACAGATTTGACCAGGATGGTGTTTCAAGATTTAAGTTGAAACTTGAAAAAAAAAAAAAAAGCATAACTTTTCCAACGAAATAAGATTTACGAAATCAATGTAAATAAAAAAAACGAAAACAAGAAAGTAAAAGAAAAAAGTAAATCAATTGTGAAGGTCAAACGGGCCCACATGATAACTGCTTTACGAGACGGTGTGTTTGTCATTTACTTAAAGTGACCCCATATACGCGTAACGCATGCACCACTATCTTTCAAGGTTTTCTCGCGTTGTCTACTTGTAAAGCATGAACGCCATTTGGCTAAACCATTCTTAGCTGTCATATTTTTGGAGGTAGTCAACCAAATGCATCAAGTAGCTAGATTACATTCCAAAAGGAGTTGGAATTTGAAAATCCAGGGGTAGAAGTGTCCACATTGGGGGGGTAATGAACATGGATAGATTTACTGCATTTGAGAGACTGAGCAGTTCCCTCTGTTGCAGAGAGATGTTCTGTATAGTAACTCAAGTTGGCATAAACATTTAGTAATTCAGACATAACTGTTGCTCAAACTTTAGTGTAAACCTCGGTTTCATCGATTTGTTTTCAGATATAACCTTCATTTAATGCAAAAATAAGGGGGTTGACACCCTTCTCACTAACGTGGCTTCGCCGCAGCGTCCGTGGCAAGAATCCTCCCCCCCCCAAAAAAAAAAAAACCAAGTCAACTTCATATTGACAGCAAAGGAAATGATTTCCATTTGAAAGAAACAAATTGCCTCTTCCCTTATCGACAATAATTTCAATTCACGAAAAAACTGACATGCAAGGCATAAACCAATAGCGATAAAGAAAATAACTCCTAACTAACTGTGACAAACGACACTTCAATATTGTACAGGATTTGAATGGAAAAGAATAGCAATCTTAAATATCATATGATGGCTAGAGAGACAATATATATTGCCATTTTCTGACAACCAAGATTGTATAGTAGAACCATACAGCATAAATCTCAATATTATGACTACAGAAATAGGCACAAGTTTATCCACGTGCACAATTCAAGCCAAAAAAAAAAATGCACAAGATATATTTAAACGAAACTATTGTAAAGGAAAGAACCAAAAGCATGCTAATTGAGGCAAATTATAACAGGAATATGATTAGATCCTGGCTACACAAGTTTTTTGTCGGTGAAAAGTTAGTCCTTGATAAGACCACCACTTTGTATATATCAAAAATAGAGAAAGGAAGTTCAGAAAGATTTACAGGTAGCTAACCGTAAATAAGCTTGACAAAGATTTCACCTGTTAGGTTTCCTACGGTTAAGCCCTCAAAATTTGCCTTCCAATTTGTGTTCATCTTAGCATTTACAGCCATGTCCAAAACTAGAATTCTACACATCTTTAAAACTGCCCAGTACCCATTACTTGCTTTTCCTTGGCTAAATTGCAGTCACTGCTCCTTCTTTTCCTTTGCTTTCCTTAGGGTTCTTCCTCACTGTTTTTCTGGAATATGTAATTATTTCTTTACCCTTAGTCTTCTTAGAGATCCCCGGCAATTCTTCCTTGACATTTTCTGCATTCACCACTAACTCGGCTTTTGTTAAGACCTGAAGAAGTTCTGATGGCAAAGCTGCAGGATCAAGCTCTCTGCAACCCTTGGGAACATTTTGAGCTTCTTGTCCAGTCAGCATATAAGATGGGACCTGATGAGAAAATCGAAACATCTCTTCTCTTGGAATCTTCCGGACTTCTCTCAGGTCCGATTGTTGTTGAAACACTGACTTGAAGCCAGCAACTTTGACTAAAGGAGTAACCGTTACACCTTCTTCCTCTGTATAATCTTCAAGTACTACCACCATCTCATATTTGTGTACCAATTCCGCGTCAGTATGCTCGTTCCAGTCAGATGACCAGTTCTTATACAGGGCCCACACATCCCCTTTGGCCGGAAATATTTGAATAATCCCTCGATTGCCTTTGGTAAATTTAACTTTGTGAGAGAAACCGTTAAGTGTGTGATTGAGCTCATACTTGCCTATATTGAATTTCCCATTAGTCTTACGAAATCCCGAGCCTACCCAATTTATGGGGCCCAGTTCAGCATTGGTTTTGGAATTCAGCCAACCAATTTTCACTCTGAACGGCCTTTTAGATATCACACGATTAACAAGCGCATAAAAGCGAGGCATCCCATCATCATCATCATAAGCCGCCCAAACCTCGTTTTCACCAAAAGACTTCTCTGTTCTATCCTGATCAAATTCATGGAAATCTGGATCTGGAACGCTCATAGACATGATTTCAGTGGGCTCCACATCCAAATCTACAATAGCAGACGGCTTAGAAGAATGTTTCGCCCAGACATTGTTCTTAATATTTAAAGATGAACTGTCCATGTCTCCTTTTCTCACACCACTAACACCGGCTTTCTTCATATCAACAGTAGGAGCATCAGCGTTATCCTTCTGAACCTTCCTAAGTTCTTTCTTGGAAGCCAAATCCCATTCATCCAGCTTCTTGCGAATTTCATTCCTGGCTTTTGTCATTAACATAATTCGAGTTTCTGATTGCGATAATTCCCTTGTACTATTCAGCTTGTTCCGTGAAGGGAAAATAATCCTGTCTCCTGCAATTCCCTTTCCGTTAACATAAAGACTTCCTTTACGCCCCATAGCCATTTGATGGATGGAGTCTTTGCTGCTACTGTTTGACTTATGTTCATCCACCCGCCTCTTTTTTGCTGACCCACCTGTATCTGCCTCTGCCTCGCGGTCTCTCTTCATCTGCACACTACTTCCACCGGTGCCTGATTTGGGGGGGCGACATCGTTGACCAGACACACTACTGGGTTGACCAACTCCAACACCAGAAGACGGGTTATTAGCAGCATGATGGTTTGGGATTCGGTTTCCAGATGGGATAGGAATCTCAACAGCCAAGAAGGGATGACGACAATTGTGGCAGATAAGTCTTTGGAGGAGGTAGTCTCTTAGATATTCATAGTGCATGAGACATTTACCGCATGAAGTCCAGAACGTATTGGGCTTAGATGATCGAGGAAAACTTGAACGTACTGAGGTTTAGAAGTCTTTTGCTGATTCACTACGCTGGAATGGAAACCATTCTTGCCAAACTGGCATGGAAGACTTTTTGCATTACAACTTTCTGGTCATATGCAGTTTTCTTAGCCTTATCAGACAGCAGACTCCATGCTTCTGAAACAAGTTTGAATGCCCCTTCAGCACCAGCTGCCTTGTTTTTATCAGGGTGAAGATTGAGAGCAAGTTTCCTGTAGCTTTTCCTCATTGTTTCATCATCAGCCAAAGGATCCACACCAAGAACTGTGTACCAGTTTACTTCCCCATTTATCCTTTTCTCAGCAGATAAATACACATCAAGAGTTGCTATTAGTTGAGATAGACCCTCAAGAGCAGGAAATAAGTTATGAGCTTTTATGGCAAACTTCTGGGCTCCCAGAATGTCTTTCTGCATTAATTTTGTCTCCGCTAATTCTTTAGCTTTGAGGGCTTCATCTTTGTTACACTCCATCTTGACAATGGTTCTTTTGGCATGCAAATCAATGCTTCTCTCCTTGTGTTATCAATTGCACTGGATCTCCGATTCTATTACCTGAATATATCATGATATATATATAGGTCACCAATATTTAAATTTGCCAGCCGTAATACAGATAGAAAAAATGCAGATGATGAAGGTTACTTCAGCTGAAAAGAAAAACAATGATATGAACATCACAGATGATATGAATAAGCATAGAGATAATTCTACTTTTTTTATCAAATGTTTCCTTCCAAGTATTCATGAATGTGTAAAATACCTTCTTAATGGTTGAAGGGAAGAAACAGCAGAATGGTTATAAATGAATGACGGGATTACAAGAGTTTAAGAAATCGTATGTGTGTGTGGGTGTGGGTGTGGGTGTGGGTGTGGGTGAAGGGAAGAAACAGCAGAACGCTTGCATATACGAGATTACAAATTCAAGCAGAAAGTATAAACAGGAAACTCTTAACCCAAACACACATTTCCCAGTCTACTGATGCCTCAACTTTAGCAGTGGTAGTGCAACCTTAGCAACAACAACAACAACAACAAAGCCTTAGTCCCAAAATAATTTGGGGTCGGCTAACATGAATCCTCATGTGTCATCGTGAAAAAAAAAGTTAAAAGAAGATATAGATGGGAAAAAAGAAGAAAGAAGAAAGAAGAAATAGATGCAACCTTAGCATTTATTCTAAATTATACCAACCAAATGTGTCATATGACAATTCAATTCTAGCACAAAAATTGGATAAACCAAGTAAAGGACCCAGTTTAAACACTCAGTTTCTTCTGAAAACTACTTCACCACAAACAAAAGAAAATGCATAAATATATGATGATCCAGCCATATCAACCTACAGCAAAAATTGAAAACTTGATCATCTAATTCTTACACACACGTCCAATGTACATACCGACTCATTGAAACATGTCAAATACTCGTTTCCAGCTTTTAATAATCAGATATAGGTACCATTTTAGTTGGAAAACTTCTATAGGATATGCTACTAACACTACCATACATGCCCTTCAACTTAATTACATCGATAAATTTAGCCTAAATGAAACAAAATACCAATTTAACTCTAGATTTCTGTGAAAACTAAGTTTATCGAGAAATAAATCAAAACAGCATATACATATATATCATCCAGCAGTTTCTTGTAGTTAAAATTAACATTTTGTTATCTACATCTTACACACATAAACATACGTGTTACATGTAAAAGAAACTGGTTAACTTTGGACCATGGACAAGAATACAGGGAAAAGGTAAGAATACCAATCTTCTCCGATTATACCCCGAACGGGAAACAATAACAAACATATCAGTTAAGATATACAAATATAACAAAATCCATTTTCAACATGACCAAAGTCGACGACTTTATCTTAAACAACAAAAAAGTCCAATCTACATATTCAAGCTAGCATAGTAAACCCTCACTTTGCAAATGTAGCACAATTCAACTAATATCTGTGGTTGTGAACAGATATAGACTCAGTAAAACGTAAGAAAACGATGTGAATTACCCAACAGGACACAGAATTAACGCCGCAAAATAAGGCCATAAATGATAATAAAAGCATATCGACAAATCTGATTCCAGACACATAATAAGAATTTATCCTTCCGATCCAAGTATTCCATATATGCATGCACTCTTCAAAACCTTCCCTAACGGCCTAACCCGCCGAGCCAACTATAAAAACAAATCAACGATATTACCGAATTTTCAAAAGCCAGTTAAATTGGCCGTACCAGGTTGGAAATAAATAGTTCAACCAGTGGCTTCATTCATCATTCATATCCCCAATTTATAGAAAAAAAATCCTTGTTATCAGAGGCCTCAACTGAATTGCATGAACATAGCAGCAATAGGCATCTAAACAACCCTCTTACCCCCTCCCCCCCACACACACAGGAACAAGGCAAAAGTGCAAATCAACTCAATTTAACTCAAAATTGGAAAACATTGAGCAAAAAATCTATATAGAGATCTAAAACAGTTGATAACCCATAATCAAAGTAACCAAATACAGCAAAATTCGTTTTAAACACTAAAATGCTTCCAATCATAGCCCAAAAAATCTTCCAGAAAAAGCAAATTTAGGCATCGCCTACCAAACCAAGCAGAAAATCAACGACATTGTTTAGATATGAAATCAGATATAGATATATACATGCAGTTATACAGAGAGATGATGAAATTACCCCCAAAAATAATTGCTCCGGCCCTAAGGAACCCCTAAGGAACCGAAGAGATGCCACTGGGGAATTTCTTCGGCCCTGAGTAAATTCCTACAAAAAATTAGTTGCCCTTCTTGCTCCTTCCTGATCAATTACTTGTACAAATGAAGAACACCAACCTTCCTATCAAAATTTCTCACAAACCCTCAATGGAATAATTTACAGTAGGAAAATTTGGGGAATATTGTTTATGTATAAAAAAATGGTTTCATTTTTCCTTCGTATTTTTTTTATTAACCCTACATGTAATTATATTGGTTAAAACCCTACAATGGATAACTTTTAACTCTGGTTAATTTATCCAAAATTAATTTCCCATTTAGGATAAACTAAATATTTAACATAATTGATTTTTTTTTTCAAATTTATATCCAAACATTACTATTTGAGTTGATTTTATAAAAAATGCGTTTTTTTTTTCTAAGCTTAAGGAAAAATCATTTTTACACTGACACTTAATAACACATTCACTGACATTATTCATACTGACACTTTTTTATACTAACACCGGCACTTTTTTACCCTACACTGACACTTTTTTATACTAGCACTTAATAATACATGCACCGACACTCTTCACACTGCATTTGTTTATACTAACACTGGCACTTTTTAACACTAACACTGGCACTTAATAATACATGCACTGATACTGTTTACACTGGCCTGACACTCTTTACTTTAGACTGGCACATTGTTATACTAACACTGGCACTTTGTTACACTAATACTGACACTTTTTTACACTAACACAGGTACTTAATAATACATGCAATGACACTCTTTACACTGGTACTTTGTTACACTAACACTGACATTTTTTATATTGGCACTTAATAATATATGCATTGGCACACTTTATATTGTCACTTTGTTACTCTAACACTGACACTAGCGGGGGAATCAAAAACACATTTTTTATAAACTTAAGAAAAAACGCGCTTTTTTAAAGATTTTGGCTTACTATTTTCATTATTATTGGGATATTTTCATACTGACTTTTTATTTTGAATTTAAAAATACTGCTACCTCGGCCTCGTGATTGTGAAATATAGGTTTGAACAAGATAGTGGGCTTAGTGGGCTTAGTGTGTCAATTGGTCTAGGATGGGCCACACGTGTTAAGGGTGGCAAAGAATAATAAAATGAATGTTAAATGGTACTTTTCCTTAATTGGCAAGAACTATAGTCAGTGACAAGAATATGCCTAAGCGTGAGAATAGGCAGTAGGCGGGAAGTACCCATGGCGGGAAGTGACCTGACGAATATAACCATTGGGCGACAAGTGCAGGGGTTAGACTAGGCGACTATATTAGCATTATTCCTTCGGTAGGATTGTCGTCAGGCGACAACCGTGACCGGCAATTGATAAGTGATTGTGACGTTGCCACGTGGATTCCCCCCATAACGGTCAACAGTGTGATGTGACAAGGCGAACAGTAATTTCCTACCAACTCTGGGGGTGGTTGACCCATAGTAAGAGATGATTGACACGTGCCCTGCATGGGTATGGCCTATGCTGCATGGTAGTATATAAACATGAGAAGAAGCATTATTTTGTAAGTTTTACCATCTCTCTCTCAGCTCTCTCTCTCAGCTCTCTCTCTCTCTCTCTCTCTCTCTCGCTCTCTCTCTCTCTCTCTCTCTCTCTCTCTCTCTCTCTCTCTCTCTCTCTCTCTCTCTCTCTCTCTCTCTCTCTCTCTCTCTCTCTCTCTCTCTCAAAAGTTTACATTGATATCCATTTCTCTCTCAAACAACCACTTATTCTCACGTCGGAGGGGTTTTACCGGAGCCACCCCGGTTTAGTTCACCTTGTTTGCTTGTGTGTAGGAGACGAAGTTGATCATTCAAAGGGAGACCAGCCGGAGTATCCTCCATAGCTGATGTGGGTTCAGCTCCTGTGCAACACATTTTTCCGTGTAGCATCAGTTCCGAAACGAATGATCAAAAGATTTTTAATTTCTCTCTTAAGATCAAATTTGAAAAAAAAAATTGTCATTTATTTTGGGATGGAGGGAACAATGTTGTTAATATGTATATTCTTTAATATTCTGACTAAATTCCATTTTTTGAACTATGCTTCAGAAAAAATAAATTATATAGACTTTAATCAAGATTATTCCAAGCATTTGAATTCCAATAGTGTTTGTTAACATATTCATTTATGATATTAGAGGAAAAATAAACATATTATTTATGTGGACTTGCTGCATTTCAGTTTGAGGAAACAAAGAGTTGACCAAAATGCTGTTTCAAGATTTAGATTGAAACTTAAAAAGAAATCATAGCTTTTCCAATGAAATAAGATTTACAAAATAATGTAAATGAAAAGAAAAAAAGTAAATCACTGTGACGGTGAAACGGGCCCACGTGATAACTGATTACGAGACAGTGTGTTTTGTCATTTGCTTAAAGTGACCTCATATACATGTAACGCATGAACCATTATCTTTCATAGTTTTCTCGCGTTGTCTACTTATAAAGCATGAACACCGTTTGGCTAAAACATTCTTATCTCTGTTGTATTTTTAGAGGTAGTCAAACCAACTGCATTTAGTAGCTAGACTACATTCCAAAAGGAGTTAGATTTTGAAAATCCAGGGGTAGAAGTGTCCACATTGGGGGGATTATGAACATAAATAGATTTACTGCATTTGAGAGACTGTGCTCAGATAAATGTTCTACTAATAGTATTGTAACTCAAGTTTGGCATAAATCCATAAACCATTAGTAATTCAGACATAACTGTTGCTCAGACTTCAGTATAAACCTAGGTTTCATTGATTTTTTCAGACATAACCATCAGTCAATGTATAAATACCTATGTTTCAACAGTAACAGTCTGACACCTACACTCGTCAGAACGAACGCATTCATATCAGTGTCTGAGCTGTAACATATTCTGTAAATATGCACCAGAAGGTGAACTAAAAAAGAAGATTCAAAAGAATAGAAGTGATTTGTATTTCTAAAGATGTAGTGAAATATAGTACATACACATATGCCGTCATAGGTACAATAGTTTATGCTGAAGGTACAACATTCAATCTCTCAAAACTGAGGGAGAAATAGACGTGACCACGGTTAATTAACCGCGGTTAACCGGTTAATAACCGGCGGTTAACGAAGGTTAAAATCATTAACCGGACTTAACCGTTAACCGTTAAGTCACGGTTACGGTTAACCGGTTAACGGTTAATCCGGTTAACCCGGTTAATAAACGGTTAATTATTTTTATTTTATTTTTTCAAGAATGTCAGATTTTTATCTAAAGTTAAAAAAAATTAACTTTTTAATAGTTTTTTGAATAAAAAGTTATGTTTTTAACACTTTTTTTGAAAAAACAGTTAAATATTTAACAGTTTCTGTTAAATATGTAACTGTATTATGTATATGAACTGTTTTTTTTTTTTTTTGGATAAATAAAACTATTTTAAATAGTTGTTAAGACTAATATTTTTAGCAAAAAGTTATAGAAAAATAGGTATGAATTTTTAAAGAAATGAAAACTTAATGGATTTAAAAGAAACGGAAGTATATAAAGAAAAAACTTAACTTTTTACAGAATTTCAGATTTTTAATTAAATTTAATATTAAAATATAACTTTGAAATATTTTTTTTGAATAACCGACGGTTAATTAACGGTTAAGTTAACCGGTTAATTAACCGGCGGTTAAGAAATAAAAATTTCTTAACCTTTGTTAACCTCGGTTACACGGTTATCGGTTAGGCGGTTAAGGCGGTTAGACGGTTAACGGTTTAGGCGGTTAAAATCCGGTTATTAACCTTACGGTTAGCCGGTTAACGCTTAACCTTGGACACGTCTAGGGAGAAACTTTATCCTATACACAAATCCCAGAAATTTTCTGGGCCTTAACTTTAATATAATTTACAACAATGTGATTTTGCTGCTGGCCTTCAGTTCAAAAAAAAAAAACAAGAATCCGTCTCTGCTCCTCAGCTGCAAGAGCTTCCATAGAGTTGTGTGTAAAACCTCTTAGTTCGATGAACAACGATCAAACTTGAACGGTATAAACCGAGGCGGTATAAACCGAGGTACGAACGTAGATGGGGTTGAGCAAGGCCCAATGAATTGGGCCCAAAATATAATACATACAAGTTTCAAATACGACAAAGGAAGTGGGTTTTTCCTACCTTTGCTTGTCATGCTTCCTCGTCATTCCCACTATTTCGACCTACACATAGAAGAACGAATAATGACCAAGGCACAGTAATTATACAAGCCAACGAGGCACAACTCTCTTGTGTCGAGCAAGGCACCCATCAAGGCCCACCTAGGCTTCATTTGAAAACGAGGGGTTGCTCCTCGATTATCAACAAAGCAAGTAAATGGACTTCCCCATCCTTATTTTTTCTCTTACTCGGCGTTAATTCAGGCCGACCAAGCAACACATGCCGAGGAACCCGCCTCCAAGGCGAACGTGTAGATTACTATTATCTAATCCTACTCAAATAAGTACTATGAATAGTTGTAATCCCACTATGATTATAACCACCTCTCACACGCTTTCTTATTCAACAAGGATTCTAATATGCTATGCCTATATAAACAAGCCATAATTCACATTATTTTGGTAATACATCTTTTGACTCTAAACTTTTGTCAATTGATTTCTCTCTCTAAACACAAATGTTTACTCTCACGTCGGAGGGCATTCGCCGGTGAAGCCCCGACTTATTTTACGTGTTTGTTCTTTTTCAGGCTATTCAATCATCCAGGATAAAACCTGTCGCTGGATTTGGGATGATCCCAACGTTTTTGGCATCATCAGTTTGGTTCCATGGCCGGAAAACGATTCGTATCATCCATTGAATAGCTTGAAAAATTCTGCTCCACTCTCCTAATCCTAATGAAAGACGAACATAATGCTAGTATTACTCCTGAGCCGGATAACATTCATATGCAAGAGACGCGTAGCGCGACACTTGAACTGATTTTCCTTTTCCCAATGGGGAATTGCCTCCTCCTCCAACATTGATTGATGGACTGCCACCCCTAAGAATGAATCTGTGTTCTAGGGGACGGCGATGCAGAGGTAGTGCTGCGAAACACTCCTCGTCGTCGGGCCGAGGAAGCTGCCGACATTCGGAGCGGGGTGGAATGCCGCGAGGGGCAGGCAGGGCTTCCCCACAGGTTGATCGCAGAACTCTATTGCATCAACAGATGAAAACTCTACAACGCATTTATTAAACACAAAATGCCTTGCTACAATTGGATCCTGAGCACTCTCTGGCAGAATTCATGAGGCCTACGAGGATTGAAAATTCCCTTGCAGGGGAAAGTCATGTTGACAGGCGTTGTAGTCGGGGGAATAAAGAAAATATTCCTCCTGGCCAACATCATCGTAGCGATTCTTTGGTAGATTCAATCAAAACACCCAAGATGTCCCTACTCGTCATAAGACAACTGGGCATGGTAACACAAGAAACGAGGTAAACTTGAGAAGTCAGTTGAACCACCAAAGGGAGCAGGAGGTTAATTCTGCAGACGTAAGAGCAAGGCTCAGTCATGTAAGGCAAAAAACCCCTTCTCGGCATAATCCCTCTCCTCGTCATAGGAGCCCTCCTCGTCACATGACTCCTCCCCATTTAGAAATGGCACCTAGAAGGGACAAAGCACCATCTGGACATGGTGACAATCACCAGGAACATGTGGAGCACATTAGGGTGAATGGGCACAGAAACAAAGAAAGGACCCACCGTAGCTCTCATATTAGCTCAGGGATCGATGCACGAGAAATTCTCCTCTTGAAAAAGAGACTAGATGAAATGGAAATGGGAAGTAAGGAAGTGGATGATGATGATACCAGTGTCATTCGTCCTTTTTCCCGGTGGATTAATGATCTACCTCCCAATCCCGCTCTTAAAATCCCGAGTTTTGAAAAATATGCGGGAATCACAGACATACGAGACCATGTGCAAAGTTTTGAATCCACTATGACCTCTTCACCAAGGCAGACGATATTCTCTGCTAGGCGTTCGTGAGTACCTTCTCTGTTGGGCAAACCGGATAAAATACCACAAGTGATAAAGAGTAGCAACTGTAGCCATGACAAGTGAGGGAGTCTTCCTTTCCCAGCTCCCTACTGGGCAAAGTGCTCTGCTGCGTTGCTTCATAGTCATATATGCCACTAGCAATGACACCAGAGAATATAAGAGAACCTGCTGGGCTTGCCAGTGTGAGAAAATTGTACAAGGAACCAAAACTTTTTAATCCAAGCTGGCTCTCAAGGCTGCGGCGGAACAATTGCCCACTGGGCCCCGTAGCCAAGTCCTATCGGCACGCACAGCGCCCACGTAAATTGACCTGTCCCGCCCATAGCATAAAAGAAGACCGCAATTGACATTATGACATGAGCAGCGGCCATTGCTTCTTGATGCGGGATAAGCATACTTTCTGGCATGAAAAGAAAATGGAGTGAGTGGAAACAAAGAGATAATAATTCACAAGAACTCACAATGTCCAAAATAAATAAATAGAAAAATGTAACTATTATTATCTTGTAAAAAATATATCCAAGACCATTTACCTGATGATAATCACAGAAAAGTATCCAACACCAACACGACCAAGAAAGTTCCAAATGCTAATCATTGAAACAAAAATGTGTGCATTTCATAACTCAGAGATTGACACATCTGCCCCAAATTGTCAATTATAGTTAGACCTGAGCCTGAAGCCAGTACAAGGGAGAAAAAGATGAGTAAAAAATCTGCCTTTACTAATGCCTGCATTAACGTGAAGTCCTCCCCTCGACGTGGGCCCTTTCTTTGCTTGACCCTCACTGCTCCTTCAGCAGCTGCTAGGAAGAGTTTGGCTTGCAAATGAGCCATTCTTTTTTGCCTTTCTAATGCTTTGAAAGCGAGTACGCTTCGGACGTGCATTCATCTTCCAGTTCTTGAAAATTACCTTGTTATTCCCATCTTGTTCGGACTTACTAGGTTCTTGTTTCTCAGCCTCACAGAGAAGACTTTCTTCTGTTTGTGATCTTGGTTCTGATGACAACATTATGGGAACTACAGCTGGAAGAAGTACTAGAATGACCAATATCATTGCCAGTAGTGTAAGAACAGTTTGGCTTAAACTGAATAAATATTCGACGATCAAAACTCCCAATAGATAAGCAGCTAGGACGAGGCAAACATTGTAGATAAAAGTAAAGCTTGAAGCATCGGACGGTCTAGCTTTGATGAAGATAACCAAGGTATTGACCAAGTCGGCGATGACAAGAAAAATGGTCAATGCAAAGATTTTACACAACAATTTTCTCCCAGGATTCACCCTCATTCCTAGATTTTGAGTTAAGGCAAAACAAGATCAATCTAAAGCATGCCTGGTTGAACAGATTGATCCAATCATTATACAACACAACGACGTCAAGGCAAAACAAGATCAATCTTATAAGGGAGATATTCAAATTTAACATATAAGAGGTCAAAATAATAATTTGATTCAATTTTTTCTAAAAATTAAGGGGGTTAAAATGTATAAAACTATCATTTTTAACAGTAAAACTAGTGCTAAACCCGTGCGTTTAAAAAACTATTTCAAAGAAAGTTAGAAATAATAGGAGAAGTTGCTTTCCATAGAGCACGTCACACATCTATCCCTTTTATTTTTCCCCTTTTATAGCAAGTCACTATCTTACAAATGTGAAATGACAAAATCGATCAAGTTTTCAGTTCCAAAATTGGCTGTGAGCGGGAAACGAAAATGGAAAGTTTTCTTAAAAAGGGAAACGAAAATGGAAAGTTTTCTTAAAAAATTAAAGAGTTGTGAAAAGTATTAGTTAAGGAGCAATTTGAGTATTAGTTAAGGAGCCATTTGGCGGTGATTAGGCGCCCTAGGCGTGACCTAGGCCAAGAAAGCTGGTATTCACAAAAGGAGTCAAAAGCCCCAAAATTTATACTATTTCATTTCCTAGCACTATGCTAAGGCCTCTCAATATACTACTCAATTTTCTAGCATTTCAATTTCTATGTGGGATTAATATCTCATTTGGTTTTCAAATGCTAAGACCTCTCAATATATACTACTTCATTTCCTAGCATTTCAATTCCTAGACGATGTGGGATTAATGTCCAATTTGATTTTTAAATGCTAATGTCCAATTTTATTTTTAAATGCTAAGGCCTCTCAATATATACTACTCCATTTCCTAGCATTTCAATTCCTAGGCGATGTGAGATTAATATCTCATTTGGTTTTCAAATGCTAAAGCTTCTCAATATATTCTAAATGGAAAGCTTTCTTAAGAAATTAAGGAGCTATAAAAAGTCTTAGTTATAGCCATTTGGCGGTGATTAAGCGCCCTGGGCGCGCCCAACACCAAGAAAGCTGGTGTTCACTAAGGAGCCCCAAAATTTATATTATTCCATTTTCTATCACTTCAATTCCTAGACGATGTGGAATTAATATACCATTTAGTTTTCAAATGTTAAGGTCTCTCAATATATAGTACTCTATTTCCTAACATTTCAATTCATGTGGAATTAATATTTCATTTGATTTTCAAATGCTAAGGCCTCTCAATATCAATATATACTACTCAATTTCCTAGCATTTCAATTCCTAGCCAATGTGGGATCAATATCTCATTTGGTTTTTAAATGCTAAGATCTCTTAACATATACTATTCCATTTCCTAGGCGATGTTATACTATTCCATTTCCTAGGCGATGTAGGATTAATATCTCATTTGGTTTTCAAATGCTAAGACCTCTCAATGAATGGAAAGCTTTCTTGAGAAATTAAGGAGCTATGAAAAGTCTTAGTTAAGGAGCCATTTGGCGGTGATTAGGCGCCCTAGGCGTGACCTTTTAAATTCCTAGATGATGTGGGATTAATATCCCATTCGGTTAGACGATGTGGGATTAATATCTCATCTGATTTTCAAATGCTAAGGCCTCTCAATATATACTAAATGTAAAGCTTTCTGGTGTTCACTAAGGAGTCAAATGCCCCAAAATTTATACTACTCCATTTCCTAGCATTTTAATTCCTAAATGATGTGTGATTAATATCCCAATTGTTTTCAAATGCTAAGGTCTATTAATATATACTACTCCATTTCCTAGCATTTCAATTCCAAGACGATGTGGGATTAATATCCCTCAAATTTTTCAAATTTTATTTAGGGTTATTAAAGGGGTGTGTTTAGTAAATGAGTAATGAACCTAGCCTCTATTTAGTCTCGGTTCTAGTTTGAGCGGCAAAATGAGGGGTGCGCTGAAGTGCTTTGCACTTCAGCGTTTATATAGTTATAGATTTCTTAGCATTTCAATTCCTAGACGATGTGAGATTAATATCCCTTAGATTTTTCAAATTTTATTTCGGGTTATTAAAGGGGATGTGTTTAGTAAATGAGTAATGAACCTAGCCTCTATTTAGATTTGGTTCTAGTTTGAGCGAAAAATGGGGGGTGTACTGAAGTACTTTACACTTCACACTTCAGCTTTTATATAGTTATAGAAGTGATTTAAAAAAAAAAAGTTACTAAAATTGAAGTATTCTTAAAATGAAGGAGGTCGGACGACCCCTTGAGTTATACATAGCCTCGCTACTGAAGACAAATAAAATTACCCAATTAATTCCACATCCAACCAATTTAGCACTTTAAATAGCATAGGGTGTTAATGAAGACTGACCAGCCAAAGAGGGAAAGTGGGCAATGTACGATTGACAGTGAGCCAAACGAGACCATGGCCAACAAAATTCTGGACCACCCCAATGAACAAAACAGCCCACATGGGAAAAACTTCACATAAGCTCCCTGATTGCATTGATCCCCAAGATCTTTGGCTACACCCAACATAGACACCTGCCTTTGATTGTAACCCATCCAGCTCTTGATCACACAAATACCCAATTCCAGAACAAGATTGAACCCACATTGATTACAAAAACAATTCATCTGTTGTTCAACAAAGACTTGATTATGTCAGACAACTTCAACATTCTTCTTCTTCTTCTTCTTCTTCTTCTGCTTCTGCTGCCTTCTCTCTCTGTTATGTGTGTGAGAGAGAGATAGGTGAGAGATCCTTTGGCTCTCACCCATGAAAAGATGAGTGATCTTTTGAAAGAGGAATGAATTTTCGACATTCATTGTATTTGTTTGTTTCGACGTATGAATGCTTTGGTTGGGTAGTCGAAGTAAGACCATCTGCAGCTACTTCAAGTCTTCGTGTCATCTATGACTAAGTCTATAACTATACTCCCCCTCCCCCCCCCCCCTCCTACGAAAATATGCACTTTTTGCCTTGGTACGGGAATTAAGGTAAAAGTTGAAAAAGGTGATGTGTTGTGAGCGTAGATGGTTGGGTAGGAGAGAGAAAATGGAGTAAGTGGGTAATGGTTGTGAGTAGAGAGAAGTGGGTCTCATTTTCATTTTGAAAAAGTGCAAATTATTGTGAGACGTCCAAAAGGTGTCTTTTTACAGATTATCGTGAGACGGAGGGAGTATATATAAAGGCTTCAGCACAACCTCCATTTTCTCGCTCAAATTAGAATCAAGACTAAATAAAGGCTAGCTTCATTACTCATTTACTAAACACATCCCCTTTAATAACCCGAAATAAAATTTGAAAAATTTGAGAAATATTAATCCCACATTTTCTAGGAATTAAAATGCTAGGAAATGGAGTAGTATATACTGAAAACCAATTGGGATATTAATTTCATATCATCTAGGAATTGAAATACTAGGAAATGGAGTAGTATAAATTTTGGGGTCTTTGGCTCCTTAGTGAACACCAGCTTTCTTGATGTATAAATTTTGAGGTCTTTGGCTTCTTAGTGAACACCAGCATTCTTGGTGTTGGATGCACCTAGGTCACGCCTAAGGCGCCTAATCACAGCCAAATGGCTCCTTAAATAAGACTTTTCATTACTCCTTAATTTTTCAAGAAAGCTTTACATTTAGTATATAATATTGAGAGGCTTAGCATTTGAAAACCAAATGAGATATTAATCTCACATCGTCTAGGAATTGAAATATTAGAAAATAGAGTAGTATATATTGCTCGGCCTTAGCAAAATAAATGAGATATTAATCTCACATCGTCTAGGAATTGAAATGCTAGAAAATTGAGTAGTATAAATTTTGGGTTCTCTGGCTCCTTAGTGAACATCAACTTTCTTTGTGTTGGGCGCGCCTAGGCCACGCCTAGGGCGCCTAATCACAGTCGAATGGCTGCTTAACTAAGACTTTTCATAGCTTCTTAATTTCTCAAGAAAGTTTCTCATTTATTGAGAGACATTAGCATTTGAAAACTAAAAGAGATATTAATCCTACATCGTCTAGGAAATGGAATAGTATATATTAAGAGGCCTTAGCATTTGAAAACCAAATGGGATATTAATCTCACATTGTCTAGGAATTGAAATGCTACATTGTCTAGGAATTGAAATGCTAGAAAATGGAGTAGTATATATTGACAGGCCTTAGCATTTGAAAACTAAATGGGATATTAATCCCACATCGTCTAGGAATTGAAATACTAGAAAATGAAGTAGTATATATTGATAGTCCTTAGCATTTGAAAATCAAATGGTATATTAATCCCATATCGTCTAGGAATGCATTTGGAAATCAAATGGTATATTAATCCCACATCGTCTAGGAATTGAAGTGCTAGGAAATGAAATAGTATAAATTTTGGGGCTCCTTAGTGAACACCACGCCTAATCACCGCCAAATGGCTCCTTAAATAAGACTTTTCATTGCTCCTTAATTTCTCAAGAAAGCTTTTCATTTAGTATATATTGAGAGACCTTAGCATTTAAAAACCAAATGTGATATTAATCCCACATCGCCTAGAAATTGAAATGCTAGGAAATGGAGTAGTATATATTGAGAGGTCTTAGCATTTGAAAACCAAATTGGACATTAATCACACATCGTCTAGGAATTGAAATGCTAGAAAATGGAGTAGCATATATTGAGAGGCCTTAGCATTTGAAAACCAAATGGGATATTAATCTCACATCGTCTAGGAATTGAAATGCTAGAAAATTGAGTAGTATATATTGAGAGACCTTAGCATAGTGCTAGAAAATGAAATAATATAAATTTTGGGTCTTTGGCTCCTTTGTGAACACCAGCTTTCTTGGCGTTGGGCGCGCCTAGGTCACGCCTAAGGCGCCAAGGTCACGCCCAGAACGCCTGATCACCGTCAAATCTCTCCTTAACTAAGACTTTTCATAGCTCCTTAATTTTTCAACTTTTCATAGAACCTTAATTTCTCAAGATAGCTTTCCATTTTCGTTTCCCACTCACAACCAGTTTATTGGAAACTTGGTCGATTTTGTCAGTTCACATTTGTAAGATAGTGACTTGTTATAAAGAAAAAGGGAAAAAATAAAAGTGATAGATGTGTGACGTGCTCTATGGAAAGCAACTTCTTCTATTATTTTTAAATTTCTTTGAAATATTTTTTTATCTGTGCGTTAACGCACATGTGTAGCACTAGTTAGTTATTAATAACCATAATTCTATTTTATTTTAAGGTGACAAAAATTATCAGTTTCTCTCTTATACTTTTTACTATACTCATTATATTTTCTCTTTCTTACTCATTTCTATATCAATTATTATCATTATTTATATTATTTTATTATTTTTAATTATATATGATAAAATAATCTATATTATTTTTATTATATATTTTAATTATTAATGAAATAATTTTATTAATAATATTATTATTTAATAATTATAATAATTTATATTGATAAGCCAATGACATCTTACTATGGAATATATAATTCATCATACAATAGAAAAATTAAAATTACATAATTTAGCAAACAACAAAAATTGAAATTACATAGTACACACTCTAATAAATAACACATAATTATAATTATCATCGACTTCCTCGTTAAATTTTTCCTAAATATTCTCAATCAAATCGTTCTTTAGTAACTTGTTGATATTTGCATCTCGAACCCGACTTCGATTACTCGTATATGATAATAAGTCATACTCTCGAACATTGAAGAAAGTAAACCTTTTATTTACGCTGCTAGATGATGTTTGATTTTGAGAGGATTTTCTTCATAGTCTTTTAGATCAAAATGTGTATAGGTTGAATGTTCGTCTTTAACTCTCATGTTGTGAATGATGATACAAGCAAGCATAATTTTACCCAAGATACTCTTACTCCATGCTAGAACAGGTTGTCGAACTATTGCAAATCGAGCTTGTAAAACTCCAAAAGCATGCTCCACATCTTTTCTCACCGACTTTTGTTTCTTAACAAATAATTTATGCTTTGCTGTATGCGGGGCACTGATTGATTGAATAAAGGCCACCCATTTTGAATATATCCCATCAATATGATAATATCTCATATTGTATGAATGATTATTCACAATATAATTAACAGGTGGAGCATGACCTTCTAATATATCTGTAAATACTATAGAAAGATCAAGGACATTAAATATATCATTACACGAACCTGGTGTTCCAAAAAATGCATGTCAAATCCATAGATCGCACGTGGCTACGGCTTCTATGATTAATGTTGGCTTTCTATTTCTACCGTGAAACTGTCCTCTCCAACCTCGTGGTCAATTTTTCCATGTCCAATGCATACCTGATAAATCTTGCCCATCGTTCATGAAAATCCACGCTCCTCTCCTTGTCGGAGTAACGTAGCTATATCATCGGCATTCGGCCTTCTCATGTAACAGTTGCGGAACTGGATTATGACAACAAAATGAAGAAGACACTCATTCGCTGTAGTTTCAGCGACATTTAGATGTTCATTAACTGAGTCGTATGCAGTACCATATGCTAGTATACGCATTGCGACAGTACATTTTTGCTCAATCGATATACCAAGTCTACTACTAGTTAGTATCAACATTCTGGTGGAAATAGTAATCATATGCACGCAATGCTTCCATGATACGACAAAACACATGGCGCCTCATTCGGTATCTACGACGAAACATTTCTTCCGGATAACTGTTCTGTTTAGCAAAATATTATTTATATAGTATGTTATGGCCTTCTTCGCGTTCTCTGTGCATGTATCTTCTCCAAGCTTCAGGTAATGGCCTTTTAATAGTTGATGAAATTGGAGGAATGAATGAGCGTATGATCACTTCTTCAGTTTGGCATTTTTCATCAGTCGATTTATCCCATTCCTTGACTATACTAAACATTACTTCGTAATCGTTATCATTTGAACTTGATGATGATGAGCTTGATGATGAATGCATTTTTGTTTACCTTTGAGGAAGGTTTAAGGCACGTTGGAGAAAAATTGGAGGATGAGTGTAGATTTGGTGTATAAAACTTGTAAAAAAGATCTATTTAATAGAAGAAGAAAATAATTGAGGTTGAAATGATATGTCAGTTTATCAACATTGGATGCTATAAAAGATGAAACATCATTTTCAAGCTTTATTGTTGAAATGACTTATAAATTTTGTCATCTTCAAAAAATAAAGTGACCTATCAATAAAGAAAACAATGTTTGTTCATCATTGTATTTACTAAAAGATAAAACCAATGATATTCAAATCTCAATAAAGGATGACAGTGTTGATATCATCATTTAATAATTACAATGAATAATAACTTACATAAATAAGATAAAAATTACAATAAAAATTAATACATGAGAAATTAAATAAAATTACAACAATAGTAAGAGTTAAACTAATATAACTAAATATCCTTGAATTATTCATACAACTGGCATAAAGCTCCATTTCTTTTGATGGCAAAACTGATTTTCCCATCAATATACCGTAAAGTTTGAACCTTTTATTTCGCTCCTTCTCCGCTTGCCTTTTTTCTTCATTTTCTTAAAAAAAAAAGGTCAAGCATTTGCTTTCATATTTGAAGTCGCTCAACATCCATCCATCTTGCGATTTGTATTCAGACTATTGATGCAATTGGTTATATCATCTACATCAACACTAGAAGAAGTAGTTTGCTTAGCCCTCTTCACTCCTAAAGGCCGAACCTCAATTGTTGGCGCATCTGAGTTTGATCTATTTGAAATGTGACCGCTTTCTTGATCTTTTGCAGTCATCCCACCTTGGATAGTGTTTCAACAAATCCAAACAATGCTCGAGAATAAATTTGTGCCCATTGTTAGTTTTTTCCCCATATTTCTCAAGCTTCATCCATAACATTGTTCTCATTACAACCGTTTTTTTTTTCTGTTGTGCTTCCGTGTAAACTTCAACCCACTTATTCACTTGGAAGTTAATTCTTCTCCAACGAGATCTGCATGACTCCTCATTTCTTTCATTTATGGTGCTTGAATTTTCTCTTTGAGATTCTGCAAACATTTTTATTATATTTACCCAAAGGATACCTTTTCTTTTGTCGATCAATCTTCTATGATTCAAAGAAATCAAATGCTAACAACTCTTATACTTATTTTCACTCTCGACCACAACTCTTAATTAGCTACATGAACCCGGTTTCACTAACGATGAGATCGTCAACATCGAATAGAGAGAGAATTAAGAGAATGATGGATGTTGCCGAAGAAGACGAAGGTTGTGGTTGTGAATGATGAAGGAAATAGGGGGTAATATTTTAGGGACGACTAGATGGTTTTGGTGTTACTGGTGGTGTGAGGGGGGTGGATCGAGAGCTTTTTAGACAGATATGAAAGGCTTCGCCAATTGTCATTGCAGTTCATGGATGGATGTAGGTTTGGCAGAAGGTCACTATAAACGTTGGACAAAGCCGAAAAAGGAAGTAAGTCACTGGAGAGGTAGATGGGTAGAGAGGGAAAATATTAGTAGAGAGAGAACGAAAAGTTGAAAATGAGAGGAGAGATGGATCGTTGTGTGCATTTTTGGGTGGGTAGGGAAGGGCATTTTTGAGTTTTTAATATCTCATTAAATGAATTGAGAGTCTTAGGGGAATAAACGTTTCTCATATGAGTATGCGGGAAATAAATGAAATGGTCTATCTTCAATCTTCATGTTGGGTTGGTTATACATAAATACACGCCCCTCAAAAATACACGGCCAACCACGGCCAACGCAATTTACCAAATTACCCATTTATATATAATTTTTTTTTTTTCATTTCAAATTCAATCAAACACAGCTCTTCCTCTCCCTCGCTATCTCTCTCTCTCTCTCTCTCAGTACACACCACGACGACGAAGAATGTCTCGAGTAAAAATTCCGGCCGTCCCTGCTGGAGCTTCCGCCGCCGCTACCACCACTGCCATCGCCGCCGCCTCCACTTCTACCACCTTGCCCGTGAAGAAGGTAATGCAATTTGAACGTAATTTAAACCTAATTTTACATTCCCAATGTCTAATTTTTGCTTGATTGCTTCAATTGATTTGGACGTCTTTCATGAACTGGTTTCTTCAATTGATTTCGACGTCTTTTTCTTTACATCGTTCATTTTTCTTTCTTTTTATGCATCTCGTGTAATTTTTCTTTCTTTGATATTAACCAAACTGGAGAATGCATCTCATGTGAACTCACACGAGATGCATCTCGTGTGATTTTACACGAGTTGTGCCCAGTGTCCTCTCTTTTTCTTTACATCGTTCGTATTCAGTTATAAATGCTAAATAGCTAATTTATTGTCTCTTATTTGTTTTTTTGTAGGCACGTGAACGTATGACCGCGTCCAATAGAAAGAGGAAGGCCGAGACGGCACCTAAGGTAGATAAACGCGGCAAAAGGATACATGATAGGACTATCGTGCGTGGAGTCGAGCTTGGGATTGAGCGGGATGTAGGAGATGATCATGATAGGACTTTGCGGCTGAGCGGCTGAGCGGGCGAGCGACGTCTTGGGTTTGAGCATGCGATTGAGGAGGATGTAGGAGATGATGAGGCATCTTCTGATTCTGATGATAGTAGTGAGGAGGATGTAGGAGATGATGATGGATCTTCGATTCGATGATAGTGGTGAGGGGGATGAGGAGGCGGAGCGGGGAGGGTGGGGATGATGATGATGATGATGAGGAGGAGGAGGAGGAGGAGGAGGTACGGGATGTTAGACCTTTGAGGCATGGGAGGGGAGGGGAGGGATGTGGCTAGAGGGCGGGGACGGAGAGGAGGCGGGGTGCGGGTGGGGAGGAGCCACCATCATGGCGGATTCGAGTGACCCGGTGGCGGCCCGAGAGAATGTTTCACTTATATACGGCTTTGGTGATCACGAGCTCGAGAGATTTGGAGGGATGCCACTAGTTAGTCGGTGGTGACTTTTCATACGAGGCTGCTACATCTGCAAAAGTAAGATAATCATTTATATGAATTTATTAAAATCTTGAAGTTGTTTGGCACACTCTAAATATTCCATTAATTATACATCTCGTACTTTTCTCAATCTCGAGTGTTGATTATATTTTTGTTTGGAATAAACGAGGTTCAAGCGTGATGATCTGGAGGCTGCGATAGAGCACAGGTGACCCTCGTTGATGCATCGGGCATCCAGCGGCTGCACGATGCCACCATTCGGAGGCCTAATCATGCGGCGATGACGGCATTTTGGAACGGTGGTCTCTGAGACTAACTCGTTCCACATGTCGTGAGGGGAGATGACCATTACGTTACACGACGTATTTCATATCCTGGGTATGTTGTTATATATTATCAATTTCAAGACTATACTATCTACTTTCATCTCTTGTACTAAAATGTGTTATTTCATCTTCAATTTACAGTGTATCAGTGTGTAGGTGCACCTATTCGATATCCGGATCCGGTGCACGACCTATCAGGCATCACTAGACACCTCGTTTTGGGAGGCACCGGGTACTTATTGAAGGATGTCCGGCGTCTCTTTTCTTCCCGTATACGCCACATGGCTGATGCCCGGCGTGCTTACAGTATATCCCTGCACCTCTTGGGTTCCACGATGTTCGTGGACAAGAGTCGAGATAAGGTGCCCTCGGCCTACCTTTCTCTATGCATGGATCTTGAGAGACTCCCCACTCTCTCTGGGGATCGGCTACATTGGCATATTTATACCGAGAGTTGGGGAAGGCGTCCGAGATCCGGATGCAAGCGAGATGGAGTGGTTGTGCGACAACTGCTAGAGGTACATCTTACTATACTCATTTTCTTTTTACTCTGTCGACTCCCCCCCCCCTCTGTAATTACATGTTGCATTTGATTAGTATTTAATACTTTTTTACATACATCTCGGGGTGGATATACGAGTACTTCCGGATTTCAGGCGACTTTCGACCCGCTGGCGACGGGGGCAGCGAGAGCCCGTAGATGGTCACGTCTTTGATACTGGTGGGAGGATTAGATCATCTAGTGCGGTATCGCCGCACTCTTGACGGGATGCATGTTGATAGGGTGAGTTATTCATATTAAAAGCTGTTTCAAATTGTTACAATCACTCAGTTATTATGTAGACTATGCCTAACAAAGTCTACTCACGGGTTGTTTGGACTCCTTATGGTATCGGAGCGGACTCGGATTCTGCCGGTTTCACACTTCGGGGGGTTATACGCTTTTGTGACATCACAGGCGTATATGCACGATCGTGTTACCGGGCGGTTCGGGTACCAGCGAGAGGATCCCCAGACGGCCCCCGTGACTCCCACGAGATGTATTTTGTCAAAGGGTCGGAAGGGATACCAAAAGGAGTATGGTGACGGAGATGATTTTGGGACGGGTGGGTGGAGTTCGACATGCATGATTTCGGGCCCGTTCCCCGATGGGGGCCACCACTAGATACTACATCTTCTCCGTGACTGATGATTATATGGAGTGGTTTTCGGCTAGGAGTCATGTTCGGATATCTAATCCGATACACGATCCTCCCGATTGACATTCCACCTCCCCACCTCCCCCAGTTGATGTTCCACCGCGGCCTGGGGTTGCGGCGATCGCAGATCTCATACTTCCATTAGTGACGGATGCGAGTCTCCCGAGTACGCCGGAGATATACTTAGACGGGCACACGAGGGTTTAGGTCGTCTCGTGTAGGAGGTCGCATTTATGTATTGTTGATTATGGAGTTTTGGTATATTTGTAGTGCGATTATGGAGTTGGATTTATTTTACGTAGGAAATGGATAGTTGTTGTTGTAATGGTATGCGGATTGTATTGTTGTTGTTTATGGAGTTATGGATTTGTAGTACTTGAATATGGAGTTATGGATTTGTTCTTTGTTGTTTATTTGGTGTTGTTTATTTGGTATTGACAGATGCGAGTATGAAATGGATAGTTGCTGTTGTGTCTGATTGTGTTGTTGCTGTTGTTTATTTGGTGTTGTTGTTTACTTGGTGCTGGTGCTGTTGCTGATGTGTCTCGTATGGATCCACACGAAACACATCTATACCCTTTGCTAGTCAAGGATGGTGTAACGGGGACTCGAAAAAAGTTGTTAGTATGCTCCCAATCTGACGGTTCTCTGGAACTTCCGGTCCGGGGTTTATTCGCCTTTGAAATATGATCTGGCTCGTAAGCATCTCTTGTTTGGTGATTTAGCCCTTCTTCCATCGTTTTGAATAACTTTCTCCTTACCGGTTCAGGTGCTTTCTCAAATTTATTCAACATAGCTTGAAAATTGTCTTTATTTATTGAAGGCTCAGATGGAGGGTTGTCTACTTCAATATCCAACTTCTTCCAAAAATCATGAATCGAGGCGGCTCAATCCGTCCCCACGAGTCCTCTATCCTTGCAATCTCGTGACTACGCTGGAAGTCCGTGTGTTCGCTGTAGTAACACCCGCAGCATCCTCGGTGATGACATTACCCCCATTACGACCCCGCTTGATTTTTAAGTCGACCCCGCTCTTGTCGATAATGCGCAAGGCTTAGTTGACACTTTAGTCAATATGTTGTGATACATATTACGGGTCCTCAAATCAATTGGAGTTCTGGTCTTTGATCTATTCATACCTGTTTGATATTTTTTAGTTGGATATCGAAGATCTTATGAGCCTTTTTGAAGATTGTGTCAAAAGTAGAAGAAGCACTCCCAATGCCTTCTTCAACCTGTTATGCTCACCCTCGATCTGTTTGTGGTATGGGTCCCAAAGTGTGGTAACACATCCGTGTGCGTAGACGAATATTCTGAGAGTATGGAGTAATCCATGTATCGCGGAGGTAATCCAATAATACAGGATAAGATATGAAACGGTCACAAAGCCCTTGCCAACGTTCGTCCCATTCGCCGGAGGTAGGGGCAGAGATTGCATAATTGAAACTCCTCATGAATGATTCTGCCAAATCCTCGCTACCTGTAATTTAAGTAATTATATATATTATAAACAAAGAAAATCAATAAATAAGTAAATAAGTAAATAAATAAATACCTGTATGACTCAACCCATGGAGATTCTAAATGACATTTAAAATGTTTTTCATCTACATGACATTTAAAATGTTTTTCATCTACATGAGTTTCCTCAAAATCCAAATGGAGATTGAGTTACAAATTTTTGCCATTATTTAGGGTTTTTAGGGTTTTACGTGTCCCGATCTTGCAAAAAATGGCATACGGCTACCTCGTTTATTTTTTTTTTAATTTTTTTCTAGATTCTAAATGACATTTAAAGTGTTTTTCATCTACATGAGTTTTCTCAAAATTCAAATGGAGATCGAGTTACAAATATTTGCCATTATTTAGGGTTTTTAGGGTTTTACGTGTCCCGATCTTGCCAAAAATGGTATACGGCTACCTCGTTTATTTTTTTTTTAATTTTTTTCTACATTCTAAATGACATTTAAAATGTTTTTAATCTACATGAGTTTCCTCAAAATCCAAATGGAGATTGAGTTACAAATTTTTGCCATTATTTACGGTTTTTAGGGTTTTCTGTGTCCCGATCTTGCCAAAAATGGTATACGCCTACCTCTTTTAATTTTTTTTAATTTTTTTCTAGATTCTAAATGACATTTAAAGTGTTTTTCATCTACATGAGTTTCCTCAAAATCCAAATGGAGATTGAGTTACAAATATGTGCCATTATTTAGGGTATTTAGGGTTTTATGTGTCCCGATCTTGCCAAAAATGGTATAAGGCTACCTCGTTTAATTTTTTTAATTTTTTCTAGATTGTAAATGACATTTAAAATGTTTTTCATCTACATGAGTTTCCTCAAAATCCAAATGGATATTGAGTTACAAATTTTTGCCATTATTTAGGGTTTTTAGGATTTTACGTGTCCCGATCTTGCCAAAAATGGTATACGGCTACCTCGTTTATTTTTTTTTAATTTTTTTCTAGATTCTAAATGACATTTAAAGTGTTTTTCATCTACATTAATTTTCTCAAAATCCAAATGGATATTAAGTTACAAATATTTGCCATTATTTAGGGTTTTTAGGGTTTTATGTGTCCCGATCTTGCCAAAAATGGTATAAGGCTACCTCGTTTAATTTTTTTAATTTTTTCTAGATTCTAAATGACATTTAAAATGTTTTTCATCTACATGAGTTTCCTCAAAATCCAAATGTAGATTGAGTTACAAATTTTTGCCATTATTTAGGGTTTTTAGGGTTTTACGTGTCCCGATCTTGCCAAAAATGGTATACGGCTACCTCGTTTATTTTTTTTTTATTTTTTTT
Source organism: Adenophora triphylla var. japonica (assembly GCA_022495995.1). Classification (NCBI taxonomy): domain Eukaryota; kingdom Viridiplantae; phylum Streptophyta; class Magnoliopsida; order Asterales; family Campanulaceae; genus Adenophora; species Adenophora triphylla. The sequence goes on from JAFEMH010000424.1 coordinate 42,331, forward strand.
CTAGATTCTAAATGACATTTAAAGTGTTTTTCATCTACATGAGTTTTCTCAAAATCCAAATGGAGATCGAGTTACAAATATTTGCCATTATTTAGGGTTTTTAGGGTTTTACGTGTCCCGATCTTGCCAAAAATGGTATACGGCTACCTCGTTTATTTTTTTTTAATTTTTTTCTACATTCTAAATGACATTTAAAATGTTTTTCATCTACATGAGTTTCCTCAAAATCCAAATGGAGATTGAGTTACAAATGTTTGCCATTATTTACGGTTTTTAGGGTTTTCTGTGTCCCGATCTTGCCAAAAATGGTATACGCCTACCTCTTTTAATTTTTTTTAATTTTTTTCTAGATTCTAAATGATATTTAAAATGGTTTTCATCTACGTGAGTTTCCTCAAAATCCAAATGGATATTGAGTTACAAATTTTTGCCATTATTTAGGGTGTTTAGGGTTTTCTGTGTCCCGATCTTGCCAAAAATGGTATAAGGCTAGCTCTTTTATTTTTTTTTAATTTTTTTCTAGATTATAAATTACATTTAAAATGTTTTTCATCTACATGAGTTTCCTCAAAATACAAATGGAGATTGAGTTACAAATTTTTGCCATTATTTAGGGTTTTTAGGGTTTTCTGTGTCCCGATCTTGCCAAAAATGGTATACGCCTACCTCGTTTAATTTTTTTTTATTTTTTTCTAGATTCTAAATGACATTTAAAGTGTTTTTCATCTACATGAGTTTCCTCAAAATCCAAATGGAGATTGAGTTACAAATATGTGCCATTATTTAGGGTATTTAGGGTTTTATGTGTCCCGATCTTGCCAAAAATGGTATAAGGCTACCTCGTTTAATTTTTTTTAATTTTTTTCTAGATTGTAAATGACATTTAAAATGTTTTTCATCTACATGAGTTTCCTCAAAATCCAAATGGATATTGAGTTACAAATTTTTGCCATTATTTAGGGTTTTTAGGGTTTTACGTGTCCCGATCTTGCCAAAAATGGTATACGGCTACCTCGTTTATTTTTTTTTAATTTTTTTCTAGATTCTAAATGACATTTGAAGTGTTTTTCATCTACATGAGTTTCCTCAAAATCCAAATGGATATTGAGTTACAAATTTTTGCCATTATTTAGGGTTTTTAGGGTTTTATGTGTCCCGATCTTGCCAAAAATGGTATAAGGCTACCTCGTTTATTTTTTTAATTTTTTTCTAGATTCTAAATGACATTTAAAATGTTTTTCATCTACATGAGTTTCCTCAAAATCCAAATGGAGATTGAGTTACAAATTTTTGCCATTATTTAGGGTTTTTAGGGTTTTACGTGTCCCGTTCTTGCCAAAAATGGTATACGGCTACCTCGTTTATTTTTATTTAATTTTTTTCTAGATTCTAAATGACATTTAAAGTGTTTTTCATCTACATGAGTTTTCTCAAAATCCAAATGGAGATTGAGTTACAAATATTTGCCATTATTTAGGGTTTTTAGGGTTTTACGTGTCCCGATCTTGCCAAAAATGGTATACGGCTACCTCGTTTATTTTTTTTTAATTTTTTTCTACATTCTAAATGACATTTAAAATGTTTTTCATCTACATGAGTTTCCTCAAAATCCAAATGGAGATTGAGTTACAAATTTTGCCATTATTTACGGTTTTTAGGGTTTTCTGTGTCCCGATCTTGCCAAAAATGGTATACGCCTACCTCGTTTAATTTTTTTTTAATTTTTTTCTAGATTCTAAATGATATTTAAAATGTTTTTCATCTACATGAGTTTCCTCAAAATCCAAATGGATATTGAGTTACAAATATTTGCCATTATTTAGGGTTTTTAGGGTTTTCTGTGTCCCGATCTTGCCAAAAATGGTATAAGGCTAGCTCGTTTATTTTTTTTTAATTTTTTTCTAGATTCTAAATGACATTTAAAATGTTTTTCATCTACATGAGTTTCCTCAAAATACAAATGGAGATTGAGTTACAAATTTTTGCCATTATTTAGGGTTTTTAGGGTTTTCTGTGTCCCGATCTTGCCAAAAATGGTATACGCCTACCTCGTTTAATTTTTTTAATTTTTTTCTAGATTCTAAATGACATTTAAAGTGTTTTTCATCTACATGAGTTTCCTCAAAATCCAAATGGAGATTGAGTTACAAATATGTGCCATTATTTAGGGTATTTAGGGTTTTATGTGTCCCGATCTTGCCAAAAATGGTATAAGGCTACCTCGTTTAATTTTTTTTAATTTTTTTCTAGATTGTAAATGACATTTAAAATGTTTTTCATCTACATGAGTTTCCTCAAAATCCAAATGGATATTGAGTTACAAATTTTTGCCATTATTTAGGGTTTTTAGGGTTTTACGTGTCCCGATCTTGCCAAAAATGGTATACGGCTACCTCGTTTATTTTTTTTTTAATTTTTTTCTAGATTCTAAATGACATTTAAAGTGTTTTTCATCTACATGAGTTTTCTCAAAATCCAAATGGAGATTGAGTTACAAATATTTGCCATTATTTAGGGTTTTTAGGGTTTTACGTGTCCCGATCTTGCCAAAAATGGTATACGGCTACCTCGTTTATTTTTTTTTAATTTTTTTCTACATTCTAGATGACATTTAAAGTGTTTTTTATCTACATGAGATTCCTCAAAATCCAAATGGAGATTGAGTTACAAATATTTGCCAATTAAAGGGTTTTATGTGTCTCGTATGTATCCACACGAGACACATCTCGTGTTGATACACACGATATACATCTCGTGTATATCCACACGATACACATCTCGTGTGGATCCATACGAGATGAGTGAAGAATTAGGCGAAACCCATTACCAACAGCAACAACCATCATCATCATCAACACTAAATAGCCGAGGTACCAAAACCCGAATATTCAATCAAATGAAAGGGCCCTTTTAATGGTGGACGGAGATAAATCTCGTGTAAAATCACACGAGATTATTCTCGTGTGAGTTCACACGAGATAAACTGAAAAGAGAGTTCCTCTACTGGACGCATCAATAACGTCACTAACAATTCCTTTAAAATCAGAACCTCCTTTTCCAACAATCAATGCTCCAATTACTTCAAACCCTTTCAACAAAAGTGTCCTCAAATCATCTGCACGAAAAAAATTCAACTAAATCAATCACAAACGCACAGGCAAACAAAGAATCAGATGATTGGGAGTTAGGGTTACCTGATTCTCTGACGAAATCGGGTGAAAAGGGGTCGGAGGGTGGGTGTGAATGGAGTGGAAGGTGGATATTAATGTGATGGGAGAGACGAAGGGAGAACCTATCAACCATTGGAGACCTGCTTCGTTGTTGATGATGATATCGTTTGCAGTGTCCATGGTGAACGATTGAAATTTTTCTGCGAGGTGTGTCGTGTGAATATACACGGGATAAAGGTATTGATATCGTGTAGAATCACACGAGACGGAAGGGCAAAATTGGAATATTTCGTTCTCTGTATTTTTCGTTCTCTGTATTTAGTATTTACAGGGTTTGACCGTTTGAGGGGCCTTAGGGTAATAATTTTTTTTTTTTCTTAAATTCCTTCGAAAATTAGGGCTTAAAAAATCAATCTTCCCCCAATTTGGGGTTTATGTATTTCGGATCAATCGGACTCCCACAATAGTCATTTCTTCCTCTTGCAGTTAGATTTTGCAATCAATGGAAGAAGAAATGGGAACCTCCATTGGAGACCAGAGATCAACCCAAGAGCTAGCAATGGAGGGACAAAAACACTTGGAAGACACAATCGAAGCAGCCTTCCAGATCTTGTCTTCCATGAACGACGAACTCTGCAACCCTTCTTTATGGTCCACACCCACTCCTCCTCATACTGCTGTTAATCCCAATTCCAACACCAGTAACGGCCATCACCAACCCTCAAACGGCGTCAATGGCGACGTTTCCTTCTCCGACTCTGCCCACCATTTCGAAATGGGCGGTGGAGCGCTTGACGAAGCTCGTCTCCGTTACAAATCGTCAGTTGCGGCTCTCCGGTCTCTCCTAGCTGCTATCCCTCACTCTCATAAGGTATACACCGTTTGGTTAACTCTATCTCTATATACTGTTAATCTCAGTAATTATATGATCTTCCCTATTTTTTTTTTTGTCATTACTATGAATGAACTTTGAGCAATTAATTTAGGTTGATTTAATTATCATAATGAAAATGTAAAACTTGTTATTGATAGTATTGTTGATGGTGTATCAATTACAAGTTTTTGATTTACATTAGTATAATTGAATTAATCTATAATTATTGCTCAAAATTCATTCATAGTAACGTCAAAAAAGTAGGAAGATCATTTTGGGAGGGAAGGAGTATTATGCAAGGGTGGCAGTTAGATATATGTTCACATAACTGGTTCTCTTGATCAGGATACTCCCTTTGTCCCAAAAAGTTTGTTCCACTTTGACTTTTATGATCAACTCAATGAAAATCTAGTTATCCTAGAAATTGTTATTGATTGTCCATTATGAATACTATTAATTGTTTTCATAAAATTATGGTCAAAGTTCGATTGAGTTAACCACGAGAGAGTCAAAGTGGGATGAACTTTCGGTATGGAGGGAGTATTTGATATCAATAATACTTGGAGTATGAGTTTTAGTATATGCCGCTTGCTTTTTTCGTGAATCGCAATCGTCTGATGTGGGACTTGGCCATAGATGTTGTTTTTCACTTGGATTATTATTTGAAGGAAAGTGATTAGCTATTTGTTTGGTGTATCCTTGTTGTGTCATAAACATTAAGTTATTGGATGTCATCACAAAAGGATGTACGAGTATTAATATAGCTATTTATTCTTACTGACTTTTTCTCTCAATAGTTTGTTAGGTGTTGCACTTGGGTTAATATGCATGATGTTTATTTCATCTTACAATAGGCCAAAGCCTTTGAAATGGGTTCAGCAACTAGCAGTTCTGGATCTCCAGCAGAACAAGTTGATATTGAGAAGCTGGAAGAGCGGGCCTCCAGTTTAAGAAAGGTAACTTTTAGTGTATCTTAGTTGATAATATGAGAAGGAGAATATCCTTTTGCTGCTTGTCCTTTTTTCCTTCTTCTTCTTCAACAACACCCTCTTCTTATTTATTTATTTTGTCTGAAATTGACTTGTGGTGATTTTACATGTTACTATTATTATGATATTTTTTTGACAATGTAGTTTTCAAATTGTAGGAGCTTGAAAGCAAAAACAAGTATCTCAAGAATCTTATAGACGAGCTTAGAGATTTTATCACTGACATCTCAACGTGGCAAAGTCCTTGTTCTGTGTGAAAGTTTGTCGGTGTGGATTCACATAAAATCTCCAATTCTGAAGCTTGAGTAAAGAATCCGCACGAGGTGATGATACTTAATGTTTGATGTTGTTAGCTCAGTGTTAACAGACTAATGATATCACGTTAGAGAAGAGTTAGCACTAGCTAACTAACTGTTTACTTTTGAGCTTGGAAAATAACTCCCTGCATCTGAAGGGTCTCGGATTTCTTTTCATTGAAACTCATAGAGTAGCGTAGATGGAGTTAGTCAGTATTTGCAAATAGAAACTCTGGCTTCTGAATGAGCAATTCTTGAATGTCCATTTGTATTTGATTGTCAAGCTACCAAGGTCAGTGACATGTCTTTCTGCTTGCGAAATATGGGTTCATATTTTCATTTCATTACACAACCACAAACATCAACAATTACTTAAAGGGTTTTAGATACAAATCTATAGCAAGTAGCAAGCCATCATTTACAAACCCTACAAGCTGCAATAGTTACTTTCCCCGTTTCCGTATGGATTTGCTACAAATAGGGAAATGTTCATGCAGCAAATACGTCAACATGACAAAAAAAGGGTAAAACAGAGAGAATTTCTTCAATTGTGAATTGAGGATCTTGTAGTGAGAGAAGCTCTCATGTCAACAATGGCAGATTCATCGGCACCCAACTTGATTGCTTCTTTGCTAGCTGTAATGAACCTTGAGATTGCTCCCCTCACATAGCCATGAGCTTCTTTGACACTCATTTTCTTGCTCATTGCATCTGGAAAGCTGCTCAAGAAATGGTCACCATTAAGCACAGCAGCAAGTTGAACTACTTCACTTTGGAACTCTGACAGCCCCCTATTCTCATCTGCTTCAGTCGTTCTTAAAGGAACCGCATCAGGCAGGACCTCTGAGACCAATTAACAGTAGAAAAATTACCTCTCAAATATTAGTGCTAAACACACACACACAGTTCTTGAAGTCAAGAATGCTAACCTGGACAATCAGTTCTGGGAGAAGTTAATTCCCCAACAACATGTTCGAATGTACCCGCCCAAGCATCTCTATGAGTTAAGAAGTTGGATGAGAGGTTGAACAGCCTCTTAATGGTGGCAGGGATTGAAGAGTGCTCGTATTCAGAGCTCGGTGAAGGTCCTTTTGGCTTGCTTATCACTACAGAAAACACATATAAACATCTGAAACAATCATTAAAGATGAAGAAAAATGAGTTCCTTAAGAAGTTTAATATGCTTCCTCTGGTATTAACACAAAGAATCAAATGTCATCACATTATAATTAAGCATGAAAACTAAAGCAAATTATTGATAATGTGAAATTTACCAGTTCCTTTCTTGATCCAAGGAGAGACCATAATTGTGGGCACCCGCACCCCAAGCCGATCAAACTTGAAGAACGAAGGAGCAGGACCAGTATTCCCATCCGGGCTCGGAACATTAACAAAAGGAGTCTGAACATGATCATAGAATCCACCATGCTCATCATAAGTAATCACCAAAAGGGTCTCATTCCATTGAGGACTTGCCCTCAATGTCTCATAAACCTCCTTCACCAACTTCTGCCCATTAGCCACATCATGTGATGGGTGATCATCATTTGCTGGAAACCCCTTTATATCGAAGTATCTCGGCTCAATCACAGTCAAACTAGGCAATTTCCCGTTCTTGGCATCTCTTTTGAACTTCAAGCCATATTCATGGAACCTAAATATATATTTCAATCTCCTCAAGTTTCTGTAAAACAAAGTTGTGGGTATGTTTTGAAAATAAACTCCCCAGTCTTTTCCATTCTCATGTAAAGAATCAAAGATGGTTTTTTGGGGGTACCCTTTAGCTAATTGTTTGGTAACATGGCTTGTTGAGCCATGAGAAGTGGCTGAGTACACAAATAGCCTATTGGGTTGGGTTGGACCCGGAATTGCAGAGAACCATCTGTCAAATACTGCAAATTCTCTGACCAATGTAGCATAAATTGGAACATTTTCAGGCCTGAATCCTTTCATAACAGTACTTGAAAGATTCTGTGACATTGATAGTGCTTGTTCAACAAAGCCAGTCATTGAAGGAATGGGATTAGAGCCAAATACCTGAAGCTCCACATCTTCAAATGAATGACCCGGATCCAGGTCCACATACTGGGCATCATCAGTGAAACAAATGGACTTCTCTGCTGCTTCCTGAGCCTGGGTTATATTGGTTGAAACAGGGTTGCATTCTGTACCCGTGACACCATTGATTAATGGGTTGATGTATTTCTTCATCCACCCAATCATATGGTCAAAAGATCTGTTCTCCAAAACCAACACCACAATGGTTTTGATGGGTTGTTCTTGCTGACCCGCTCCATTCACAAAACGGGTTGATTGAAAAAGAGTGAGAAAGAGCAAGAAAACAGTGGAAAATAGAGGTTCTTTAGCTCTAAATCTGACCATAGTTGGTTATGGAGAAATGGGTGTCCAAGATTTAATGATTTCTACAATAGAGGAGTAATAATAAGTGGAAAATGTGTGTATGTAATGAATAAAGTGATGTAGATTGCAAAGAGAAAAAGGGTAAAAGAAGAGTTCACAAGATTTCTGAAATGGATTGAAAAGGATGTTTGCAGAGTGTGTGTGTGTGTGTGAGAGAGAGAGAGAGAGAGAGACTTGAGTAGGAAGGAGAACAGAGTACAAATACCAAGAGAAGGAAGCTTCTGGTTTTTTGATCAAGTTGAAATAAAAGGAAAAGAAAGAATAAAGATAAAAACAAAGGGGGTGGTTTTGATGAATCAAGAATTGACAGAGGTCGGAAATGGAGAAGGTGGTGGTGGAAACAAAAGTGGAGTAAAAGGACGAATGAAATGAAAAATGGGTTTTGGGATGGTTTTATCATATGGAGGGGATTGGGGGAACGTGGCTTGGTATTGTGGCCCGCGTCTTTTGCAGATTCTGTTTTTATATGAAGAAGGGATAAAGTAACTATTTCCCACTTCATAGCAAATACTCTCCCCGTCCCGATTTAATATTAATAATTTGATTTATTTAATTTAATTGATATTAAAAAAATAAGTAAATCTCATTTTTATTTTAAAACTTTGTTAATTATTTTGAGACGTACAAAAAAAGACATGTTTACATATTATTAGGGCCAGAGGAAAGTATATATTGAAAAAAGAAACCATGAATTTCAACAAGATAGTAGTTTTGTGAAAGTGGGAAAAGGGAATGTAGATTGTTGGTCACATCTCAAAAAGAAAAGTATAAACAGTAAGAACGTAATATCACGATAAAAACATAAAAACAAGGGACTATGCCCGATAAGTTTTTAAAAATTTTCATAATGTTCGATAAGTTTTTTTCCCATGTTGTATTATGATATTGTATTATGTTTCAAAAATACAATATCAATTAAGGCCATAATACTGCATTCCGGCGACCACCGATGACCGGAGTCCGAAGCCCATGAACCAGTGACCAGATTCCGACCTCAAGCGACCGGATTTCGGGGATCGGTGGCCGGATTCCGGCCAAAATTGCCGGATTCCGGTGAAAATTGACCGGAATCCGGCATGCGGCGATAGCAGATGGCGGCGGCGGAGTTGGGCTGTGGTGAGGCGGTGGTGAGGATGCAGTATTATGCAAGGTTTTAAAAAGCGCTAGGCGGATGCTAGACGGCGGAGAGGGACCTAGCGCCTAGGCGGGATCTTTTAAAACACTGATATTATGATTTTAAACTACTGCATAACTAATGATGTATTATACATAATACAATATGAGAATTTATAGGACATTTTAATACAATGAAAAACTTAATAAAAAATGATTTGTTTCAAAAGAAACTTATGGATATGGATATGGATGGGGCAAATTCCCCGAAAAGAATCACAAAAAAAATTGGGACGGTACAATTGATGATAAAATAAATTTGTATCATAATTAAAACAAGGGGCGAAAGATAAAATGGAAGTGTGGGGTCGGGTATAAAATAAATTTGAATCATAAAAAGTAAAATTAGTAAAAGGAAGAACTAGAAGGCAACATGTGATCTTTAAGAATTAGGTGTGTGAGTGGGTGGGCCCATTGGGATACAGAGAGTAAAGCCAAAAGGAAATTAGTCCCTAGTTGCTTTAACACCAAAATAAAACCTATTTTAATCATCCACCCCAATCACGCCAACATTGTAAAGTAAAAGCAGGCGCCACTAAATTCAAATTATATACTCCTATCTTCCATTAACAACATCTTATCTTAGGTAATTTTCTATGTTTAAATTACTAAAATATTGTTGTTAAAACCAAAAAATATTCCTTCATTCCATTTTTTTCAATGACATCCAACTGCATTGCATTAAGAGATATTTTAGTGACACGCAGTCGAACAAAATCAAGTTATAACAAAGTCATAAGGACCATTTCTATAAAATGTCATAAACCATAGGTTTAGAGAGTTGGGCCACAATATAATGGCAGTTTAGAACTAATATCACCTCCACCACTCAGCCCATTTTAATAAAAATTGCATGGACCTCCTTCCTCCTCCAGCTGTTAGCTCACAATGCATCACAACCAGAACTCAAGATCCCAAAAATGGTGACACTCTCTCCTTACACATTTATCATTCACAACCAATCGTAGGTCAACCTGTCCCCTCCAACCAAAATTCAATTTTCACATTTTTTGGGATTGCAGTTACTCCTCATTTGTTCCAACAAATTAATTACGTATGAATTTGGAACGATTCCAAAAAAAAAAAAATGAAAAATTTAGTTACTGGATCTCCTCAAGAATGCTAATAAGCCTAACCCAGCTACTAAGGCTGCCCCTGCTGCTACACCACTGTATGCAGATGCCCATGCATCTGCCTGAGCATAATCCATATTGCCTCCCGCACTTGATCCTTTCCTCCGTCCAGGAGTCCCTGAATAGTCTAAATGCAGTTTTAATCCCTGTTTGCATTAACCATTCACATGTCAGACTTCATTTAAGTATACCATAATACTCTTACAGGACTAAATGAAACGTTAGTTCCTTCGCATCTATTATGTAATGGGACAGAGGGAGTATTAATCTTTATTTTAAGAAAGTCGATGTGCACCTCTTATTTGGGATAGTGAGTGTAGTAGATATGAACTATGAAGAAAGGTTCAAATATGAGTACTCTATCTTTACAATCATTTGTATGCATTGATTATCAAATACTACAAGAGAGTGAAATGTACTCATATGCACATGCCACAAATTGCAAAAAGCACAAAGACCTCTGGTTCAATATGTTCCCCACAAGCTAAAATGGATCACTGTGATATGCCCAACATCAAAATACTACTCTTCAAGTAACTTAAAAATGTTGCGTTACGTGCCCAATTTAAACATTTTGAGTGATTTGAAAGGTGGCTATTCAGCCATATATTTTTTTTAACTGTTTCCTTCCATCAAAAAAGAAAAGGAAAAAAGAAATAAAAGGAAAGGAAAGGAAAGAGTAACAACAGAAGACAAGAGTAGAACAAAGCCAAAAATACCTTCCAACCAAGTAACTTTGCATGCTCAACTGCTGCATTAAGATCGCTATCTGATGCCAGTACAACCTTGTCCTGGTCTTCATCTTCATACTACATAAATAGGTCCATGTAAGCAATTAGATCAACAATGAATAATGAAAAGATTAATTTGCATAAGGCGAGTAGTACCAGAATCTGTGGGAGGTTGTGGCGCTCAATTTCACCCCCTACTCTCTGAAGTATTGCAGTTATAAGATCTGTCAAACTTCGAGTATCTGACCTCCAGAAGAGAAACACACAAATAAGTCAAACAAGTATTATCGCATCACATAATTTCAATGCATAGTAAGCTACTGATCTCTTGTTTCCCTCATTTATTTCATATGCCGCTTCCCCTGGAATTTCCTAATTGTTCAATGGAGTTTAGATCAGAATGTACAAATCTCAACAATAAGCACCAGCTGCATTGGTCAACATCTTTTGTAAGTGTGTGTGTGTGTGTGTGTTGATAGTATACACATTGAAGCCAAAAAGGTGAGGAAAAAAAAAACATAATTAGGAACATCAGGAGGTGTCGCTGGTATATGGCATTGTATACATCTCTCAGGTCTCAGATGGAGATACAAGGGTCAAAATACATACAATGCAAGAATCATGCTAGTATTAGAATAAGAAGCATACCACAAATAAATCTATGCATTCGGCCCCTTTTGTCTTGAATTTTGAAAGAAAACATATTAGGCATGCTCGGCGAAGAAAAGGGAAGAGGTCTCCCTGTTTCTGCCCCTTCGGAAAGCAATTTCAAGGAGTTCTCACTGAGATGTCAACAGTTATATGTAAGGAAATCAATAATACATATTTAGAACCATATAAAGATATAATAATGCCGAAGACAATAACCTCCTTGTTTCTTCATCCTCTTCAGGACTTAATTCCATGGCAGAGTCCCAAAATTTCTGCATCATCGAACTTGCTGCCTCATTACTAACTCCAGCAGTACTTCCAACCTGATTAAATCCAAAAAATTGGAATACCATATCAAGTCCAAGAATTAAAATATCTTAATTCTTAAGTTTGAGAAATATATTCTAATATAGAATTCTAGATACTTTTTATATGTATTCAATGATTGATTAATGAGTACAGTGTGAAGAAGTACATACTTCTCCATAGAGGAACACCATGAAAGTTGGCAAACAGAAACTAGAAAAAAGGCTTCGGCAACATAGGAATGTGGTCCTATGAATGCTTTGACTGGCACAATTACCATCATCCTACTTAACGAACCAAGGTGTAAAGATTTAAGGCTATCATGTACATTAAATTTTAATTTTAGGTGATTTGATAGAACCATGAGCTTTAGTGGCCCTTAAAGTTCTTGTGACCATAGAAGAAGGTCCCACATGTGAAGTATTAAGAGATTATCTTCTTAATGCATGCCATTCTTCCTCTTTTTTCCTTGTCAAGAAGTTCATTTTCCTGTAAAGAAAATGGAAAAGCAATCTGGAGGAGGTAGCACACGAGAAAGTATTTGTTGACCACTAATACTCAGTATAAGAAACCCATCATTGCATCAATGTTTCTTTGTTGACCATCACAATCAGCAAGGGACAGAAAATCATGAAACCAGTGGTTCTAGGTGACCTAGCATAATTGGTCTTGGCTTATGACTGTCCATAAGGAAAAGGAAATAATTTAGTATCCAAATACATTTCATTTCAGAGAAGATTTTCCAACTATATCGAAAAAATTGATAGACACTACTAAATTAAACAAAATATCTACTTCACATCTCCAGACTCCAATAGAACCAAGTGCATAAACACCTCACTTAAACACCAAATTTCTTCGGAAGGAAACGGGAGATGACATTTGATTGTTTATGCGACATTGCTAATGCAAGACAATATCAACAGGGTAAATTAGCGATCTTTATCATTCGAACATTTGTTGCTCCTGAAAGACAGAAACTTACTGTGGCTACAGCAGCGTGAGTTATATGAAGGACATCAATAACAGCAACTACGATTCCATCTGCACCAACCATTCATTATTATAAGAAATATACACGAATTATACATTATACAAACTTTGATCTCCCCGTGATGGTATATTTACCTTTATCAACAACAGGAAGGTGCAAGAATTTCCCATCATGCATGGTATGTAAGGCATCAACAATAGCTGTGTCAACTGTTGCACATTCTGGATTCGGTGTCATCACCTGCATATGAAATCAGAGCATGACGCCATATTGAAAATAGTAATCTCCCAGGAAACAAGACTTCACCAAACTGGTAAAAGGAATTAAGATTTTGTACCAGGAGACAAGATTCAGAAATTACTTTTGAGGAACACCCCAGTGCAAATACTTAGGCAATTACCTTCTCTACTAGAGTTGAATCAGGGGGAAGATCTTGTGATATCACCCGCATCAATATATCCTTAGAGCTAATACAAGTTGAATTTACACATTCATAACGGCTTTGCAATCATATATATATTGAATAATTGAATTACTATAATACTAATTCGGACATGAAGACAGGCCTGCAATAGATAATGGAGATGAAACTCACGTTAGAATTCCCCGCGGCTTGTTGTCAACTGTTACAATAGCTGAGCTTATCCGACACTCGAGCATCTTTTTTGCTGCCATTACTACTGTGTCGGATGGGGAAACAGTCACAATCCTGAAAATGCACAATTAGTGCAATAAAGTAATGTATTGACCTGAATAGTTTATCTACAAATACTAACAACAAAAAATTAATATTAATGGAATAGCAAAAGTGAAGGTATTACCTACTTTGAATTCTCCGTAATGATGGTAGACAAGGAGGGCTTGAACATCCGCTCTCGAAGTGTTTCAATAAATGTATTCGGACCTGAACACCAATAAAATACAATATTGGGTGGATTAATGTCACAATGGACAAAAAGTAGAAGTAATTATTCAAGAACATGATATGCTAGATATTTTAGCAGATAGTTATTACTTAGTCCCTCCATTCCGATCACATAGTTCATGTTGAATTCTAATAAAGGTATATTTGTATCCTTGAATCAGTCATAATCACAATATATTCCACTAACCATTGACAGATGTTCCCCAGTGTTTTTCAACACCTTCAACTGCAGCTGCTATGGCCTTGCCCTTTTCAGCTGCCCTTTCCATACGTGCAATAGCATCATATAAACATTTTGCTATATCAAGCAAAGCAATAACCTCTCCATTCTCTACAACAGGCAAATGTCTGAATTTTCCTGCAGTCAGCATACCATGTAGTGGCAGGATTAGAGAGATCTACTTAAAATTAATGAACATATCTTTCCCATTGGTACCAACCTTGAACCATCTTTTGGAGGGCTTCCACAGCAGGAGTGTCCGAGAGTACAAAGAGAGGGTTCCTTGTCATGACCTTTGAAACAGGTGTATCCTCAAGATTAAGCTCACGGGCAATAACTCTTGTTGCTATATCCTTTAATCTCAGAGAGGACAAGATTAATTGAGTCATGTTCTGAATAAACTAAAAAAATGAGGAAGGGGAGTCACATATTCCTCATGCATCACAAATGCAATTCCACAAAAATAATACCTTGTCTGTTAATATTCCACACAGTAAGGCATTTGAGTCGGTTAACAGTAAAGCATCAACTCTACGGGAAGCCATTCGGCGGCAAGCTTCATGAATACTTGTAGTTTCAGGTACTGTTAGGGCCTTCGATAGCCGCAATCGCTTCACGGTACGCTCTCCAGTTAATCCCCTGTCACAAATATCAATTAATATGGAAACTCAATTTCTAGGCTCTGTGAAGCAAATCGTAACTCCGCCATAGTGTATGCGCCTTTTTGCGTGCAATATGCTTGTGCTAATGTTCCTTACGACTTATCGGAGGCTAACTATGTAGTGTGCAATTCAGCCTCTTCCATATCTAGTTAAAAAAAAAAAAAAGATAACAAAGGCCTCAACTCAAAGTAATTCATCTAGTCATACACCATGTATACAGATATATGCATATACTTACATATAGTATCTATAGATGCTAAGATATATAGAGCACAATTTTCTGTATTTAGCCCATGTATAAGTCATAAGTAAATTTTGTAATTGAGCAGATATGGGTATAAAAGGTTGATGTTGGGGTCAAGTATAAAGCGTGTAAGGTATGTATGAATTAACACCTACACCATAGGGGGTATTCATCCGGGGCCATGAGCCCTTATCATCCTTCCGCAGCCAACTGACCCCGGAGCCAATTCCTGTCATGTTCGGTGAGAGAACAACGAAACAAAATCCCAAACAATACACTCCCAGTCACTAAAATATTTCATCACTGCCACATGTAATCTAGAAGTATGATGTATCTTATTTCACTGGTGCATGAAACACTACAAGTTTGCTATTTTACATGGTAATAAGCCTACAATTTTAGCTGCAATTGTCCCTCCCATTTCCTGATGTGGTTGTTACTATCACCTCGGAATGTGGCAAACTATTCATGAGTTAAGCATCCCATGTCTTTTCTGGGTTATAAGGTTACAGGAAAATAATTTAAAATTACAATCATCAATCTCAAATCTTTCCCCTTGACAAAAGACAACAATTGTTTTTCTTTTGATACTTTCTTACCCTAAATAAAATAGAGACCAAAAATTTTATTCGATTAATCGAACAATGAATGATTTGTTATGCTTTAAAAGGTCCTATATAACAGAGAATCGAGATTCTACAAAATAAAGAACAGAAACTCATATATAAACACATATACTGGGGAGAGGAAACGACATACATGGAACGAGAAGAAGTAAGGGATTTCTGGGGAGTATTGGCGGCTCCATTTTCGGAAGCTTTCTTCTTGGCTTTTGTAGATAAGCTTGAAAATGACATACTTCTCCTAGAAGAACCTCCTTGACTTGTCGTCATTATCACAAAATCTCTGCAGCAAATTTCCATCAATTTCACAATCTTAACACAAAACACGTAGATTCGTTTACGTCAAATTCATGAAACATACCTGATTAAAGCTCTAAAGCATAGACAGAATCAGAACACGGAGCAAATTCAAACGGTCAGAGTTCTGATCGGAGGAAGATATTTTCCGGGAAAATCAGGATGAATTTTCCAGGAAAATGCACCGATCAGGCGAACAAGGGGGAATCCCTAAGGTATGAGGGGGGAGATTGAGATAGCTAGCAAATTGAATTTGTTTGGAGGAGAAATATTCCAATTTCAGAGGAGGAAATGAGGCGTTAAAAGTGTGAGTTAAATTTGGCAATTCCATTAACGAACTAGATTCTATTACCAACCCACTACAATTTGTACAACAATTGCTTCAAAATGTACAACATTTATGCCCTTACCGGCGGCTTAGAGATATTGACTCTATATAACTGTGCATTTCTTTCCATATTTTAATTATTTTGTAATCTTAAACATTTTAATATTTTTTTATTAATTAATTACTTAATTTATTACGAAAGTCGCGCTTTCGAAGTGTTAGAAATTGTAGTCGATAGAGTTCGAACAAGGGTGAACTCTCGTATTTTTTTTTTAAAGAGATCGAATGTAGATTGAGTAAAAGTTCTTCGACAATTTTAAACATTTTAAAAAGTTATACAGTACTGTTAAAAAAAAGGGACTATGCCCGATAAGTTCTAAAAAAGTTTCATAATGTCCGATAAGTTCATTCCCCATGTTGTATTATGATATTGTATTATGTTTCGAAAATACAACATCAATTAAGGCCATAATACTGCATTTAGGCGGCCGCCGGTGACCGGAGTCCGAAGCCCATGGACCGGCGACCAGATTCCGATCTCCGGCTACCGGATTTCGGCGATCGGCGGCCGGATTCCGGCCAAAATTGCCGGATTCCGGTGAAAATTGACCGAATTCGGGCAAAAATTGACCGGAATCCGGTATGCGGCGATAGCAGACGGCGGCGGCGGCGGAGCTGGGCTGTAGCGGAGGCGGTGGTGCGGATGCAGTATTATGATTTTAAACTACTGCCATAACTAAATGTTGTATTATACATAATACAACATGAGAACTTATGGGGCATTTTAATACAATGAAGAACTTAGTGGGAAAGAGAATGGGCGAACGACGGGAATCGAACCTGATGACGCCAAGCTTTTCAGGGTCAGGAGCGGTTCAAGGATATCTGGCTAGGATATATTTGGTGGTTTGATGTACCTAGATCACAACACAAACAAGCACCGTTAAGGTCAAAGTTGGATGTTACTCCAACTCAGGCCCTCGGGTGTGAGAGTAAGAATACTGAGTAATAAGGCTTTGAATACCTTTGGAGTGTGTGTGTGTTTAGGTTTAGAGAGTAATAGAGCTTACTCAATTGTATATGGAACTTACCTTGCCCAAGGGGGTAAAGGCCTTCTATTTATAGGCAATGCCATAGTGCTTGTTGATGTAAGCCGTGAGATCGGCCACAGGGGCACTTTGGTATTTGACCCGGCTACACGTGTCATGCAGCTAATTGGTCCTGTCGGGGAGGGAGCATTATTGTCCGGGGGACATGGCCGAAAAGTGACATGAGCCGTGTAGCCGCTTTAGCGCATTAAATGGAATAGCAGGCGCCGGGTGAGCCGCATTGAATGCGTTATGGGGGAGCCGCAAGTGGCACTGTCGAGCCGTAAGCTAACTTGCTCGGTAAGGCTTGACATTAGCAAGGAAGCAGCATGTGCCCGCGGTCAACGTTGTGCCCGCGGTCAAAGATATATGACGCGAGCACGGTTGATGCGGTCATGACTCACGCGGGCACGGATCCAGCGAGCAGGGTCCCAATGGTCCCCGATGAGGACGATGCGAGGAGGGACGCGGTCTTGACCACAAGGGCCTATTTGTCCGCGGTCTTCCCTCCAGCGGTCTAGGAAGCTGCTCACTGGTTCCTTGGACTAGGCCAGCGCGGGCCGGTTCATTAGATCCGGGCTCATCAATGGCCCCTAGCTCCAAGTGTGATTATTTATGGTCTGAGTGAGGAGCTACTAGAAGCTCGGTTTGCTCCAATTGTTCCTCGAGCGAGCACCAGTGTTGGTGTTTTTGCTTTTTCTTTTGTAATAGTTTAGGACTTTGTAAATATTTCCTCAACATTAATAGAAGAATTTTTCTCCACTTGGCTCCTTTACTATTTATCTTAATTGCTTGTCTCGTAGGCTATTTTGAGTAGTTTGGCAATTTTCGAGCACCTCAGTACTTGCATTCTTGCCTATTACTTTTTCCAGCGTTTTTGACTTGCAATTAACTTTATACTTCTCCTTCTGCGAGCAGCGGCAAGTAGGCCCTCGCTTTGCCGCATTTTTTGAGTTTTCCTAACTCTTTATTCAAAACCCTTAGGTTTTTCGTGAGAGTCAGCCTTATTCTTCTATGATCGCGTTTGTTTAGCCTTGTGGCAAACTTTGAGGCCTTAACCTCGTTTGTCTGTTTGGCTTTGTTAAACTAGTTTGATCACTCTCGTCCATTTACACTTATTCCCGGCCTTGCGAGCGTGGTGTAAGTCAAAAGTAGCCAAGGCAAGCATACTTTCATAGGGCATGCGAAGGTGGCCGTGAGGCTATTGTCATGCGCAAGAAAGGTAGGAGCATATTTTAGCATAGAGGCCCTTTAACCCACTGGCATCTGTATCCCCTTATTGGAGGGTCTCACTTATTTGACCCTTTATTCAAAACTCCCTAGGGTGTTTCGTGAGGGTCTCGTGGTGATCTGGTGAACGGGCTTATATGTAGGCCTTTGTCACATACAGGCATGCGAGTAACGGCCCTAACGAGGTCCTTCGCGCAATTAGTGGGTCCGGACTTCAGGTCATTGTCCCCACTAGAATCCGTAGGCACGGGCATCATGGCCTTTGTACCTACGTTCATCTATATCCACTTATTTTTGGTGGTGTCACGCGGGCAGGAGAGAGTATCCTCCCCACGATTATAGTACGGATCGTAATGGATCTTTGTACATATATAGGCATGCGGATCCTTAGATCTTTGCGCATCAGTAAGTAGGAGCTCATATGTTGGCTCTTGAATCCACTGGCATCCACCTGCGGGCATCCACCCTAGCTTTTGAGGCTGGTGGGAATTGATTTTTGCATCAAAATATGATGATAACTTCCTTTGTATACACAGTCTATACTCCTTCCAAAAATTACAAAGATTTCTTAAAAGAAATATCTCTTAAGGTGGTCGCTATTCCAAGCGTGCTTAAGCTCTTCTCCCTCTTTTGGTCGCAATATGTAAGTGCACTCTTTGACTATCTTCGTGACCTCATATGGACCTTCCCATTTCGGGGACAGCTTGTTGAAACCAGGTTGGGCCCCTTGGACCTCTACGCTTCTGAGTACCCAGTCTCCAACTGAAAAACTCCTCTTATTTACCCTCTTGTCATGGTGCTTCTTCGCCTTCTGCTTGTAGTTCACCATTTTTTCGTATGCCCGTATTCTCTTTTCCTCGAGATCGTCCAGGTCACACCTTCTGTTTGTCTCATTTTGAGACTCCTCGAAGTAGGTGACTGCGTACGAAGGTAGGGCTACCTCTCTTTGAGCCATTGCCTCGACCCATACGTGAGCGAGAAGGAAGTTTCTCTGTTGAATTTCTTATTGTGGTGCGGACAACCCATAATGCGATGCGGAGCTCGTCCAACCACCGTCCTCCTCGTCCTTCCAAATTTTTCTTTAAGGCGATCGGGACTAGCTTGTTTCTTTGCCTCGGCTTGACCATTTCCACGAGGATAGGCAGCTGCGGACTTACGGTGTTGCACCTTCATTCTCGCACATTCGGCGGTGAATTTTGCGGAGAATTGGGTGCCATTATCTGAAATTATTGCTCGGGGAACCCCAAATCGACAATAGATGTGGTCGTGGAAAAAACTGATAGTGTTATCCTCGGAAATAGTGGCTAAACCCTTGGCTTCTGTCCACTTGGTAAAATAATCCACGGCCACCACGGCGTACTTGATGCTTCCTCTAGCGGTTGGAAATGGTCCAATAAGATCTATCCCCACGTATCAAACGGCCACGATGGTACAACGAAGTCTGCTCTGTTGATGGTAGTCTAGGGATGTCCGCAAATCTACGGCACTTATCACATTTTCTAACATACTCCTGTGCATCCCTTCTCATCGTAGGCCAAAAGAAACCACTGGAATTTGATCTTGTCAGAGAGGGTGCGAGCACCGGGAGTGCCCGCCACAAACTCCTCATGGACCTCATAGAGTAAGTTAGTGACCATGTGAGTTTTGACGCATCGAGCGAAAGGTTTGGTGAATGATCGTCGAAAAAGTACTCCATCGAGGACGAGGTATTTCGCGGACACCTTTCCAGTGGCTCTAGCCTTTCTTTGGATCCTCGGGGAGTGTTTGCTTTTCAATGTAATCCTTGATCTCATCTACCCGAGTCCACTTACTTGATCCTCAATATTGTTTATACGAATTCGATCTATAGCGGGTCTCTCAGTGAATTCAATCGGCAATCTGTCTCCAATTCACCAATTTCTTGCTCGGTTATTCTTGAGAGGAGGTCGGCTTCCACATTATCCTCTCTCATGACTTGGTTCGGCTCATAGTAAGTGAAATTTTTGATGAGGGTTTTTGCAAGGCCGCGATCTTGAGCTAGTCTTTGGGTTGATAGTATCATACTCCCCCTAATTTGATTAACTATGAGTGAGAGTCACTATTGATCTCAATATTCTGAACTCCCAAGTCTCTTGCCAATTCCATGCCCGCTATAATCGCTTCATACTCGGCTGATTGTTTGATGCCTCGAACTTGAATCTCGAGGCCCTCATAAATTTCTCCCCGCGAGGGTGCGATCGAAGTATGCCCGCTCCAGCTGATTAACTTGCTCGCGGAGCCGTCCACATATAAAATCCACACCTCTTCGGGACGCTCCCTTGGTTGAACAATTTACGTGCTCGGGCTTTACGGGTCATCTTCGATCTACGCTCGCTTTCTTTTTTAAATTCATTTGTCAGCTAATTTGAATGATGATTCTACTACAAAATCAACTAAGGCTGCGCTTTGTTTGTCTTTCTCGGGGAGTAGGTGATGCGGAACTCGGTGAGCTCTATAGACCAAGCTAGCATTCTCCCAGGGACTCTGGTTTATGTAAAACCTTTCTAAGCGGGGCCTCGGTTAGTACGGTTATAGGATGTGCGAGAAAAGTAGGCTCTTAATTTTCGAGCGGAATACAAGCAAAGCGTAAGCTAACTTTTCTATATTAAGATAACGCCCTTCTACGGCGGACGGTGCCTTGGATACATAATAAAGCTGGTTTTTGGGAGTTATCTTCCTCCCTTACAAGAACGGCGGCTCTTGCCCGGATCGATGTGACTAGATATAAAAAGAGCTCTTCTCGGGCATTGAGCTGCGAGTAGAGGTGGGTGCCCAGAGGTATGTCTTGACTTCTTCGAAAGCTTGATGGCACTCGGTGCTCCATGCAAATTCATCGGCTCTCTTCCCCCTTTGAGAGTTTTGAAGAAGGGGAGGCATCTCTCTGTGGCCGCGAGATGAAGCGGCGAAGTGCGGTGATGCGACCATTGAGTTTTTGTACATCCTTCACGCGGGCGGGAGGTTTCATGTCCAATAGGGCACTGGATTTTCTCTGGATTAGCCTCTATCCCTCTTTGGTTGACCATGAATCAGGGAACTTGCCCGCCTTGACCCCAGAAAGTGCACTTAAGGGGGTTTAGCTTCATGTTGTTGTGGCGCAAGTTTTGAAGGTTTCCTCCACATCGAGCTCGTGGGAGTTTTCCTTAGTTTTTATGACCATGTCGTCAATGTAGGCCTCAAGATTTACGCCTAGTTGGTTTTAAAGACCCGATTGACCATGCGGCGATATGTGGCTCCTGCATTTTCGGAAAGGGCATCATAGTGTAGCGGTATGTCTTGCCGCGGCGATAGAAAGCTACGGAGCGGACATCTTCGGGAGCCATCTGGATCTGATGGTGGCGGAGTATGCATCAATGAAGCTTAGAACTACGTGTCAGGCTATAGAATCCACCAATCTGTCTATGCGAGGAAGAGGGAAGCAATCTTTGGGGCATGCCTTGTTGAGATCGGTGAAATCAACGCACATCCTCCACTTACCATTGGATTTCTTAACCATGACCACATTGGCCAGCCATTTGGGGTAGGAGATCTCCTTTATTATCCCCGCCTTTAGCAATTTTTCCACCTCTTCCTTGATGGCAATCTCTTTTCCTGGGAGAAATATACGGTTTTACGGTGAATGTTCTTGAAGGATGGGTCATCATTGATTTTGTGGAGGATCACGTTTTTCTTGATTCCTTGCATATCTTCCACCCTCCAAGCGAACACATCGCAATTTGCTCTAAGGAACTCAATGAGTATCCTTCTCTCCTCATTGTGAATTTCCGGGCCTACCTTAACGGTTTGTTCGGGAAGTGGGGTTGATTACCACCTCCTCGAGCTCGTCGTTAGGTTGAAGGTCGCTGATTTCACGATTGTGCAAGGAGTCAATAACAATGGTAGGGGGGTTGACTTGAGCTCCAGTTAATGTTGCCATAGAATATATGATATCACGGTCAATTTCCCCCTCTATTCCTCGATCAATATAACCTCCCTCAACAGGGCAGCCAACTGCTTCGATTTTCTGCTCATTTTGAGCTCCACCTTCGTGGAATGGAAAGAAAGCATGCCAATCGGTACGGGTGGCGGCGGGAGTGCAAGAGTTTTCCCCTTTTTGACTTGTCCTCGCCTTTTCCCTCTATCACTTTGTCCTCGCCCTGTATTGGCGGGCAGGATGCCTGGCCTTTCTGTTCTTTCCTTTTTTCCTCCAATGCTCGGAGGAATCTCCCGGGCTGATTTTTGATGGTAGCAACCCCGCCCGGGGTGTTAAATTTCACCCTTTGGTGGGGGACGCACGCAACTATTCCCGATTCGGCTGGCGATTCTGTGAGAATGGCATTGTCTTGGGAAGGAAGATCGACCACCATGAAAGTTATCTTGGCCGTCTTACGCATGGGTTTTTCCCCAATAGTTACGTCAAACACAATCGTCCCCTTTACCCTTACAGCGTGGTTAGTGAAGCCTTCGAGCATGCCCGCATATGGAGTAAGATGTGCTTCAGTCATTCTCATTCCCACCAAAGTATGGTAGTAGAGTATGTCGCGGGCAGCTCCGGTATCTATCAACACTCGGGCTATGTTTGCCGGTTGATTCTCATTACGAGGGTAAGAGGTGAGTGGAATGAAAAAGGGTGGAGGCAAGTTCACTCCTTTTGAACCCAATTTCTTGCTCTTCCTCACAGGAGCCATGACGGGGATGGAAAAAACCTTCTCTAATGTCCGAATTTGGAGGGACAGCTGCTTATTAGAGGGAGATTCCTCCCCAATGAAGTTAATGTCATAGTCCCCCAAATCGTCATCATAATTATCTCTTTCATTTCTCTCTGGTCCCCGCGTGTGTCGTGCCCGCTGCTGATCATTGTTATTGGGGGCAGTATTGTTTCCCTTAACCCACTTGGTTAGCTCCCCGTTATTTATTTTCTGCTGGATTACTCGTTTGGTGGAAAGCAGTCCTCGGTTCCGTGCCGTGGTCGTTGTGATACTCACGGAACTTAAGTCTACTCCTCTCATTTGGCTTTCGAAGCATGGGGGAGGAGCGGGGAAAAGTACGAGGCTCTCATGATCACCACCCTTGGGTCGGTGAGCTCTGTAAGCTTGTTTCGGCCATAGCCTTTTTGAGCTTTTCGATCCCGGCCTCTGTTTTTGCCACGATTATTGGTGTGAAGCGAGGCTGCAGGGTGGTTTCCTGGACTTGGCTTATCCTTTCTTTTGCGGAAGATCGGGAGAGCGGGCACACAGGCTCTTCGGCGGAGGCAATGGCCGAGGCCCTTTCATACATTTCCTCCATGATTTAGGTTTGTTGGAGGCAAAATTCATTTTGAGGAAGGAGGAGGCTGAGGCCGCCCTCAAAACATAGTCGATATCTCCTTCTTCCAGTCCACAATCTCCTCGCTCACCTTCTGAACCGGGATATATAATCTTTTGTAGGCTCGTTTGGTGCACCTTGACACGGACAAGATCTGTCTTTGGTCTAGCGGGCACACTGCTCCGGCAGGCATTGAGGAAGAGAACTACGAACTGGTGAATATTTGGATACATCGGGGCTTGAGGGCTAGCATCGAGATAGGGCCTTGCCGTGAAGGTCGCGACCCAAAGCTTTGCACATCAACGGCTCGTCCGCGGAGAATAAAGCCATCGGCCCTCAAATCTTCCCATATGACTCTTGGCATTTTACGGATCCGTCATGGGTGTCCATCTGGGGGTTTGCCCTGCGGATCGGTGCCGCGCAATTTTATCGGCGAAGGCGTCCATGGTGCGGCCACACTTACAGGCGGCCTTCGATGGGTCTCCCGCATCTTACTGCATAAATTCCACAAACTCGGGGTTCGATCATCAACCTTCGCTTCTTAGCTCGTGGAGTCACGGCCTTCTCCTTGGCCGGAGCGAGGGTACGGCTTTGGACCTCGCACGGTGGTTTGGCCCCATGCCTCTTCCCAATCTCCTCGCTATCCTCTACATGTACCACGCTCAGCTTGGCCCATTGTCCGCGTTCGAGGGCTGGTTCAATCCGGTTTGCCCAGCGGCTTGACTAGCGAGTTAGCGGGAGCTCGTTGGGAGAATCTTTGTGACCCTTGAGGAAGCTGTAGCCCTCCATTGGCCTCTATTTCAAACATTTCCATCTCCGCGTCGTTGATGGCCGTGGCCTCCGCGACCGGTTTGGACTTGGAGGCCGGGATTTTCCTTCCTTCTCGGGATTTGCTCTGGGAAAGTGGGGTGGGTAGAGTGGTGTTTTTTATGTGAGCTTGGGGAGTTTTTGGGCTATTGTTTAGTAGGGCTTGTGCCTTTTCAGCACGTATCTGGTCTGTGAGCTTGTGCAAGGCTTTCTAACCAGGAGAGAGGGTGTTTGGTGGTTGGGAATGTGCCCCCATTCTATTGAAAACTGAGTTTCGCGCCTTGCCTTTATTAATGACGGAGGGTGAGGCTTGATCATCCTCCTCTAGGGTCAAGTGACCAGCATTTTCCAATATTCTAGCCATATTCTGGAAAGAAGATGATGGAAAAAAGAAGAGCCTTTCGGCACTGAATTTGTTTAGGACACGTGAGGTGCCTTGAAAACAAAAGATTTTTAACGAGAAAACGAAAGAAAGTCGTTTCCCGGCAATGGAACCACTGATGACGCCAAGCATTTCAAGGTCAGGAGCGGTTCAAGGATATCTGGCTAGGATATATTTGGTGGTTTGATGTACCTAGATCACAACACAAACAAGCACCATTAAGGTCAAAGTTGGATGTTACTCCAACTCAGGCCCTCGGGTGTGAGAGTAAGAATACTGAGTAATAAGGCTTTGAATACCTTTGGAGTGTGTGTGTGTTTAGGTTTAGAGAGTAATAGAGCTTACTCAATTGTCTATGGAACTTACCTTGCCCGAGGGGTAAAGGCCTTCTATTTATAGGCAATGCCGTGGTGCTTGTTGATGTAAGCCGTGAGATCGGCCACAGGGGCACTTTGGTATTTGACCGGTACACGTGTCCGCAGCCTAATTGGTCTGTCGGGGAGGGAGCATTGACTATCCGGGGGACATGGTGAAAGTGACATGAGCCGTGTAGCCGGCTTAGTGCATTAAATGGAATAGCGGCGCCGGGATCGAGCCGCATTGAATGCGTTATGAGGGAGGCCGTGAGTGGCCTCGTGAGCCGGTAAGCTAACTTGCTCGGTAAGGCTTGACATTAGCGGGAAGCGGCGTGTGCCCGGTCGGCGTTGTGCCCGCGGTCAAAGATATATGACGCGAGCACGGTTGATGCGGTCATGACTCACGCGGGCACGGATCCAGCAAGCAGGGTCCCAATGGTCCCCGATGAGGACGATGCGAGGAGGGACGCGGTCTTGACCACAAGGGCCTATTTGTCCGCGGTCTTCCCTCCAGCGGTCTAGGAACTGCTACGTCACTGGTTCCTTGGACTAGACCGAGCGCGGGCCCGGTTCATTAGATCCGGGCTCATCAGAACCCTTAAGTGATTTGTTCCAAAAGAAATTTATGGGGTAAATTCCCTTAAAAAAATGATTTATACAGTACCAAAAATGTATTTAAAAATGTATTTAAAAATTAATATTATTTTTATATAAAAAGAAGCTGGATTAAAATATAACTAAACCCTTATAAAAAGTCTTTAAATTCCAGTTTCGAAAAAGGCTGCATTTACTTTTCCCTTATTTTTCATTTTTTCTTCACATAGAATTTGAGTGTGGTATGGATGTTCTCTTAACAAATCATTATCATAATTTCGGAGCCACATCCCAACTCCCAAGTTCAAAATAATCGTAAACAGTGATTCTGCGACCTATGAAAATGTAGATAACAAAGCATACTTTTAGAAATGATTGGTTGAAATCAAAACTCTATTGATATGCATTTATTTTCATCTCAACCATTCTACGCCCAAAAAGGTCTCGTGGCCTAACTCACGATCGATGAGTGAAGTGTTGCAGCACATTGGACACGTGAGCACTTTCGGGTCCATCCCACTCCATCTCAAATGGATGCCCTTTTTTTAATGGAAGTATTAGGTTTGCAAATTTGAGATGGGAAAATATGGCAGCAATGTTTTAATTGGAGAATAATTTGGATCCATTGACACACTTAGGATGGCATTTCTTGGAGCAAAGGAAAGAAGGTCCAAGGTAGAAGCATCTGGTTTCTGTTGGAGTATAGGCCTAAAAAGTGAAAAAGAGAAAGAGTAGTAGAGGGGAGATGCTCTGAATTTATCCTCTTTTATTTTCCCACTGTTTTTATTCATAACACAAACAAGCAAGCAACCATTTTTATGATCAGATAATGCACCTCTTCCAAAATCCCAATCCATTGATCCAAGCCCCCTGAGAGTTCAAAAATTTTCCTAACCACAATATATTTGCAGCACTATAGAAGAAGATCAAGAATAATGCTGGATTGGGCGCCCGTAGTGATAGGTCTACTTCTATTCATTCTGCTGTCACCAGGCCTCCTCTTTCAGCTCCCAGGAAATGCCCGCCACGTTGAATTTGGCAACTTTGCTATGAATGGCAAGGCCGTTGTAGTTCACACCCTCATTTTCTTTGGAGTCTTCACAATCCTCATTTTGGCTTGTGGCATTCATATTTACACCGGCAGTAGTGGCGATGACGGCCAATAATTAGGCGCCTTTCATTTCTTTCTTCTCAAAAGTTGTAGTTTGTATTGATAATTAGGATTTCAATGCTCTTTGTCCCAATGGGTAAATGCAATGGATCCCCTCTGCATCTACCCCGCCCAACATTGTTTTGTGAATGTAAGATCTGGTTTCATTCTTTGGTATGTAATGTGTTGATGATTCTGATTTTAGCCTGAGTGATTCCAAACATGTGTGCTTTGTTTTATCACTTTTTTTCAGTTACGTCCAAGAAGCTGAGCTACACCACAGCTTACGCTAAAGTTATAGAATTAGATTTGGGCTACCACATTTTTTTTCAGTTACGTCCAAGTATTTCTTGATCATAGATCAAATATGTAAGCGTAATGCATCAAGAAAGCTTATGTTAAAGCACAAATTGATCATAGACCAAAAAACGAAATATAGTTTCTCACTTGCAGCAATACAACAACGTCACAGTGTCCCGTAGAACCACACAATCAAGGGACATGGTTACAGTTAAAGATAAACCACAGTTAACATGCGAAATTACTGATTTTGTCCTTCAGTACTTCTGTCTTAATTTGCAAATAGTATAAAACAGTTAATACTAGTTGAATACATCCTGAAACCAGGTTCTGTGTTAGGCTGGCCAAATTTGCATTTGGTTATTCAGGCTTGCTCCGGACGACACTCCTGACATTTGATCATTCTGATACCTGCATTCAGAGTAATAAACTGCTTCGTTTAGTTTGTGTATGTCCGTTGAAATCCTGAACAAATCATTTTGTTTTTTACTAACGTTGTTGAACTGCAGTAATTATAATTGATTGATCAAGCAAAGAAATTAAATTACCCGATCTGCAATGTGGTTTCACAGAATGCAGCTGGATGAAGGAGCATATGATTATGATCACCGGCAGCCTGAGTTACTTGCTGGCCATACATTGCTCCGCTCGTGTTTGGAATATCCCATTGGAGACCACGCATTTGGCTTCCTTCTATTAACTGTATATATGCACAAAAATTTGTTTTTCAGTGAGCGAGGTTATGGAGGTATCACAAGAATATATTTTTCGACAGAACTGGTAACTAGTAATATATATTAAACACATACTTCTGCTTTCAGACTCTTGTTAGTTTCGTGGAGAAGGTGTTCCTGAAAGAAGACATCGAATTTATTTAGATAACGGTCAAAAGAGAAGATTAAACCGATGAAAGAAATAAAGGGTTTTAGCTTCGATTTTGAACCTGCTTTTGGAGATCATAGAGCCTATCGAGCATGTTTTGAGTCTGACGACAATTTGTAAACAAGCACCAAGGATCAGAATTATTGGAGTAAAAAATATGTTTTAAGTTGAGATTAGCGGAAATAAATATACATAATTACATACCCTTAGTGATCTGATCTGTTTGAGTGAATAATTAAGCTGTCTTTCCATTGACTCAAGCTCTTTGCTGGTCAACGATTCAAGCTCCTCACCATCGAAATTACTAATGAAACAAACTCTTAGGTTACGCTCAAGAAAAGTTGTAGACGCATCGTGTATATTAAGAGCTAAGAAGTAAACTTTATGAAAAACTTGCCTTTTAAGACGATGTAGGGAATCATAGCGTTCTTTTAGCCTCAAGTATTCCTGATAGCTGCGCTGTTCCTATGAATATTGATCAAAAAATGAAATATAAGCGGCATAAAGATCTCGAGAAATAGAGTCAAGATTAAAATTTGATGATTATACAAATGTTTGGAATAAAATTATGCTAGTATTAGGAGTTGGGATTAACAATGTTACGAGTGACAGTACCCACATCAGTAATGTACGTAAAAAAGTGAGATGCGGTCTGATATAAAATTAGTGTTTGGTTTGCCAGTAAAACATTGATCCTTCAGGCAGTTTTTAATGGGATATGATGAGTGGTCAAATTCTCGCACTGAAATATGCGAGATGGGTGTCCGCCCCAAGCCTTACGACATATTGGGCGCTCCCATTCTCACCAATCTGATCCCTATCTGTCAAACATATCCCCCTCCCCCCCATAAATACAAGGGGCATTATCCCCCTTCTTTTTAATTTTAATTTTAATATAATCCACCTTTTATCCCTGCAATAAGGAATAAAAACAATTGTTAAATCTCTTTATAAATAAAAATAAAATAGTTTCAGAAGAAAAATGTGAACTGAGTACAATTTTTTGTAAAAAAAGACTCATTTTAATCCAGGAAGTAGAAGTAGATACAAAAATTAAATCTCCAAGAAGATGCTACAAAAATGAAATATCTCTATTCCGCAGGACCATTAGCCATTAGCTAGAAAGACCATCACCTAGGAATGGTTATTTAGACTGATAGGATGACCTTCAGCTAGGAGCTGGTGCTTTGGACATTAGTGACCTCAGGGCTATGAGGCGGCACTGTGGGTGGTGGACCGTGATCCTATGGCTACGAGGTTGGTAAAATCACACAATCACTGCTCGGGTTACCCTCATCAAATAACTCGGCCTGGAGATCATAGTTGGTCCAATTATTCTATCCCAAATTATTAGGTGCCAAATAACTAGACCTGGAAAGATAGTCTAGTGCTTCTGAAATAATCTTAAATCCCTCTTTGGCTTGATATTTCTTGCAAACTTACTTACGTACCAGGTTGGGACAGCTTATGATTCATGATCCCACATTGAAATATTTCTCAAATTAATTTTAAGGTGAAGGTCAAATAAGAACTCTTTGCCTGATTATGATGGCCTAGGAATGCCCCTCCCAGTATGTAATCAACTTTCAATCTGCGAACATTACCATACATACAGGTTTCCATATGCAAAAATATGTGGCATGGATAAGAGAGAGAGAAGTACCAGATCCTCTTTCACGGATACAATTGGCTCCGGTGGTCCGAAATTGCACTTCTCATATCTTTCAAGTGTTTTCATCATGCTTCACAAAAAAAAAATTAAAAAAAAATCATTAGGCTTCTAACAATTTGGTAATATAATATGTTAAAACAAGTTAATGATAGAGATAATAACTTGTTTAAGTGATTAATAAATACTCAATCTATCCCAAGATGATATATATATACAGTATATAGTACATGGTGCAATTTAATTTATTTTATTAAGTTTTTCCCTCCCAAAATGAGTTAAATGTGATTTTAGGGAGTAACTTAAAAATGGACAATCATTGGGATCAATTCTGGAATGGGGGCATAACATAACTATTTGTAAAGTCACATTTTCAAGCAAGGACGTGTACGTCCGCTTATTATTTCAGCCTTAGAGATTTAAAGCTTGAAAATGTTTAAGGTTAAAAAAGAACAAGCATTATTTATCTCTTAAAACAAGGAAACATCATTTTGTTCTTGGGTTAAGATTAACTGATTAAGATCCAAACCCTAGGAAGGAAAATATTACATATATAATAGATCCACAAGATCCAAATCTGTGTCGATTAGAGCAGTCATAAACCCTAAGCAGCCAATACACTGATCTCCCTTGAAAAGTTAAGGAAATACTCTCTCCGTCCCAAAATGAATGACCAAACAAAGTTTTAAACTTGTTCGAATCACCAAACAAAAGCTCTAAACTTGTTCTTCATCAAGAGCAAAAAAAAAAAAAAAAAAAAAAAAAAGTTGGTCATTCTTTTGGAACAGATGTAGTACTAAAGAATCACAGTAACTGTATCAGCATAATTTCTGGTTCGTGATCTACAACCAACAATGTTGCAAAAAAACATGTGATAAAACCATGTTTTTTTGGGGGTTATGAGTTAAAAATCAAGTTTTTTTAAAAGATCCAGGAACAAAGTTAAGAACTAAGTCTCAAAATGAATGTCAAAAAAAAAAAAAATTAAAAAAAAAATTGCGAGTATTAAAAAAATGTTTGAATAAAAAGGTGTTGAGGATTAAGAAATTAACCTGGAAGTGCTGGTGAACTCATAGAGCTTGCCTCTGGTGGAGAAGATGATGAGAGCAACCTCAGCATCACATAGTACAGAAAGCTCATAAGCTTTCTTCAAAAGTCCATTCCTTCTCTTTGCAAATGTCACCTGTCTGTTTATCTTGTTCTCTATCCTCTTCAACTCTAGCCTTCCTTTCCCCATTCTCCCCCTTCCCTTCCAAACCCTAATAATAGACCCTCTCTCTCTCTCTCTCTCTCTCTCTCTCTCTCTCTCTCTCTCTCTCTCTCTCTCTCTCTCTCTCTCTCTCTCTCTCTCTCTCTCTCTCTCTCTCTCAATGTGTGTTTGCAATCTCACACATACATATATATTGCCTCATGACTTGAAGAAAATATTAGAAAGCAGACATCACCACTTGTGAAAAACCATAAATTTATGATGTAAGCACTTTTCTTTCTCTCAAATAAGCTCTTAACTATGATACATTTTGCAATTACTCTCGTCGTCCCATAACGATAGTTCTATATGACTATTCAATTCATTTTGCAATTACTCTCGCCGTCCCATAATGATAGTTCTATATGACTATTCAGACGTATTAACAATTTATTTTTATTTTCATCACTAATTTACCAATTTAAATGAGGTTTACTTCTTATACAATTACTCTTTCTTTTTCATTGGTTGACTCCCATCCTTTACATCTTTCTCCCTCTTCTTACTTGATTGATTGACAATTTTTAAAGAATAATGATTTAACCTAATAATTTCGAAAATGAAGTCATATTTTTTAGACAAACAAAAATGACAAATGAAAACATTTTGATGAACGGAAAAAATATTACATGTTTTTCATTATCAACATTTGTTGGCGTATTCCACTATATTTTGATCTCGATCAATTGCACTTTCTTTCCATGCTTTCATTCAACAACAACAACATAAAAATGAGAAAAATAATGAAAAATAAAAATACGATATAACACGAAAATTAAAAAGAAATAAGCTAAAGCTAAGAAGATATTATGCTTTCATTCATCAATCCACACTTTTTAGACCTCTAGGAAAAAAATCAGTGCAACACATTTCATCTGTTACACTAAGCACCAATTAATTTTCCATAAACTTTAATCAGTTTAATATCAATAATTTGAACCAATTTTAGTTATTTGGCATGACCTGAATGCCTAATAATGTCCAGTAGTTTTGGACATTGACATAGCTAGTGGACAAAGAAATGTGTGTGTGTGTGTGTGAGAGAGAGAGAGAGAGAGAGAGAGAGAGAGAGAGAGAGAGAGAGAGAAAGCAAAGGTGGAGAGAGATTGGTAAGAAAGGAGGTTGATACCTTAACCTTATTTTGATGTTGTAATCAATGTCGAGGGACCCATTAACCTGCTACGTGTCAGAAGATAAGAAGAGGACTTTCTTTCAACTTTCTGTGGTTGGATTGTGGGTCCCATCACCACGAGAAAAGAGGAAGGTGGAGAAAGGGAAAGCGAATTACACTTCATCTAAAAGGGTTAGTTTTTGCAGATACTTTGTGTGATGTGTAAGTGAAGAAAAGAAACCCTAATACTTGTTGGGTAATGGCCCAATTAATAGATCCAGAACCAGCCCAGTTAACCCCAAGCGAGCGATGGCTTTGTTTTTATCTGGATTGGGTTAGGTATAGGGATTTTTTTTTTCTTTTCTAACACTTTTTAAAAAATCCAATTTTTCAAATAGTTAAGTGTCAGTATAAATATTATAAAATGACAATAATTCATACTAGAATTTATAAATATTTAAATTGTTATTTATGAATATTTAAACTGACACTTGTAACAACTTTGAAAAAATAAAATTTTCAAAAAGAGTGTTTTCCTCGCAGGTATCAGTGTCTATTAATATTACAAAATAATAGTGATATAAATATTCAAACCAATAATTTTAATAGTTGTTAATAAAGTGTCGGTATGTGATAAAGAGTGTAACTGACTCAACTTGTATGAAAAAAAAGTGTCATTGGGCGTAGTAAAAATTGTCAACGACTCAGCGCGTATGAAAATAAAATGGCAGTTGAGCTAATGCAACTTCAAAATTTGTTGTCATAGTGCCCAATACTAGTTACATTAGATCTAATGCCCAATACTAGTTGCATTAGATCTAATGCAACGTTAGTTAGCTCTTGCATATTATCACGTCGTATCAGATCTAATGCAACGAATGACTAATCTAATGTAACGTCTGTTTTTCTTCGTTGCATTTAATGTCAATCTAATGCAAGTCAACCTTTTAGTTGAAATAAAGCAACAGTTGTTTTTTAATGCAACGATAATGACAACTAATGTAACGACAAATTTGGTTATATAAAGCAACGCTTCCTTTCTAATGCACGATTGTATAAAAAACTAATGCAACGATAATGACATCTAATGTAGAATTTCATAATATAAGTATACCATTAAATGATGGGCATAATGGTAATGTCTTATATATCAATAGGTGTAGTCCCTAAATGAAGTGCTTCTTGGATTCCTATATAAAGGCCTATCCATCAAGCCTATGAATCACTAGCTATTACATTCTCATTCAGTCCAAACTCTTCCTAAGTACTTGAAGACTAAAGAGAATAAGGGCACTCATCATTTAGAAGATCAACTCCTTCTTTTTTTGAAGACTATCTTCATACTTCATCAAGAACAAGACTAAGGCTCCGTTTGTTTAGCGTAAAACATTTTCCGGAAAATGATTTCCGGCAAAATGTTTTACGGAAAATGAAAATATATTTCGGAAAATAAGATAAAAATGAAGTTTTCTCCATTTTCTAGTGCGAAACAAACACCGAAAAATGAGGAAAATGTTTTCCGGAAAACATTTTCCCCCAAACAAACGGAGCCTAAGAACAATCATGGAATCACAAGGTACACGCTTCCGTTTTCTTCTTCTTCTTCTCTTCTTAATCTAGTTATGTGTCGATTCATGGTTAATGGATCGTTCATGTTCCAACATTCAAATTTTTATAAGAACAAATTTTTATAAGAATGGAGAGGATTGAGAGAAAATGAAATTAAGTTGAAATTGGTAAAAATGTTGACTTGTAGGCTCCGTTTGTTTCGCGTAAAACATTTTTCGGAAAACATTTTTCGAAAAATGTTTTACGCAAAATGTTTTACGCGAAAACATTTTACATGTAAAATGTTTTCATGTAAAAAGGTTTTCTTGTAAAATATTTTCTTGTAAAATGTCATGATCTTGTTTTCAGTTGTTTGGTAAATTTGACGAAAATATTTTCCGGTAAATTTGCAAATAAAACCATAATATGAAAGCAATTAATCTATTTTAGAAAAGAAAAATATTATATATATAATCTACTAAAATGCTCACACTTTCTTCAACCCCCCCACCTTCCCATACATATCTCTCTCTCTCCGGCGAGTTAGATTTACGAGATCTCGAGCATCGAGTCAAAGCTCCGACTGAACAGGGCCGGAGATGAAGCAATGAATTTGGCCGGAGATGACAAGCTGCGGTGGAAATTGAAGGTGTGCGATTCTTTGTTCGGTTCGGGATGGTGACAAGGGCGGCCGTCGGGTGAGCAGGGCCCTTTGGAGAAGGAGCAGTGGCGTTCGAAGAAGGGGTTTTCACCGGAAATTGTTGGAACAAGGGGAGTGAATTGCGCCGGAGATGAAAGAGGGAGTCACCGGAATGCGCAGTGGTGGTCGGATGTCACCGGCGTTGGGTCGACGACAATGGAGGAAGAAGGGAAGAGAGTTGTAAAATGATTTACGAATTATAAATCGGTAAATCATTTTACAAAGAAAACTCCCTTTTTTTACATTGATCGAAAATGTTTTACATGACTATCTTTTACAAGTGGTTACCAAACACTCGAAAATAGGTAAAACATTTTCCGGAAAACATTTTACTTGAAACAAACACCCGAAAACAAGGAAAACATTTTTCGGAAAATGTTTTACGCAAAACAAACGGAGCCGTAGAGAGATGATAAACTTTACATAATGTGGGTCCGGGTGTGTGTGGATGTGTGTTTTGGGAAGTTAAAATGTATAAAACTAGTACTTAAATGCCCGTGCCAATGGCACGGTGGTGAATCGAAAAAAATTTAAAGATGAACACCATAACATCGCACCAATATCTTGAAATTCATCAAAACAGAAAGCAAACAATGATAGTTACAAAAAACAGCTTCTTTCCATCTATTGAATTGACCACCGTAAATGACAAACTATTGTATATATCAAAACAAATATGTGCATACTAATAAACTATAGAAACTCATCTCCGAGAATATAGTTTTAAGTTATCTAAATGCAATCACCAAGAGTTCGAATATGAAAACTTAGATGGCCATTTCCAAGGACCACGGGTGCCTGCAGATAATTTCAAAGTTAATATGCAAAATTTAAAGGGACAACTTACTATTTAAATAAGGAAACTGCACACTCTTGTATTTGAAACACCAAGGCTTTGATATGTGAAGCGCCAACACATGTACAGGATAAACAATATTTCATACTCCCTCCGCTCCAGAATAATTGTCCAAATTTACTCTTGATTAAAAGTAGATTTAGATATTTATATTGGGACGAAAGCAGTAATAAATCATCCCATGGGCCAGACATCATCATGCGGACAGTTGAGTTAACAACGTCCTCCACAGCGAAGGTTGCTTGCAATGTAAAGAAATACATAAAAGTATTTTAATGTAGAACTTTTATATCTGAATTAAGAATAGCATCCTTATCAATGTTAGGAACACAAAAAAAAATCATAAAAATTGCTCACAGATTCATGAAAGGCTTCTGAGCATGAGAAGATTTAACATCAACCGTCAATTTTAGCGAAATAAAAAAAGAAAAAAATTACATTGGAAACGTATATATAAAATCAAATCATTTAAGATAAGTAATAATAGCAAAATCTCTAATCGTCAAATCATTCTACATCATACACCAAAAAAAAATTTAATCAAAAAAATAATACAGTAATTTATAAACATGACCATTACAGGGACAAAAAAGAGTTAAGGAGACACTACTGACTACACCATTGCAGCCCAAGTTTGACTATAATTTTATTTCCTTCATGTCATGTGACTAAATGGATGTGCCTAGATAAAAAGAAAAAATAGATCCAATTGCGAAATTAAGAACAAATTGAAAGAACATGCAAGTTATTTTCAGAAATCCTATGGTAATTAGGTGGCAATATCTAATATCAATCACTATTGAAGCGTCTAACTACTACTGGAATCGATGGGGGAATTCGCAAAGGCAAGTCGGGGTGTGGGCAACTATTGGAACGTATAACTCCTTCCCGAGCCAAATGATTAGTAGTCGTAGATTCCTGTTTACTTTGAGCAACTTTAATATCATCGGCAACATCGAGTTTCTGACTTGGAGACCTCATGAACATTGATTGTTCACAATTCTGATTGGTAAAGTACAATTCTTATCGGGACAGTTTCTGGAAACAAATGAGGCATATGGCAATATTAATTTAAGAACCAAACCCATAATTTACAATAACAGTAGTACATAAACATACCTGGAAATTAAACATAAAATGCAGCCACTTTACATTCACTTGCCCTCTGTACGCCTTTATGTTTGCATAGAATGCTCCAAACTCTGAACGATGGGCATGAGAATAAGAAGAACATCCTTGGTTATTGTTCAGACTTTGTACATAATTGACTTTAAGGTGTTGTACTGTATAACACTCTGTGCATGAATGTGCTGTACAGTATAACCCACTAAGCCATTATGTACTAATTCTGTTGATTATTTTTTGTTTGTATAGCACATCTCATTTGCTATGGTTCTGTTAAAGGGTGCAGTATCTATGGTGGATGTGAACCCAGAAAAGAGTGAGATAATTATGTTACTCCGTATTTGCCATTTTAAAGCTTATTACTTATTTCCCATTTCAAAGCTCATTACTTATTTCCACATCGTTATATACATGTAGCTATTCAATACTATGAATAGCTACAAAATGTAAACCGGTATGATAGCATGAGATCTTACTCTGAAAAAGATTTGAAAATTAACTCTGAAATGACCACTGGGGTATGTTTGAGAACTCAATTCCAAGTGTTGGATCTCAAATTGGGAGAACTCCATGGAACCCAAATTGCTATTCCATTTCCAATTCCAACCCTTGAAGTTGAGTTGCCATGCATACCCTTTATGTCAAATGACATTCTGAATTTAATTCTCCATTAAAAAAGTCCATTCTTTAAACAAAGTACTTCAGGGAATTCAAATGAATATCACCATATGACATGCATCTTCCTAGTTTAAACTAATCAAACTAATTCCAAAAGGGAGGGGATAAAAAAAAGGGGTCTGCACATATATGAAAGCATTTAAGAAGAAAGAATCTGGGCCAAAGATGAGGGATCTACACATACCAGGAGCAGGAGCGCCACCAAGACTCATTGTTCAAAACAAACAGAGTAAAATCAAATCAATATTTTCCATTTATAACATAATCAAAATCAAATATAGTTATAAAAACAGAAAATCACAAACAATTTCTTGAAAAAAAATCTTTTGGGAAACAAATAAGAAACAGAGGGAGAAAATGAGAGTGAAAGGGGGCTTACGTCCGCAATTGCTGAAAATGGCGTAATAATTCAACTCCAGAAACCCAAATTCCAAGTATGCAGAACACAAATGAAGAAAGGAGTAATAATTAAACAACAGAAACCCAAATTCCAAGTATGCAGAACACACAAATTGGGTTTCAAAATCAATTTTGGAGTAAAGCGAATCCAATCCGGTGAAATCCGTCCGCAATTCGCCCGCAAACCGCATGGCTGC
Organism: Adenophora triphylla var. japonica; assembly: GCA_022495995.1. Taxonomy (NCBI): domain Eukaryota; kingdom Viridiplantae; phylum Streptophyta; class Magnoliopsida; order Asterales; family Campanulaceae; genus Adenophora; species Adenophora triphylla. The sequence goes on from JAFEMH010000424.1 coordinate 79,987, forward strand.
CAATAGGGGCGATCGTCCCTGCGCGGTGCCCCGGTGAAGACGATGCGACGGAGAGAGATTGGCTGTTGGTGAGGCGGCGGCGGTGGAGGAGAAAATGGAGGAGAATAGGTGACGATTGGGGTGGGAGGCGATAAATTTGAGAGGCAGACAGTTATGGGCAGTTTTGAAGGAGAGAGGGATAATTTTGGGACGTCGAATAGTTTTCCCAACTTTAAATCCTAACCTTTCTTTATGTAAAGCTAAGAGGCAGTTAATGTCTTCCTGTATTGTATAATAGATGGGAAAGGCGACGAATGTGTATAGTATTGTGCGTAAGAGTTAATGAGTGAACTCCCTCATTCCCAGATTAACAATTCTATTTTCTCTTTTGGTCCGTTTCAGATCAAAAATCTCATTCCATAAATGGAAATATGTAAACAGTATTTCGAACATTTATACACTCATAATGTTTATATATTTATAAAAAAAACCATTCATTATACCCTTATAATTTTAACATATTTACAAAAAAACCAATCATTAACTTACTATTCCTCCTACTCATTCTCTCCCCTACAAAAAAACAATTCATTAACTTACTATTTCTCCCACTCATTCTCCCTCTTATTAAATATTTTTAACTTTTACATTCTCTCTCCTCTTATCTTCTATCCACTTTCAATTTTTTATTCATTTTTTAAAAAAAATCTTAAAAATCGTGAAATACTTTCCTAGGACCCTTGATCTAAGACGGAGGGAGTATAAATTAATAATATTGGATTGTTAAAATTTATTACATTATAGAGTTATTAATTTATAGATAAATTAATAATTATCAATCTGAATAGTTTTTAGTTGATTAGACAAATTTTAGATTTTCATATAAATTAAATTTATTGTACATATATAATAAGTTGACTGATATATTTAAAATGATAACTTTGAATTCATTGTAGACAATAAGAATAACTATCAATCAATGTGTTCCGAAACAAATCTGATATAAAGGGATTTTCAAAAATTAGAAATGAACTTCAAATAGATTTGAACTTTAAAAGAAAAACAAACAACTATAGGGTTATATTTTCACTAAATTGTAATAATTTTTTTTTAATTTCTAATAATAATTAATTTGTGATTTTTGTGGTTCCCAAAAGTATATAGGGGTCTTTCATTAGGTTATTATCTTAATATTAATTTCATAATATCGTTATTGCGACACATAAATAATTAAGTTATTTCCACGATCGAAGATTATAAAGTGTTTTCTTCATTTGACCTCTCTTTTCCTCTAGTCTCTCTCTTCCTCCGACTTTCCTCTTAACGTTCGTATCTTTCGTTGTTTCTTCGAGATCACATAAAATTTAAACAATATGAAAATGAGTTTCGGTATGAATCGTGGTTTGAACCGCAGTTTAAACCATGATTTAATTCACGATTTGAAGAGCGATGAATTGAATAACATTATTGAATCGCGGTTTGAACCAAATCGAATCAAATCATATTAATTTGATTTGATTTGATTTAAATTTTTTAATGGTTCAAAATTAAAATCAGAATTGAAATTTTCCAAAACCAATAACTAACTAGCCGGTTCGGATCCGTAAAATCAACCTACTTAGCCTAACGGAACCATTTACGCCCCCGGCGATAAACTTGGTCACTGTAGTGCGTCTCTCTCCATTTCCGCAGTCCGCTTAAGGTTTAAGCCATCCAAACCAAATTACACTTTCTGGAGAGAATCAACAATGGCTTCTTTAGCTAGATTGTCGAGAAAAGCCCTAACCTCTTTCCTTCCCTCCAGCCACCAACTCCTCAGCCGTACGCTCGCCACTGAAGCGGCGGCGAAGATCACAGAATCGCAGGATCGAGTCAAGTGGGACTACAGAGGACAGAGGCAGATCATTCCCCTCGGTCAATGGCTCCCCAAGATCGCTGTTGATGCTTACGTTGCCCCAAACGTCGTTCTTGCTGGTCAGGTCAATGTTTGCGACGGTTCCTCCGTTTGGGACGGGTCGGTTCTTCGGGGCGATCTTAACAAGATCACCGTCGGCTTCTGCTCCAATGTTCAGGAGAAGTGTGTTGTTCATGCCGCTTGGTCTTCCCCCACAGGTTCTTAATTTTGTGAGCTGAATTTGATTTTAGGTTTTCATATTGCTGACGAGACAATCAATAATTGAATAATCAAAATTTAATTGAAAATGCTTCACATTCACATTCACATTGTTCAGTAACAAGAAATGAAACAAAAACCCAACTTTGAGAGTTAAGCTTGTTTTTAGCTGCAGTCTCTCCGAAACTTAGCTATCACAAATTGATTATATTTATGTTAAAACTGGCTTGATAATAGTTTTATTATAGTTTCTGGATAATTCTTACACAATTTTTGGGAGCATGGAATTTGAGCACAAGATTCAAACTAGAGCAAGATTGGCCTAAAATTTGAACTATAGGGCCCTAATGGATTTTCCATGGCTTGAATTCTATGCTCGAGAACTCTAGCTAACTTTATTAAAAGGTGAAGTAGGCACATAGATCTCTGTCCTCTTCACTGCATCTAGATGCTAGGACGTATTGCAGTAAGAAATTAGATTTCTTTCGTAAGGAGAGTGGGTGCTGGAGGAGTTCCTTTCTTTGAGGGCTCCCTTAAAGTTCCCTTCTTGGCTCACAGAAGGACTCTATGATGATAAGAATCCTGATTTGTTATTTTGGCGGATGAACTTTGAGTCTTTCTTTCTTCAACATCGTTTTCTTTTCTTTTTTGTTGGGGGTGGTCGTTGGTGATATTTTGCTTGTGGATTGTGGAACTTTTTGTAATATTTGAGAACATAGCAGTTGAAATTACTAACTCGTTAGAAAGATCCCTAGCATTGACATTGTGACTAAAACTTAAGGGTTTATAATCATGCTTATGTATTGGCATAATCCCAAGCTTAAACATGGATTTCCTTCTCCTCACTCACTTCCCTACATTATACACACCTAATTCAGATATAATCTTGAAGCTATTGGCATTTTTTGTGGGTAGCAAACATATTTCATTTTATGCATCTGTTGAGCTGCATGTCTTAGAAAAGTTGCTGTTTTATATGAGACAACTTAATCTGAGGTTTGCAGATAAGATCAGAGTGTCTATGACATGCAGAAACTGGTGACTGGTGTGACTGAATTGTAAAGGGTCATCCGGGGAGGAAGAAACTTGAGTAACTAATGCTGTATTTTTAACATGTAAAAGGAGGGAATGGGTTTTTCTTATCATGTATGGTTGAGTGTAAGAGAGAGCATTGAGGGACAATGGAGCTTCATCTTGACCATTCATGTTTTGAAGAAAAGAATATCGTGGGGCCGGAAGGGGGGGGGGAGCCGGGGGGTAGGGATTTTGTTAGGATAGCATGTCCCTCTTGGTCTACCATCTTCATTCCTGTCAAAGTGGACGGAAAAGAGGAAGGAAACTTGTGCAACCATTATAATTTTGTAAAACTGACTCTATTGTTTATCGCAGGGGTGTTCATGGTACAATTTCATTTGTTTCTCGGTTTTATCGTAGCAAAAATAAATAGCAAAGACATGTTTCTCTTAGACCAAAAATGAAGTCCTCCCATTCTGTAGGTTTCTTTGAAGGTGGAATGATTTTCGGTAAAATTCCTCATTCAATTTATTAGACTTACTTTGACTAAAAATGATGAGGGGATAAAGAAATAGATGCGTATGTGATAGATTCATTTGGAAAAAATCTATTCTCCTTCCGTCCCACCTCAATTTGCGAAACTTATCCCACTAGGTGGCCATTAGAACTTGCAAAATCCAAAAATGGAAAGTTCTTATTACTTAATTTATTTAGGTCCACTTATTATACTCACAACAACTACCACTTACTATTTTCTACTTCATTTTCTCTATCCTATCTCATTATCAACACTCATAACACTCTAATATTATACACTCCCTCTTAATTCTCATGACATGACGGTTTCTTGCAAGTTGAGGTGGGACGGAGGCGGTGGCGGAGCCAGGAATTGGAGGACGGGGGGGGGGGGGTTAAGAAATTTTGGAGCAAAGGAATGATGAATGGGGTACAAGGGCAGCGCCCCCGATTTTTTTTTATTTTTTACTGCTTTTTCTATATATAACACAACTTTAGACATAGATATAGTCAAGTACATGCTTTAACATCTACAAATCACACCTACCAAAAGAAAACCATAAATATAAAATATTTTACTTCAAACATATACTACCTTCGTTGCCACTAATATTTTCACTCTATACCTCTTTGGCTGTCTCAGTAAAAGTTACACTTTCCTAAAATGAAAATGTTTAAAAATTTTTTATTCATTGGAACCCACTTTCATACTCACAACAATTATTCACTTATTATTTCTACCCTATTTTCTTTCTCCTACCTTCCTTTTCATACTCACAACACTTCCATCACTCCGTATCAAAAACAGAAATGTATATTTAAGTGGGATGGAAGAGTATAGTTATATTTATAAGTACATAGTGAACGACAGTTTTTTGGCCTAAAAAAAAAATAGGTTAAGGGGGGGGGGGTCAGTTGCCCCTGCTTGCCCCCTAGTAGCTCCGCCTATGGACGGAGGGAGTATATAGTTTTTCTTACTTCGTGATTTTGATTATGGCATGGCCTAATATTGGCTAGTAACCCTGAGGCTGAGTTTAATGTTAAAGAATTTTAGAAACAGGGATAAGTAAGTACAATTGTAGACAGTGTTTCACTATTTGAAGTTTCTATTAGTTCCTTGGGCCATGATATTGAGATATCAGAACAAAGAATTGGGAACGTTGGTCCTTGTATCTCGCATAGGAATACAATTGTAGATAGTATTTCACTATTTGAAGTTTATATTAGTTCCTTTGTTGTCCCATCTTCTGGAGGTCCTTGCTGCCTGTAATAAGATGGTAGAGACACTAGCTTGAGACTAAGGGGGTGTGTATATACAACAGAATTTAGAAGCAGGATAAGTACATACACCACAGGGACATGCAAGTAAAGAATCGTTAGGATCTTTATGAATGCATTAAGGTGATTAATATGTATGCTTATGGAAAAGGTATCAATTATCCTGGTAGATGTGTCGTGGAAAACACTTGATCATCATAATTATGATTCCTCAATCCGTCCTTCCTTTCAAAATACACTTTCCTGACTTATGCAAGGCTAATGATTTCTGTTTTCACACCTTTAGAATGCTTTCATGTTTCTACCGGAAGCTTTTTTTTTTTTTTTGAAAAAAGGTTCTTTCCATCACGACTTAGGTTCTCCTTTTCTTTCAATTTTTCATTCACCAAGATTAACAACAACAACAACAACAACAACAAAGCCTTAGTCCCAAAATAATTTGGGGTCGGCTAACATGAATCCTCATATGTTATCGTGAAAAAAATAAATTAAAAAATTAAATTAAATTAAATTAAAAAAAATAAAAAAAAATAATAAAAAAAAATAAAAAAATAAAAATAAAAATAAATAAATCAACCCCCCATGGATTTTTGCCCTCCACTCCGGCCTCTTGACACCATACTTCATCCACTCAAGTAAATTCATATCATTTTCAATTACTCTAATCCAAGTTTGTTTGGGTCTTCCCTACCCTCGCCATTTTATCATTTCTCCATTGTTCAGACCTCCTAACTTAGGTGCATCACTCGGTGCTCCTTCTCACATGTCCAAACCACCGTAGACGATTTTCCCTCATTTTATCCTCGATGGGGCGCAACTCCTACTTTACCTCGATCACCTCATTCCCAACCGATCCTTTCTTGTATGACCGCACATCCATCGAAGCATACGCATCTCCGCCACATTCATCTTATGCACGTGACACTGTTTCACGGCCCAACATTCGGTGCCGTAAAGCAATGCCGGCCTAATTGCCTGCGGTAGAATTTTCCCTTTAATTTATTGGGCATGCCGCGAACACATAGAAACCTGTGGCACTCTTCCATTTCAACCAACCTGCTTTAATCCTATGAGCCACATCTCCATCTAATTCTCCATCCTTTTGAATAATAGATCCAAGATAGCGAAAAAAACTCAGAAGCTTGGACAATATTTCCATCAAATGTGACCACCCATGCCTCCCTACTTCCAACTCTGCTAAACTTACACTCCAAATATTCAGTCTTGCTTACGCTTGTCGAAAACCTCGAGATTCCAGAGTGTGTCTCCACAACTCCAATTTACTTTCAACACCCTCTCTTGTCTCATCAATCGGCCACAATATCATCTGCGAACGCGCATACACTTTGGTATATCATCTTGGGTGACCTCGTCAATTCGTCCATTATCAAAGCAAAAAGAAAGGGGCTAAGTGCGGAACCTTGATGCACTCCAATCTTTATAGGGAACTCTTCAATCTTTCCAACACTAGTCTGTACACAAGTACTAACTTCATTATACATGTCCTTGATAATATCAATATATTTCTTTGAAACACCCTTCTTTGCTAATGCCCATCAAAGTACCTCTCTTGGCACTTTATCATATGCCTTCTCCAAATCAATGAAAACCATATGCAAATCTTTCTTTTGATCCCGATATTTCTCCATGGTTTGTCTCATAAGATATATTGCCTCCATAGTCGATCTTCCTGGCATAAACCCAAATTGGTTATCCGAAATATCCACAATTTTTCTCAGCCTTTGTGCAATCACTCTTTCCCAAAGTTTCATAGTATGGCTCATTAGTTTGATCCCCCGATAGTTGGCACAATCTTGGGACGTCACCTTTATTCTTATACTGAAAGGGATCGAGTACTCTTCCGCCACTCCGATGGCATTGTGTTAACTCTCCATATCTTGTTAAATAGCGTTGTTAACCAATCTACTCCCTCTCCCGAAACATCTCCAAACCTCAGGTGGTATACCATCCAGGTCCAGCGGCTTTCTTCAATCTCATCTTTTTCATTGCCATTTCCACTTCACGCTTTCGAATTCTCCGCATAAAATCTCGATTAACCATACTCGAAGAGATATTTAAATCTCCAACATCCTGCTCTTGATCGCCGTTGAACAAGTTATCAAAGTACGAACTCCATCTATCTTTTATCTCTTTATCCCCGACTAAAACTCTTTGGTCTACATCCTTCACACATTTAACCGTCCCGATATCTCGTGTCCTCTTTATCCCTCATACGAGCGAGTACGTAGATGTCCTTTTCCCCTTCTTTTGTATCCAACTTATCATAAAGTTTCGATTCACCTTTGCTCTTGCGTCTCTTCTTGCTTTCTTAGCATCTCTTCTAGCTTCCTTATACTTCTCATAGTTCTCGTCGCTCCTACATTTCCCCGATAATTTGTAGCATTCTCGCTTGCCACTTTATTGCTTGTTTTACTTCCTCGTTCCACCACGATGTGTCCTTACTTGGTGGCCCATTTCCTCTAGATTCTCCAAGGACTTCTTTCGCCACCTCCTTTATGGTATGTACCATCTTAGTCCAAGTCGAATCTATATCCATATCCTCCATATTATCCGCCCAAATACCGGTATCGACCATCTTAGCTACAAATTTCGGTTGATTTTCCCCTTGAAGTCTCCACCACTGATTCTAGGGTCTACACTGTGATTTTCTCTTCCTCGAAATTCTCTTACTTGAAAATCAAGTACCGCGATCCTATGTTGAGTTGTTGTGCTCTCACCCGAACAACCTTGCAATGTATAACTCTTTCTACAAGTATTTCTTACTAAGAAGAAGTCAATCGACTCGCATTACCTCCACTCCTATAGGGCACCAAGTGAGATTCTCTCTTCTTGAACCAAGTGTTCATTATACTCGAAGTCATATGCCAACGCAAAGTCCAGGATACTATTTCCTGCTTCATTCCTCTCTCCAAAACCAAAACCTCCATGTATGCTCTCAAAGCCATATCGACTAGACCCCACATGTCCGTTCAGATCACCACCAATCACTAATTTCTCACCACTAGGTACTCGTTGCCTTTACCTCCTCCAAATCTTCCCGTAACACTTGTTTAATAGATGCATCCAACCCTACTTGTGGTGCATAAGGCGGAAATAATAGTTATAATCTCATCACGTATCACCGTTTAATGCCCATAATTCGATCACTCTTCCCGTACACTTCCACCACATCATTAATATACTCCTTATCAATAATGATACCCACTCCATTTCTACCCTTATCCTTTCCTGAGTACCAAAGCTTAAAACCCCAAGGCGATATTTCTTTTGCTTTCTCTCCAACCCACTTAGTTTCCTGTAAACACATTATGTGAATCTTCCTCCTCCTCATAACTTCCACCACCTCTGCCGATCTCCCCGTCAATGATCCAATGTTCCAAGTTCCAAAGCGCATCCCACTACCCTTACACCTACCATGGACTAGCTTCTTTACCCGCACTCCCGCAATGCGGGAACCTCTGCATATTTGACACCACCCCCGTGCGAAGAGATGGCGCGTCGCTTCCGGCGACGACCTAGCAACCTTTGCATACTTATCACTACACCTGTGTCTTTGAAGTGTAGCGCACCCTTGCATATTTGACACCACCCCGGCGAAGAGATGGCGCGTCGCTTAGGGCGACGACCTAGCAACCTTTGCATACTTATCACTACACCCGGGTCTTTGAAGTGTAGCGCGTCGGCTATTGAGGAAACGCCCAACGATATTCATAATCCGATTCATGTCATGTTAATGTGACAAAATTTTTACGCTGGCTGTCACATGCCTACCGCAACCCTCGCTCTTTATCCTGACTTGGGACAGGCAAGGATAAATCCTTGGTGGGTTCATTCACCAAGATTAACCTTAGTGGAAAATCGATCCCTGTTTTCTTATTCTGGTTTTAAGGTTTCTTTTCTAAGCCACATTGTTTAGGTTGTATTTTGTGTTTGCAATTGTACTATTATGTGGTACTTAGATTTGGTATTGCTTATTAGTGCACATGGATGGGAACATTTTACGTTTATCCTAAGTAGATATTTTATATGTTTAGGCTCATTTCTAGAGGTCCGAGGGGATTGACAAGAAAAGTTCAAGTTAAAGCTTAACCAAACTGATTAATTCACATTTTTTGTTAAGGAGGCTTTTGGTCCCTGCAACTTTGCAAGTATCATTGTTCATAGACCTAGATTGAAAGGGTACGTAGTTGAGAAATTCTTGCTGGACTGTACATGAACTGTATCTAAACTTCCAACTAATCTGGTGGATATGAGGAAGCTGAATAACAATAATATCTATTATCACGTTTTACCGATAATTGTACCCCCAAAGCCGAATTTAAATTAGTGCCAGATCCAGTATCATTTGGCTGCACTTTTAAATGTATGTAGTAAATGTAGTTAGTGTCAGTTATTTAGATTATTGAATCTCCTAATTCAATGACACAGATGCAGCAGGTTCCTTATATTATTTTCATTATCTTTTATTAAAAAATATGGATTATCCAATTATTTTACGTAGAAGAAGGATAGTATCAAAGTGAACGCTTAGTTTTTAGCATTCTTTTCTGTGTTATGGTTGAGTTGGATATGATCGCTAATACCGTTCGTTCTAATGACCAAATGTCGAATTGTTGCCTGGTGCCAATGCAGACACGAGTAATGAGCCATGTTGGAGAGTTGGGGCAGCATAGGTCATACCTCTAGGACCATCTAGCAAGTAATAAGTAAAGCTCATTAAGGATAATGTTGGAAATGAAAATAGGTTGTTAAAATGTTTGAATAGTCAAATGGGATTATCATTATGGGACGGAGGGAGCATAGTTACCGGGAACGCTCATACCCCCTTCGTCCCACGTCCTGGAACGCGATTCCCGGATCGCGGATCGTTTACGTCCCGGAACGCGACTTGAGTCGCTAAAACAGTCGTACCGCAGATAAAGCTGAAATGGTAAAAATGGACCTTCGAATTGATGTTGGTTGGTTGAAAATTCTTTAGTATTTGTTTAGATATGAGTTATTGCTGGATTCGAGTGGCACTTGAAGTCGAAAACCCTTTGACTTTCATGTCCGATCTGGGCTAGAAAAAGAAAAGGGAGGCCAATTTGGTGAAGTAGAAGAGGACTACGAAGACTGGAGAAAGGGAGCTGATGAGAATAGGGGAAGGAAAGAAGTCTAACAGATCTGGACTCTTCTTTTTATTTATTTTCCATTGTTTGACCAAATGGATTTGAACTCTTGGATAATGATACAAACCAACGGAAATAGGAGTAATGGACAGTAAGCAGTACTAAAAAGTAAAAAGAGATACACTAGTCATTATGGATGGATAAGAATAAGAATTATATTACATTTATGTTATTTGGTATTTTGACTATTTATTTTACAAATATACTATATATATATATATATATATATATATATATAGTATATATATAATTTAGTGACGACCCAATTTATTTATAGAAGTGTACCGTGTTCCCAAGTAGCGTAGCAACTGATCCTACCCCTAGCGTACCCAAAATTTTCTAAGCCACATTTCGCGTTCGCGTTCACGTTCCCGTTCCCTCCCTTACCGCGTCCCAAAACGTTCCACGTTCATGATAACTATGGGAGGGAGTATAACACTTCCCCACTAGTTGGAATGGCAGAGCGGCTTTATTTCTGAATCACATTTGCATTTGCACAAAAGACAGGCTATGTGAAAGTGCAGTCTCTCGTGGTTTAATTGACCTTTGCAGCCATTATTACCAGTTCTGTTATTAATCTGCTTGTCTGTTCAAAAGATTCAATGTCTTGGCACTAAATATGTATCTTGATTGCCAGTTTTCTGTCAGGTTAAATGGTAAAAGGAGAAAAAAAAGGTTAGTTTGGGAGTATCAAAGGAAATATTAACTGTACCAAAACTTTATATTCCGTATAACTGATTATCTGCTGTTTTTAAATTTAAATAGACATGTCTATTGTAACCTAATTGTACAAGTAAAAGTGTTACAATCCAGGTGGCCGTTTTAGTAACCGGTTGGATATATTGTTGAATGACAGGGCTACCAGCAGAGACGATGATTGAAAGGTTTGTGACAATTGGTGCATACAGCCTCTTAAGGTCCTGCACAATTGAGCCAGAGTGCATAATTGGGCAACATTCCATACTGATGGAAGGATCCATGGTGGAGACCCACTCCATTCTTGAAGCTGGATCAGTGGTCCCACCAGGAAGGAGGATTCCAACGGGTGAGTTGTGGGCTGGTAATCCTGCAAAGTTTGTAAGGACGCTAACTCATGAAGAAACTCTGGAAATTCCCAAACTTGCTGTGGCCATTAATGATCTGAGCAAAAGCTATTTCTCAGAGTACCTGCCTTACTCGACAGTGTATTTGGAGGTTGAGAAGATGAAGAAATCGCTAGGGATTGAAATTTGAAAAGGTTTTTGGTTTTTATTTAACTTGTGTGTGCTCAAAATGTAGCAGATTTTTCTGTCAAAAGGAATAAGCAAGCGTAAGACTCGAAGTGAGTTGGAGCCATTTGAGTTACTTCTTTGTATCTGATTTATATTCGTCGGTGGAGAGGAATTAGTTTTTGTGTTTGACGAAATTGAAATAGTCAGACAGCTGAACTTATGTACTCTGTAACTCCATTTCTATGCTTTTTCCAGCCTATTGGAGTAAACAAAACCAAACATCTCCTTCCCCATATGCCATATCTTGGGGCCTAGCACTGCTCTGCCCCTGCAGCGACCATCTCCCAGGTCGTTCAAGTCGCTTTTCCCTTTGTTTTGTAACGCGAGCTTCAACCGTTTTAGATTAGCTTAGGGAATTACAAAAAACAAAAAAAAAAAAAAACATTTATTTTTTGTTCAATATAAACTTTCAACTACTTAAATGTGGTGAAAAGGTGAAGGTGTAAGATATGAAAGAAATAGGACAAAATGATTAGGTTTATATACATTGTGTATTTAAAATGAAAGCTAAAAAGGTGTGGGAATCTAATGGCGTCTTTTAGACCAACCCACCACCCTACCCTGGTTAGTTAGCCTTTCACTCTTTAAATTCTTGAATTATTTCCTACCAATGCCAACCATTTTAAATTACTTGCACGACTACGATGATTCCCAAAACTTTACAAGTAAATAAAAAATTAAAAAAAAAAAGACAAAAACTCATGTGTGAGACCGTCTTAGACAGAGTCTGACGAATTTACATTTCTTCTTTGAAATTGTTACATTTGAAAAATGTAACACTTCAAAAATGATACATTTTTAAAATGTAACACTTTCAAAAGAAAATGTAACCCCGTCACAACGTGAGACAGTGTCACAGAAAATTAGGAAAATAAATAAACAAATACTCCCTCCATTTTAAGCATTCAAACCAACCACAGTGCAACCACAAATGAGCTGTAGAAGGAAAGAATCAGAAGTATTTTTATTTTAATAATACAATCACCCCTCCGTTCCATTATAGAGTTGTATATGATAAATTTCAATTTTTTATATCTCCATCCTTAAAAAAATAAAAATAAATAAGGTGTTCATAATGGTCCCTAATTATGTATATATATATATATATATATATATATATAATAGAGCCCAGCAAGCAATAATAATGGGGGGGAACACAGGAAAGAAGAAGGTAGGGTTAACTGGAGAAAGTGGGTTTTCTTTAATGAAAAGTTATTTGGGTAGTAGGAGTAGATAATAACTTGATTAGAAATACTATATATTAAAAATAATATATCCTATCGACCAAAATAATAATCCCCACCTAACCAACCAATATATACTTGATATGGAGCTACCACTACTCAAAATCTATTAGACATTCTCTCTTCTTCTTACACTTTTTTTATTTTCTTTTCTTTTTTATCCCACTTTTTTCCCGATATACAATAGAGTAAGATTTATAAGAGGGTAAGGGTGTATTTGTTTGCTTTTAACGAGCTATAAATGAACGAGTAAACTTGCTAACTCGGTTAGTACTTGAAATATATTCGATGTATTTGGTCACAACCTCCTAACGACACTTTATAGATCATTCTTATTGATTCGGTTCAAATTTTCTCACTTACTTGCTGCATTTAACACCTTTTATCATAGCTAATAACCATCGCACTCATCAACTAGCATTAATTAATGTTTGATGCATATCAGACTCACCCTCAAAAGTTAATCTCTGTAAAAATCAGTTTTTCTAGGGCATAGAAAAAATAGATATTTACCAAGAACTACTTTTGAAATATGAATATTATATATATAAAAAAAAAAAAAAAAGAACCACACAAGTTAGATATTACAAAAAACTCGTTGAATATTACAAAAAAAAAATCTTTTTTTTTTTTTTTACTTTTTTAATGGCATTTATCAGTTGTTTATAACTGATAAATTCATTTATCAGTTTTTTAAAAAGTATTTTGTGTTTGGTATTTGGTTAAACAACTGAGATAAATGCATTTATCAGTTATAAATACGAAATTTTTGCCCATTCAAAAAAAATAAAATTAAAAAAGTAGTGTTTTTTGTAAAATCATAACTTACGTGTTTTTAATTTTCTCGTAAATTGCATCTTTTTGAGGTAATTTTTGATAAAAACTCCTAAAAATGGATTTTTAAACTATATCAGGTGACTGGTAGTTTGTTTATTAAAAATGTGTCAGTTGTGTTTATGTAAAAACGAGTGCCAGTGATAGAGTTTTTGACTGTCAATGTTAACGTTTTTTAGTGTCAGTGATAGTGTAAAAGATATTGCTAAAGTAATGATAGTGTTAAGTAGTGCTAAACGTAGTGTTAAAGAATGTTTGTAGAAGTTTTAAAGAGTGACATGATGTGTAAATAAATTCAGAATATTTACAAAAATATCACAATGTTGTTTTAAAATATGTTTTGATTATTTACAAAAATGTTATTGTGAGGACCCCGACCCGGAACCTACACGTGTCCCAAGCTGGAGCGTCCTCAAACTAACTCAAATATCAAAAACTTTTAAAATCTTTATTTAAAACTTTCAAAATAATTATAAGTATTATAACCATTTCCAAAATAAATCTACACCTTTTCACAACAGAGAAATAGTTGACTAACTTAGAAAGTACGAAACTGTTAGTTACAAAAAGACATCTGTTATAAAAATGAATGAAGATTAAATAATACAATTCCCATAAATGATTTATACTAAAGTACACTTTCTATACCAATCAAATCAACCCGACAATCCCCAAAATATAACCTCCAAACTCCTTACCGCCCTTACTTGGCCGGTCCGCTGTCTCGGAATCTAAAACGGTAAAGGGAGAGGGGTGAGAATAAATCTCGACAAGCTATTATGAATGCGGCCGATATGCCATATAAGATGCAACACATAACAAGTTGCACATAACACGTTGGAAAAGGCGTAAACACCTTACATTACCTTGGTTTACCTTTTCCGTCGAGCGATGAGTCGTACAACATTGGGTATAATAATACTCCAATCTTACAGGTGAGGCTTAAGCAATACTCACGTCTTACAAGACCCGTTTTTCGGGGAACCAAATAAGACGGTAGCAACTACGTAAGGCTTTTGGCTCACTACAGATGCTATACCCCAAAGCATGGCCCTGAAGGGGACGGTCACGGGTATAACATAATCCGATCACATTAGGTCACACTTCCATAATTGATCGTATTATGTTATACCCCAAATGTCAGCTGACTCACACATAATCAAGCACATAATAGATACTTGAATAAATCCACAAAGGGGATAAACCATATAGCAACATGGTAAAATATACTCATGCTCAACCAACATCATAGTGCAACATTTCTTTAACACACTATGCATAAATAAGCAATATAGTCACATGGTAAAATAAACTCATGTTCATCCAATGATCAGAGTGCAGCATTTATGTAATACGCTAAGCATAATATAATCCATGAATAGGTACTTAAGTAAGATAATGAGATATCATCAACCTACCTTACTTAGTCATTATATGATAATATATGATCTCTATAAGGATCCCAGTTAACTCTACCAAGTTGGAATCATTTCTGTTAATTTACCAAACTAGGTTAACTAGCATTTTCCAAGCAACATTTAAAGTATTTTCCCAATTCCATTTTGATCACTTAGGAGGTGAATGTGTAGCCAAAGTATTCTATTTTAATCTAGGTTAAAGAGATTCTATTTTGGTTCGAGTTTGGTTAGGTTTAAACAACTCTAAACTTGATGTGAAAAACCAGGCCAGGGCACGACTCGTCCCCCAGGGCACGACTCGTGCCCATTGCACCTTCCTCTGAATCTGTCGTCCCTTACAAGGCACGACTTCCTTATAACCCTAGTCACGACTCGTCCCACACCTCAGGCACGACTCGTGCCACAAGGCACGACTCGTGACTGAGCCCGAATCAAAATAATTGCGTAAATCCTTCATCACCTATACCCATTTGTTCCCAACCAAGTTTCCTTTATTTTGTGTGAACCTAGAAAGCTTACTAATTTCATGCTTCACATACTAAATCATTTTAGACCCAATTATGTTATAATTCTAAGTCATTTACCACATGATTCTCAAGAAACCAATTTTCCAACCAAGTGCTTTAATTTGTGAATCCTAAAGGAATTTCCTAACTTTGTTCAATTCATTTTAACTCATTTAATCCCAAAGCATCATGTCCTAAATCTAAATCATCCCCACTTGGTTTCCCACCCAATTCACTACTATTTTCCAAGGTTCCCATTCAATCCACACCAACCCATTTACTTCTACTCTTGGCCACTTTTATGAACAACAACCATTTCTATAATACTAACACATTCTTCAATTCCAAGAAGGCTTCCTAAAGCATCAAATAGCCATTAACACAACCATAACAACATTTAGTATTCATGAACATTTAACGAAGGAAAGGTCATAATAACTCACCTTTGCCAATACAAGAGAAGATGATGATTTTCTAGGCTTGATCAATTCCCTTGGATGAACTACTCACCAAAGGACACTTGGATTTGAATTTGAGCAAGAAATGGTCTTGAAAAGAACTCTTGGAATGGAGGGAGTTCATTAAGCTTCCATGGAAGATGAAGTGAAGAGAAAGAGAAAGAAATGATGGAGTAAGGAGGAAGGAGGGAGGGAGGTGGAGTATAGAATGGATAAAGGAAGAGGGGGCGACGAGGAGAGAAGGGGAGGGTTTTTAGGGAGTTGTCCCCCACATCCCAATATCCCCCAAAACTCTTTCAACAATTTAAATAAATTCTCCCCACTCATAACATTTTATTTGTCCATTTTATTACCACTCCAATCTATTACTTTATTTATTTCTAATTATTACTTTTCCTTTAGAACATTATTTATCTCCTTATCATTTTATTCTAATATAAGAAATCAAGTATATAAAAATTGAACACAATATTAATAATAATATTTAAAAGCACACAAAATGATGCTAAATGAGTGCCTAGGGTTAGGGTCGTTACACTCACTCCCCCTTAAAGAAAATTCGTCCCGAATTTGACTATCACTAACCTAACTGATCAACCCGCCTCGGTTACAAGTATACCTCAGACTTCAATTCCAAAATAATCTCTTCAATGTTGTGATTCCTCTCCAAGATTTCTAATTCCATTAATAATATGATGTTACCACTTAATGACCCAAGCATACTATACAATTATTACCAACTCAAATTTTCACGATCTCAATGAAAATATAAATAAATAAAAGTATTACAACTTATGTTACCAAACACATTACAATATTATTTTAAAACTTCAAATACTCTACAATTTGCTTCAAGTCAGTCTATAAGCCAAATCACCAACCCTTTCTAAAACTTCAAATGGATTAACAAATTTTGGCGCCAATCTACCTTAGGCCTTGCTTCTCTAACCTCAACCCAACAAATTAGAGATCGATATTTTCTTCCCAAACTATGCCTCATACGGTTTTATCTCAATGTTAGAATGATAACTACTATTATACGCACTTACCACTTTGGTAACCATACGTACTATTGACCACTAACATCCCTTGTTCACGCCCCGTAGCATATCATCGACAACAAGTAGTGATTCCTCAACTTTTCACAAGGTTAAACTTAGTAGCATTCCTACCTTCCCGGAGAACCTTCCCGAACGATGTCTATCTAATCCATTTAACACTATGGGTTTTATACAATCGAACTATCCTAACATATGTGAGGACTTTATTAATAACATTTCATCAAGCTATATATATAACGAGTAGAAAATACAATTCAACTTTCTATAACAGACCAACATACCCTTCTTTACTTTCAATGTAACTCAATCACAATATCTATAGTGATAATACTCTCAAGTTCAACCTAGAACTCTAAATATTTTAATAAACCTTCTAACGTCAACATTCCATTATCGCCATTCAATGTTCCAATTATGTTCGGGCCTAGTGATAAATCAATATTCAAATCAAATGGTTGGCCGCCCACTGTGAGCCGATCCAACTCCAATACAAAACCAAGTCTACTTTGCGACTTCCACATTAATAATTCCACAATTTATCAATTATTTCTCGGATCAAAACTTCTAATACAATTAATCACTATAGGGGAACTAGGTTGCTTTTCTACTTGCTTCTGCACGAACTATAACTTTAAAGTAACATGTCCTTCGAAATTTTACAACATTTTTCAGAATTTCAAATGATAATATAAGAAGAGATCCAAAGAGACCCGAATGGTTTACTTAATTAAAACCGGCCCATACCGGTTTAATTAACTAAACCACTCAGAAATTTCAAAGGATTGATAAGCTAACAAAATAACTCGAGTGATTTAATTATCTACAACCGTCCCATACCAGTGGTAGATAGTCAAATTACTCACAGATTTTAATTTACACAAAAAACGGTTTACTGACCTTATTAAATCAACTACCCCTGAAGGGCACAATTGCTCATACCGAAGTTCGATATACAACCCAAAGTTTTAAAGCACATTTAAAACAATTCTAACATAATATTTTTACTTAGTTGAATTCCTTATAAGAAAACACAATCTCGTAATACTTACTACTATCATGGATAAATAACACTAAACATTCATTAAGATTATAAACTTGGCAAAGCATCCCCAATTCAATAATTCTTCAAGTTGAATATTCAACGCCTTTACTTAATTTGAGTCATCTACTCCCTACCTTTGATACTGGTATTGTACTTAGCAACAACATATTGTAAACATCTAGTTCCCAATCAAATACCATAATTTCTAAATAAGAAAATATAATTGGAACTCTCATAGATCAATCATTCTCAAATTTCAATTAAACATTACAGTATAATCTAACTTAACTCTCAATAACCATCAACAAACTCAAAATCCGTATAACGTCAATATCTTTCAAGCATCACACTAATCCTTCATATGATTCACGTAACTAAGTCGAACTATAGTATATAATCATCCTAAAGTATCCTGTCTTCCAATAAGATTCATCCTCATTTTCTCAACTAATGATAATCAATTTTCAAAACGAACCATATACATATATTACCAATTTACGAAGTTGATCCTTTAAGTCACCAATAACTGTATCTATTATACTTCTTCGCATTTACCCTATTTACCTCTCCATAACTAATACACAATCCACAAATCAAAACGGTCATACTATATATAAATGTTGTCTTAAGTATATCTTTAAAGCAAATTTTTATTTGTAATTGTAACACTCAGAAAATTTCATCTAATAACCATTGAGTATCCTACTAGTTTCTAAAATCGAGTCATACAAATCGTCAGCAAGTGCTAACGAATACTTATTCTTCACAGTTACCTATTTAAGATCTCTATAACCTTATAATTAACCACCAAGTATCATCTTTCCTCAATATAGTACTAATTTACCTTACGGAGGGTCGCTAAGCTAATTATCTGCTTTATCAAATACTTTCTCAAGATGAGTCATCAAGTCCATCATCCCAATTAGTGTCCTCTATCTAGGAATCCGAATACCAAATTAGTACCTTATAGCAACTCAAAATCTCAATATCCTGGTATGATACCTGATGAAAATCCATTTTGAAACTCACGTAGAAACACCACTTAGTCCACTAATAACACATAAGGCAAAGTTATATTATTTCTATAAGGTCTCGTACTCGCGATATTTTATAACTCATATAATCTCACTTAGACTATCACTTCCAATACTAGTCTCATATACCTAGTTTCTACCACGCGACACCAATGTATAAATACTCACGCACGTTATACAACTATAAACTACTCTTAATTAGGTCATATACCTAACCTCAACTAAGAGTTCGCAAATTCATTTACCACTTTGTACATGAGATAACTGAAGTGTATTTTAAATCAAACATATCGCACAACCCGAATAACCTTCACATTCCTTAGAGTCGGACCTTCAACATTTACGCATATGTGACATAATATCAATTAATAATTTATCCGACTCAATTACACTCAGAGGTAAATCAAACGTAGATAAGGAGACTCGCTTCTTGCGACAGTCCTCCTCAAACACAACAACTACTCAAATAATTCGAGTTAATATAACGATGATTCACGGATTGGTAATTCGACCAAATCCACCGGCAATACATGCCCACTTAATCACAACTACTAAGATAATTAAGGATGATTCGAGGTACGACCCCATAGGAGTAGAACCTCCAGCACATAAAACAACTTTTAGGCCAATTATGCACATAAAGATGAAATGTAATGCCACATGAGAACGAATGCACGAGGATTTATAAAAGTATGAACCCTAATTCCTGAGACAAGTAAAATACCTCAAATGATGGTGGGGAAATCTATCTTTCCATAACTCACCCTTCCTTGATTCCTCGGTTGGTCAATATCATTTTGTCTTTGAACAAATTCCTGCATAATACTCTCGACGTAAGTTACCACACACTCTCGCTCGGCTAGACTCTACCCGAGAATTCTAACCGAGCTCGATACCAGCGTGAGGACCCCGACCCGGAACCTACACGTGTCCCAAGCTGGAGCGTCCTCAAACTAACTCAAATATCAAAAACTTTTAAAATCTTTATTTAAAACTTTCAAAATAATTATAAGTATTATAACCATTTCCAAAATAAATCTACACCTTTTCCACAATGAGAAATAGTTGACTAACTTAGAAAGTACGAAACTGTTAGTTACAAAAAGACATCTGTTATAAAAATGAATGAAGATTAAATAATACAATTCCCATAAATGATTTATACTAAAGTACACTTTCTATACCAATCAAATCAACCCGACAATCCCCAAAATATAACCTCCAAACTCCTTACCGCCCTTACTTGGCCGGTCCACCTGTCTCGGAATCTAAAACAGTAAAGGGAGAGGGGTGAGAATAAATCTCGGCAAGCTATTATGAATGCGGCAATATGCCATATAAGATGCGACACATAACAAGTTGCACATAACACGTTGGAAAAGCTGTAAACACCTTACATTACCTTGGTTTACCTTTTCCCGTCTGAACAGTAGTCGTACAACATTGGGTATAATAATACTCCAATCTTACAGTGAGCTGCTTAAGCAATACTCACGTCTTACAAGACCCGTTTTTCAGGGAACCAAATAAGACAGTAGCAACTCTGTAAGGCTTTTGGCTCACTACAGATGCTATACCCCAAACCGTGGCCACGAAGGGGACGGTCACAGTATAACATAATCCGATCACATTAGGTCACACTTCCATAATTGATCGTATTATGTTATACCCCCAAATGTCGGTGACTCACACATAATCAAGCACATAATAGATACTTGAATAAATCCTGAGGGGATAAACCATATAGCAACATGGTAAAATATACGCATGCTCAACCAACATCATAGTGCAACATTTCTTTAACACACTATGCATAAATAAGCAATATAGTCACATGGTAAAATATACTCATGTTCATCCAATGATCAGAGTGCAGCATTTATGTAATACGCTAAGCATAATATAATCCATGAATAGGTACTTAAGTAAGATAATGAGATATCATCAACCTACCTTACTTAGTCATTATATGATAATATATGATCTCTATAAGGATCCCAGTTAACTCTACCAAGTTGGAATCATTTCTGTTAATTTACCAAACTAGGTTAACTAGCAATTTCCAAGCAACATTTAAAGTATTTTCCCAATTCCATTTTGATCACTTAGGAGGTGAATGTGTAGCCAAAGTATTCTATTTTAATCTAGGTTAAAGAGATTCTATTTTGGTTCGAGTTTGGTTAGGTTTAAACAACTCTAAACTTGATGTGAAAAACCAGGCCAGGGCACGACTCGTCCCCCAGGGCACGACTCGTGCCCATTGCACCTTCCTCTGAATCTGTCGTCCCTTACAAGGCACGACTTCCTTATAACCCTAGTCACGACTCGTCCCACACCTCAGGCACGACTCGTGCCACAAGGCACGACTCGTGACCTGAGCCCAGAATCAAAATAATTGCAGAAATCCTTCATCACCTATACCCATTTGTTCCCAACCAAGTTTCCTTTGTTTTGTGTGAACCTAGAAAGCTTACTAATTTCATGCTTCACATACTAAATCATTTTAGACCCAATTATGTTATAATTCTAAGTCATTTACCACATGATTCTCAAGAAACCAATTTTCCAACCAAGTGCTTTAATTTGTGAATCCTAAAGGAATTTCCTAACTTTGTTCAATTCATTTTAACTCATTTAATCCCAAAGCATCATGTCCTAAATCTAAATCATCCCCACTTGGTTTCCCACCCAATTCACTACTATTTTCCAAGGTTCCCATTCAATCCACACCAACCCATTTACTTCTACTCTTGGCCACTTTTATGAACAACAACCATTTCTATAATACTAACACATTCTTCAATTCCAAGAAGGCTTCCTAAAGCATCAAATAGCCATTAACACAACCATAACAACATTTAGTATTCATGAACATTTAACGAAGGAAAGGTCATAATAACTCACCTTTGCCAATACAAGAGAAGATGATGATTTTCTAGGCTTGATCAATTCCCTTGGATGAACTACTCACCAAAGGACACTTGGATTTGAATTTGAGCAAGAAATGGTCTTGAAAAGAACTCTTGGAATGGAGGGAGTTCATTAAGCTTCCATGGAAGATGAAGTGAAGAGAAAGAGAAAGAAATGATGGAGTAAGGAGGAAGGAGGGAGGGAGGTGGAGTATAGAATGGATAAAGGAAGAGGGGGGCCGAGGAGAGAAGGGGAGGGTTTTTAGGGAGTTGTCCCCCACATCCCAATATCCCCCAAAACTCTTTCAACAATTTAAATAAATTCTCCCCACTCATAACATTTTATTTGTCCATTTTATTACCACTCCAATCTATTACTTTATTTATTTCTAATTATTACTTTTCCTTTAGAACATTATTTATCTCCTTATCATTTTATTCTAATATAAGAAATCAAGTATATAAAAATTGAACACAATATTAATAATAATATTTAAAAGCACACAAAATGATGCTAAATGAGTGTCTAGGGTTAGGGTCGTTACAGTTATCACACGTTTTAAAAGAAGTTACACCTTCCTACAAAAAAATACCACCATTCTATTTAAAAACACGTTTTTTTTTTCTAATAGTTAGAAAAAACCGATT